>JAESUZ010004996.1:0-249341 GCA_017311185.1 Proteles cristata cristata | reverse complement strand
CCACCAGTGGCCCAATGTCATTACCGTGCTAAAAGAAGTACCATCCCATTGATCTCATTTAAAAATGCACTTTCCCTTCCAACCATACTCATTGATGGTTTTCACAGTACCTTTCTCCCTTCTGTCTGTTTGATGGACTCCTAGTAGGGGTTCCTCACCACATGCATTTAGGTTAGGATTGCAATTTATGAAAATCTGAGTTTCTATGACTCACATGAACTCTTGTGAAATTTGCTTCAGAAGATGGTTCCTCCTTCTCCCCAATCTTTTGGCTTTTCTTCTTTAAACAACAAATACAGTGACTAAAAAGCATGGCAGTGAAAAGGCCCTCGTTAGAGCATGGAGCACGGAAGCCAGCTATGAAATGCCTTGTCCAAGACGAACTCCCGTCCATTCATGAGGGCTACGGAAGGAACGCCAATGACCCAGATGCCCAGACAATTAGCAGAACCAAACCAGGGTCCCTTTTCCTGAATTCTCTCCAGAATGGCTGAAAATGAACGAGCTGAAGAGTTTCACCCAAAAGAATGAAACACTTATCTCTGTCGCTGGCATGTGAGCCTTCAACAACCACCACACGGCAGCGAATTTTATTTTTTATGTTCTCTGGAGAAACCAGCCACATAGAACACACAGTCCGGAAGAGACCACAGCAAACACCCGGTTTGAAGGACCAAGCTCCTGGGTGAGTTCTGGGGCAGGTTCCGCCCGAGGAAGAGCGGGCTCTTTACAACCAGCATGGTGGACCACGTGGCCCTTGCTAGAGATGATTCTACTTCAAGAGCCGAAGATCAAGTGCAGGTGGGTGTCTGGCCAATTTTCGGAGAGCAATTCAAAAGGAAAGGGCACTGTGGTCTAATAAAAGCCATTTTCCCTTAACGAACAAAGTGTATCAACTCTGTGAACAGTCACATCCTACAACTTGGTACAGTTTAGTCATTCAAAAACCTCACAAAAGAGTCCTGTGGTTTTGTGGAGGTTTCACTGAGCGGACCAAAGCACGGTTGCCTGGTTAGAGAGGACTAGAGTGCACAGCTCCATTACTGGTGACATATCCAAGAGCGAGGCAGCCAATGGCATCTGTGAAGTCCCCAGAGAAATGCATCACACCCCTGGCTCTCACCCACCCAAGCTTCTTGCTGAGCAACTTCATGGATGCTTGGGCTTATTAGCAACCATCTTAACCACATGAGCAGCAGGGCCCACGCTCACCCCGACCCTGAGGCCAAATCCACAGGAGAAACCTTCACTGAAATTTGCTGAGTTTCAGAGAGGACCACTGTGATGGGCTCTCACACACTGAGGGTACAGAAAGAAATCTGTGAGAACTGAAAAATGGCTAATAGAGTAAATTTTCTGTGGTTTTTCACTACACACCCTCAAAAAAAATCTGTGAGAAGATTTTTTCCCCCTAAAGCAGCAGCTTACCATACGCAACATTTTATTCAGAAAAGAAAGCCGAGTGCGGTACCCAGGGATGTTAATTCTATACTGACACTGCTGCACGTTGGTTTTCTGACATGAAAATAATTCTTGGAAGGCCTCCGTAACTGTGTGAGGTGGAATGGGAAATCTGATGTAAAAAGATAAATTTAAAAGCCACCACTAAAAAAGGGCAAACTTTAAAAGTAGAAAGTCAGGCCAAATGGAGACAGGCCAGTGAGTACATAGCAGGCTTCCAGGTTTCCCAGAAGCTGACCTACACCGATGCCGCATTTCCCCTTGCTCAGCACGCCAGAACGAGGAGGCCGGCACCTGCCGGACAGACACTGGGGGTGTGTCGTGGCGAATGAACGAAGAACTTAACTGGTTAGTGCAGAGAAAGGCACAAGAGCTGGGAAGCGGACAGCTGACCACCACCCGCGTTACCTCAAGTCATCACACCCTGGAATATAAACCCTGTGAGACAATTTAACCCAAAGAGCCTGTCTGCTGAATTTCCTGAGTGAGCGAGACAATCTCTCACCCGGAGAAGTGCACGTGACGTGACTCTTCATGTCTCTGATGGAGACAGAGGTGAGATGGGAGGTGAGGTATGACGGCCAGTGGGCCCGCTGACCGGGGTTCTCACCAGAAGGAACAGCAGCTTCCCATCTGATTCAAAGCTGCCACCCTCCTACGATGGTTACTGTGACCAGTACTGCCAAACTGACGTTAAAAAGCACTTCTCAATGCACCCCTACTTTTACAAACACTTTTGTTACATTTCTACCCAGATTTTATATTAAAAACAAAATCTACCTTTTCTTAGAACTGAGGCTTTGAGGCTTTCTGCTTTCACGTGGGGGATTTTGTTTTTCTGATTAAAACTATCAAAGACTATGTTCCATTTTGCTGTTTTATGAAAGCGCTTAAAACACTTGTTACAAATTACAAAAACCACAGTCACTTAGGAAAACAGAAAACAAAGATTAGCAAAAGGAAGAACCGAAGGCCAGGTGTGCTCCATCACGCTGGCAGGGGCGGGGCCGGGGGCAGGGGTGGGGCTCCCTGCTCATGCCTACGTGTCCTGGGCCCTCACACACTGGGTGACCCACAAGTAGCCGTGGATGAGCGACTCTATTCTGTGAACATGCAGTCATTTTTGTGCACGTGACCACATGCAGCTAGGGAGGGGGTCAAAGAGGGGTGTGTTGGGGGTGTATGTTTTAAGCATACCCTCTTCTTCAGTGGCTGCCCTCTCAGTATGTGGTATTTTACTGCTAAGCCACCAAAATGCCTAAGTCCAGGCACTGACACTGAGCAACAGATTCTTGGGGCAGCTTCTAGCTCCCAAAAGCATGGCTCCAAATACACTGTAATCAAGCGCCCACAAATGCAAGGGCAGAGAGGATGACACTGGCCAGTAATGAATAGCAACCGCCCAGGAAAGAGGGAGAGGCAGCACTTTTAAAGATGAAGACACAGCAACTGCTAATATTTATTAAGTGCTCAGTACACGCTCACAGCCCTGAGGTGAACAGTACTGTCCCCCAATTACAGATAAGGAAACTGAGGCACAGGGACGGGAAGTAAATGCTGAGGGCTGTGGAGAAGCAGAGCCCAGAGATCTGCCTGGTGAGCGTTTCCTTGTTCTTAACCACCTGCGATTTGATGTTGAGTACTCTGCGTAACTACTCCGTCACACTCAGGCCGGAGTATCCTGTCTGCGGGAACTAAAGCCATGTGCCATCCTCAAGAAAGGCTTCTGACTGAAATGACTTGACATCATGCCCACATAGGGGCAAATCTATGCAAGGTCCTGGGAGACTCAGTGCTCTGGCAAGGCCAACAGAGGACCTCTTGTGAGCAAAGCTTCCAGCACCTTCCGCCAGGGGAGAGTGTTTAGCAGAAGCTGCTGGGTCTCCGGATCGAGGCTCACCTCACTCCTGGCCGTGCTGCTCTGTGCCAGGGATGCTGCTCTGTACCAGGGATGCAAGGGACGCAGGGCACAGGGTCTGGAAGGAAGTATGTGGCATTTCCTGAGTAGGCTAAACCCAAGCTTCCTTTCTCAAAAATGTGAATTTGGCCACATTTTAAAAAAGTATGCTGCCATTCACATAAATCCAACCAAGTTCCTATTGTTAGAATGTCACTTCATAGAGAAAATTGGTTGACTTTTTAAACTACATAAAATCTCCTCAACACAGCGCTACATATATATGCTTCATTAAGCATAACTAAAACCATTTGTTTGTTTAAATATGTGGATTCATATATTAACATTATAAGCTTAGGGCAGTTCATGCCAAGTATCAGTCTCAAATGAATTTCTCATTTATTAAAAATCAGAACTGCATTACCGTAGATGTCAAAGAAAGCTCACGCTGGCCCCCAAAGGCTTGGGTCAGCTTTTCCACAGGTGACCTCATCTCGCCTTGGCGATTCACTGTGACCTCAAGATGCCTTGTTCTAGAGGAGCCTATATTTGATTCCTGTATTTTCTACTTTCCTTACAATAAAAATTTTTGTTATACGAAATAAACCACAGACTAATAAGGCTAATAGAAGGAAAAAAGGTTAAAAATGCTTTTTTAATACACTAAAAATATGTACCTTCACATCCAGCCCTCATGTGAAATAGTAAGGCCTAGACATCAACAGGTAATTAAAGCCACATTCTGTTTCTGGCTTTCGCTCTCTGCTGCTGGGTGGCCCTGTGAGGGTCATCCGGCCCTCCCCCATCTCCTCCATGTCCCGAAGGCTAGCTCAGCATTCTCTTCCCTACCTCAGGGAGACAAATGCAGGACAAATGAGATAAGAATCTGGCAACCATTTGATTTCTTTGGAATCCAAATTATATTTTCATAAGATCATTTCATCAGCGTTAAGTACCAGGAATATGGCAAGAATCACTGCTAAACTTACTTTTGGAACAAAGAGATGGCATATTTTAAAACTGATGTTTTCAAGGAAAGAAATGTGCTCATGGGGCACGTGGTTTGTATCTGTGACCTGTCTACTCAAGTGCTATGAACAGTGCTCCCTGGAAAGAGGGCGTCTCCAGGAGCCGCTCCTTAACAGCCCTTCCAGAAACATCCTGTGCCTCATCTGAGAGTAACTGCAGCACTGGGCAGATAACTTCCCCTTAAGAAAGCCTCCAAGAGGCCGTGTCAAAAACCTCCCCCCACCCAGTTTCTGAAATGGACCAAAGTCCGTGATAACAAGGAACTCATAACAGAAATCATAAATTAAGTCAAACAGGCAGAATATGGTTAAGTAATCCCCCTCACCAGATCTGTCTGTGTCATCAGGGGCTGTTTACACTTGGAATCTGCAGGGTGGAAAAGAACCTCGAGCCACGAAAAGTTCCTGCCACTGGAGGGAAGGGGTTTTCTGGTTAAGTTTAGTTCAGTGAAACTGCATTTTACAAGCTGATTCAAAAAAGGAGGTAGTTTCCTGATTTTCAAGATGTGTTTTCCTGAATCACCTACTGACCCCGGAATATCCTACTAGAACAAAAAGGGGGATGGCTACAAGAAAATCTAGAAGAAGAGAACACACAAAGGCCGGCATTTGTGTGGCAGCAAACATGTCTCTTCTTCTCTATAAGACCCAGGCGGAATGTCCTCTCCCAACTCCAGATTTTGACTTATTATTGTAAAATCTCACGTCCCAAGTGCAGACCCCGGACAGTTCACTCCTTTTTTGTACATCTGAACCTATGAAGGACCTACAGTCTCAGTGAGGGATATTAAAGGAAATACATGCCATGTCCATGTAAAGAAAGAGTTCTGGGGTATCATTACTTTCCGCCTGTAGCCATGGCTGCACCAGAAGGGCCGAGGAGAGCCTCGACAAACCCCAGGGGCAGGGGTGTTGGTGGTACTTGCAAAGTGGTCCGTAGGGGTTTCTGAGCCACACCACGAAGTTTAGGGATCATGCACTGGAGGTGAGCAGAAACTGGCGAATCACCTCCACAGACAGAATATGTAACGGGCAGTTCTTTACAGACCCTGGCATCCCAGCAGACTCCCAGGGTGAAATGATTCATTCCTACAAACCTGTACTTTTCTGGTAGTGATTCATTCCTCCTCTCTCACTGGGTACAAACAGAATTTGCCGTCTTAATAGCAACAGCCTTAGGAACGTGCCTCATTTTTCTACAGTAGCTGTGCAGGGCTGAGTCCAAGGTCACATAAGCCTGTTATGTTATACTACAAGAGATCCAAAGCACAAGTGGTTACACGGTTCCTAACTACGGGACAGAGCCTTGTTTTCCTGAATTGCAGTCAGCCACACACGAGGGGACCAGGAGCCATGACTACTGTGCAAGGAAGCACCACACCGAGTGGGAACCACCTCAGAGTGGGAACGGGAGAGCCAGAGCACCTCATGAGGCACGGCGGGCATTTCCAAACCATCCGAGTACACATGTGCCGCCTGAAAAGATGCTTACCCTTTCCTCTTGGACCAGCCTCTAGAAAAGTCTTAGCATACCTTTGAAAAGGCAAAACTTTTTACATTTATTTATCTCTTTGGCAATTTCATTCAAATACCATATGATTTTACTCATGTGGAATTTAAGAAACAAAACAGATGAACACAGGGGAAGAGAGGAGAAAAAATAAGATAAGAACAGACAGGGAAACAAACCATAAGAGACTCTTAAACACAGAGAACTGTACTGGGTGGGGGCATGGGATAGACGGGCAATGGGCTTTAAGAAGGGTACTTATTGGGATGAGCACTGGGTATTCTACGTAAGTGATGAACCACTAAATTCTACTCCTGAAACCATTATTACACTATGTTAACTTGGATTTGAATAAAAATCTATAAGAAGTCAAATATCTTTTTTTTTTAATGTTTTATTTTATTTCTGAGAAAGAAGACAGCATGAACAAGGGAGGGGCAGAGAGAGCGAAACAGAATCTGAAGCAGGCTCCAGGCTCTGAGCTGTCAGCACAGAGCCCGACACGGCGCTCGAACCCACAGACCGCGAGATCATGACTTGAGCAAAGTCAGACGCTTAAACAACTGAGCCATCCAGGTGCCCCTCAAATAGCTTATTTCTAAACTTCAAAATTCATTTCTAGAGCAAACCCAGACCAGATCCGTGAGAGTGTATCTGGTGAGAATGTGAACTGTGGGCCACTGGGCAGACAGCCGCAGTGGTGATGCCCGACCCAGGCGAGTCCGCAAAGCGATCTGAATGAAGGCAGCCACTCGCCTCGACTGGAGCTTCAGGTGAAGGCCTGGTGTAAACAGGCGATTTAGGTAACTCCGTAGTCACCTCAACCTTTTTTTTTTTTAAGAAAAGAATTAGAATTACTCTAAATGAAACATTTCCAGATTTAAACTTTGTTTTCTTAACTAAGTGGCTATGGGGTGGGGCCACAGGAAAAAGGCTATTCCGCACTAAATGCCTGATGTGTCATTCATCTTATTCTCCACTATTACCCCTGGGAAGACAACCGGCCACTGGGCCCCGAACAAAACAAAACGAGATGCCGTATTTATTCTTCTGTCCCATTACCCTAACCATTCAGTGTTCTAGAACTTCCTATTTAGTAAACTCAAAAAGTAGAACAACAACAAAAAAAAACCAAAAAACAAATGACTCAAACCAGAAGGATCTGGAAGATGAAATGGCTGTCAAAGAGCAATACTTTTTAACCCGCTCACTGCCCTCCTGCAAACCGCATCACACACCAGGAATCCTCTGCAAAGCCGACTGAGAGAAGCCCACTGTCTGGGCCTAGATGCTGGGCTCCTTCTCTGTCAGCAGGCCCTTCCCAGTGACGCTGACATCAGGGTGCTTGCGGGCTACAAATGTGCAGCAGAAACACAGGCCTCCTCGGCGCAGCAAGTTAAATGAAACCCCTATTTACTGTCAAATAACCTTTGTGGAGAAGCTGGTCTGACATTTTAATTTTTTTTTTTAATGTTTTATTTATTTCTAGGAGAGAGAGAGAGACAGCGTGAGCAGGGGAGGGTCAGAGAGAGAGGGAGTCACAGGTTGAAACAGGCTCCAGGCTCTGAGCTGGCAGTCAGCACAGAGCCCGACGCGGGGCTCGAACCCACGAACCGCGAGATCATGACCTAAGCGAAAGTCGGACGCTTAACCGACGAAGCCGCCCAGGCGCCCCCTGGTCTGGCATTTTAGAACTAGAACACGTGCTCATCCCAGTGGGGATGGAAGACGTAGTTGCCATGACTGTCCCTGCAACCTGTTTTAAGGACTCTGCGTACCTGTGCATTACGCAAGCCTGGGTTCCAAAGTGTCCTGCTGTTTTGTTGGCTTTGGGACCTGTCCGGACAGAGCAGGAGTGCTGGACGCCGCGCACCGCGCCCTCCGTAGGGGACAGAGCCGCACGCCGGCCTGGCGGTCAGCAGGGCTGCAGGCCCGGAGCGGGCGCACGCCCCCTGCCCTGTGCCACCTGCAGCTACGTCCTCCGGCCTCGGGGAGCTTTCACGTAGGAGAAGAGGCCCTTCTGCTTGTGTAGAATTGAAAAGCCTGAACCCACTGCCCGAGAACACCTGAGAGAAACCAGGTGACGGCCCCGGGCAGGGCATGCGATTTTCTCCTGCATCCTCACACCTCAACCCTGACACCCCCACCTTTTTGCTGCTGCTTCTGTGCCTGGCACCACTTAGCACACACAGTGACTGTTTGGAAGCACTGGTGACAAACTGTCATTTACAGATGGAAACGGGCTGTTCCTATCAGACCCGAGACTAGCTTCATCCGCCCCCTGCCCCCACCCCCCGAAGCGCTGGGACGGCTCACCTTATCGCTGTCCAGGGTGTTCTGAGATGTGCGCGAGGCGATGGAAATCGTGTCAGGCTGGCTGCTCCCATCGCCCTGGCTGTCCAGGTCCTCTCCGTCCCTGAAGAAGCAAACACACTTTTCACTCCAGACACTGCTGGATTGGTCAAGACGGGTGCAGAGTGTCTACTGGCCGCTGGAGAGACAGATTTGCTCAGAGAGGCACGAATCCATCTGCGTGACTGCGGCCACCAGCATCGCGTGAGCGGTGACCTCTGCCGGCTACGCGCCAGGCCGCATGTCGGACGTGTGCCCCCTGCTTAAAGTATGGTACCTCCGTCTCAGGAACGAGAGACACAAACATCTAAGTGACAGCATAGCTTGTCCTGGTCACATGCTCGACCTACCTATGTGTCCAGATTGACACTTATGGTGGGAAAGGGGAGCAGACAGGGACTCGCACCCAGCCCTTCATTTCCTTTAAGCCGAAGAGAGGTTCTCATCTTGAGAAAGCAATTTTGTTACTAAGGGTGATGTTATACATATAGTCTATTTAAAACATATTCCTCAAAATATTTAAGAAAAACGATCTTTGAAAACAGTAAGGTAACGCTGCCTTGTTCCCTCCCTATGAAATGAACACACTTACGGAGAGCTCCCCAGCACTTACCTCCTCCCCTTCTGCCTCGTGGCCGGCGCCGTTTTGGGGATGTGAATAGGCTCCTTCAGGGCCCCCTTCAGGTGAATAGTCCTTTCCTGTATTACTTCGCGGATGTGCTTTATCCAGTCCTGCTTGTTTTCAATACTGGAAGCCTTAACGAGATGTGAGAGTTCGTCAGGACTCAGAAGGGGCCCCCTTCCAGAACCTGCTCTAACCACACTCAGGTCTCCCACATTCTGAGTTTCCCCTATCTTAAAAATAACTTTTCAGCAGAAAAGCAACCATATCCCAGGTTTAATTTGCCATCTTGACTGTTTTTTCATCCAAACCATTTTCATTTCATAGCACATACCTTATTCCATAATTTTATTTTATTTTTTAAACTTTTAATGTCTATTTATTTTTGAGAGACAGAGCATGAGCAGGGGAGGGGCAGAGAGAGAGGAAGACACAGAATCTGAAGCAGGTTCCAGGCTCCAAGCTGTCAGCACAGAGCCTGACGCGGGGCTCGAACTCACGAACCATGAGATCACGACCTGAGCTGAAGTCGGCTGCTTAACCGACTGAGCCACCCAGGTGCCCCAAGAATTATTTTAATAATTACTAATTCCCCAGGCCCAAAAACCTTTTAAGCAGCTCTGTGTAAGTAGGAAAATACAGCCAGTCCCAAAACAAAGTGTCCTTGAGGCTACTTAGGCCAAGGATAGCAGCCGGCGGTTTGCAGCCACCTGCACTAATGCCCACCCACCTTGCTGCCTCATTCACTGTACTCACGGGACAGCAGCTGCAGAGGCCACCGTGTCCCCACCTGCACCCACCTGCACACCCTCTGCACTCTGGGGGGGTCAGCGCCCCCCATTCCTTGTGCTGTAAGGAAGGAGCCATGGCATCGACACACTGGAAATGTGGCCGAGGCCACTGTGAGTGGCCGAGGCAGCTGGGACTCGCGGGCTGGTTGGGTAGATGGCACCTCTGCGAGGACCAGGCCTGTCCTCCCGAGCTCTGCCTTCACCTGCTTCTGGTTGAACCAGTTTCCTTACTGGCAATTAGACAGTGGGTTCACCCCAGTTCCACTACAACTTCCGAGAAATGTGCTCCGAGCAGGACACACAGTGGATGTTCAGTGTTTGCTGAACGAATACATACGGCATCACTCTGCCCGGATTGTTTTTACTTTGCCTCAAAGGAGATTTTGTTGTTGTTTTGTTTTGCCTCTTTCTGCACGTTCTGGGCCTTAGTAACAGTTTTTAATTTCCTTGTAAGAAACACCAACCTCCTGGGGCGCCTGGGTGGCTTAGTCGGTTAAGCGTCCGACTTTCGCTTAGGTCATGATCTCGCGGTTCGTGGGTTCGAGCCCCGCATCGGGCTCTGTGCTGACTGCCGGCTCAAAGCCTGGAGCCTGTTTCAGTCTGTGACTCCCTCTCTCTCTGACCCTCCCCTGCTCACGCTGTCTCTCTCTCTCTCCTAAAAATAAATAAAACATTAAAAAAAAAAGAGAAACACCAACCTCCTATGACATAAGCCTGAGTCCCTATAAATGACCGAAAGAGCTGTCAGAGGGGCTGCAGCTGAGACCCCGACGGAGAGGGACCCAGTGTTTTCTCATGGTGCACCTTGTCTTCAAAACCAGCAAGTCAAAGCCCATGCTGGGAAAGGAAATGAAAATTGAGGCTCCTTTCTCTAAATAAAATGTTTTAACTGAAGGATGTATCTTTAAAGCCGCTGAGGGCTCGGAACAGGGACTCAACGGAGGGTAAAAGGAGCCTGTTGCTCTCCTTCCCAGACCTGAGACTGGAAGGCAGTAACCCAAGTGCTTCTGGGGCCAGGGGCATCTGTGCAGGAAACAGAAGTGTCATAGGACGGACAACTCTGAGAACTGCAGATCTACTGGCACTTAATGCCTGACGTGGACGTTCAGGTTAAGCAGAGAGAAGCGCTGAGAATGAACAGCTGGCAGAGTTTAGACACAACTGAGGGAGACTGTTACTATGGTCCAGAAAGAAATGAAATTCTCATGATTTAACAGAGTGATCATTACATTTATGGAGAGGAATTCTCCTGACCTTAAAGAAATTAAACAACAGAGAAAGGTGCCAATTTTTCAGAAATAGTAAGAAAAAGGTAAGCCAGATAAAGTACTAAGTAAAAGGTCCCACTTGTCTGAGAGACGGAATAATCTGATGCACACTTGGGGGTCTTCATCTGTTTCATGAAGGACTGAGAAATGATTCTCCTTTCCAGAGCACAACTTAAAAAAGACCAACAGTTTGCTTTACAACTGCCAGCCATCACTACCATCGCCATTACCAGTCCCCTGGCACCGCCATCACCACCTCCGCTGGCACAGCCATCTTCTCTACCACCACCTGTTTCCATCCCCACCCCCACCATCTCCACCTCATCTCCATCTTCGCTGGCATCTCCACCTCCACCATCACCTCCATCACCACCACCACCTCCACCACCTCCCCCACGGCCCCGTCTCCACCACCACCCCTACTCTCATCTCCATCTTCGTGGGCATCTCCGCCTCCACCATCACCTCCATCACCACCACCACCTCCACCACCTCCCCCACGGCCCCGTCTCCACCACCACCCCTACTCTCGTCTCCATCTTCGCGGGCATCTCCGCCTCCACCATCACCTCCATCACCACCACGCCCTCCACCACCTCCCCCACGGCCCCGTCTCCACCACCACCCCTACTCTCGTCTCCTCTTCGCGGGCATCTCCGCCTCCACCATCACCTCCATCACCACCACCACCTCCACCACCTCCCCCACGGCCCCATCTCCACCACCCCTACTCTCATCTCCATCTTCGAGGGCATCTCCGCCTTCACCATCACCTCCATCACCACTACCACCTCCACCACCTCCCCCACGGCCCCGTCTCCACCACCACCACCCCCACTCTCATCTCCATCTTCGCAGGCATCTCCGCCTCCACCATCACCTCCATCACCACCACCACCTCCACCACCTCCCCCACGGCCCCGTCTCCACCACCACCCCTACTCTCGTCTCCATCTTCGCGGGCATCTCCGCCTCCACCATCACCTCCATCACCACCACCACCTCCCCCACGGCCCCGTCTCCACCACCACCCCTACTCTCGTCTCCATCTTCGCGGGCATCTCCGCCTCCACCATCACCTCCATCACCACCACGCCCTCCACCACCTTCCCCACGGCCCCGTCTCCACCACCACCCCTACTCTCGTCTCCATCTTCGCGGGCATCTCCGCCTCCACCATCACCTCCATCACCACCACCACCTCCACCACCTCCCCCACGGCCCCGTCTCCACCACCACCCCTACTCTCGTCTCCATCTTCGCGGGCATCTCCGCCTCCACCATCACCTCCATCACCACCACCCCCTCCACTACCTCCCCCACGGCCCCGTCTCCACCACCACCCCTATTCTCATCTCCATCCTCGCTGGCATCGCCGCCTCCACCATCACCTCCATCATCCCTGCCTCCATTTCCACCACTACTTCTATCACTTCCAGTACCACCTCTGTCTCCATCACCACCTCCATCTCCACCACCTTCGCCTCCACCTCCTCCACCACTGCGCTTCCACCTCCAGCTCCACTGCCATCCACACCTGCTCCACCACCATTACCACCTCGGTCTCCTTCATCACTGAGCAATCTCTAAAATGAATGAGGACATCATTTCCTTTAGTCTCTCCTTGGAAACCAAAATAATATTACCCCAAATTCCCCAGAAAACACTCATCTGATAAGGCCTAAAGGAAATCTTATTCTTTAATTGCATCATAAGTATTTGATTATGTCCTAAATGAACGCAGTCCATATCTGGCTCAAATATCTGGCATTGTTTCTTAGATGCACCCTTTGATATCTGTCACTATAGCTAATCTGGAAAGATGCTTACTATGAATTGGAAGTTTTATGGTTTTGAGTATACTTTAAAATTTTATGCCTTAGCAAAGTACAGTTATCTAATATGTAGCTATCCATGCAACTTATACGTTATAGGGCTTTACGCCAATGTTAACAAGAACACACTGGGTTGGTAATGATACATTTGTTGCAAAACAATCCATCATTTCCATGGGAATAAAGACCTTAGAAACACACTGCTTTCACTGAAGTACAGATTCTGTAAGAGCGAGGTATCCGTGAGTAACTCATATTGCTGGAAATACTGTTGAGAGATTAAAAGGAATGTACGAGGCAGAGTCACTGACAGGTCGGTTCACACACCGGAGTCCTATTAAGCTTTTGGCTCGTCTCCCAATATTCTACAAATCTTCAGCAACATCTTTCACAAAACATTCTGAAATCACCTATGGCTTTTCCAGATAGCTAAAGAAGACAGTTCCATCTGTATTTTCTCAAACACATAAGGAGGGAAGTACACAAGATACCCTTAGAGCCCTGTGCCGTTCCTAGGAGTGGCTGGTGTAATTGAAGCAGAGTTCAAATAAAATATTCAAACATATTTTCCTCCCCCCCTCCACTATACATATATATACATACCCCAAAAGCACCCTTAAAGTTTGTGAATGCTTTAAATCCTAACATTATCAACCCCTGTGACCTCTCACTATCCCCCTTTTTCTCTTCCCCCTAATTAGAAAGCAAAGAGCCTGGGATCCCATGAAGACTTGGCACGGTCATCCTTGAAACTGCCCAAGCCCTTCACAAGTTCATCAGGTGCCTATATCCCTTTGGGAAGTAAGTGAAGTGTACAGTGGGAGCTGCTGACCCACATCTCCTTCCTCCTGCATCTCGACGTCCTGCGTCGCTTGGAACGCACTAACTCCTGCAGACCGCGTGAATGGGAGAAGCTTAAACACAGCTTTCTCCATTTGACCCCTGGGAGGCAAGCAACAGTTCAGCTCGAGGCATTTTGCCCCCAGGACACCAAACTGAATTTATTCTACTATTCTTTTTGTGGTGATCACCAATCCCAACAGAACACAGAAAGAACGAATAAGATGATATGGAAACCAATGTTGCAAGAGGAAGAAAAAGCACACACCGCCTCAATAAACCTGTCACACAGCCCAGCTCCCCAGCCTCACAGAACGTACCTTCAGGACGATTTTATTGTCTGAGGCGGGCGTCCTCCCCACCCACAGTGCAAATTTGCAAGGGTCTCCTTCCACGTGCTCTGTGACACCCAGCTCTGAGGTCTGGATACAAACAAAGGTAATTAAAAAGTTAGAGGAGAGAAACAATTCCAGCAGGACACAGAACAAAGACTGAGAAGACGGCTTTTGGCGACTGGTGGCCACGCGAGGTTATAACAACACAGTCCGTTTCCACTGACAGGTAATCCTCAGACCTTATTTTAGTTAAAACGAGGAAATGTTGTTCCTAGGCCACAAGATTGGTCGCATCCCTTTCACTTGCTCCGGGCTCTTCTACT
This sequence comes from Proteles cristata cristata, assembly GCA_017311185.1. Taxonomy (NCBI): domain Eukaryota; kingdom Metazoa; phylum Chordata; class Mammalia; order Carnivora; family Hyaenidae; genus Proteles; species Proteles cristata. The sequence continues at coordinate 235,079 of JAESUZ010004996.1, read as the reverse complement.
GGAGACCCTGGTGCAGGTCAACTAGCAAATACAGAGGAAGGAAACCAAAATATCTAAAGATCATGTTATCTGGAAAATCAGCAGTTGACTATTTTCAACCTGTAGACAACAAAACACATCTGTCGTAGCGCAAAGGAGCCGCTGCTATGCGTTTTCAGCGTGAATGAAGTGGCTTCACAGAAGGCAGATGCTGTTTTCACAGCTATGTCCCAATTTGTTTATCAAAAGCATGAACCTTTAGTGTTGCACCAAGTTTAAGGGCCAGGACACGAAATGTGTCTCTGTGACACACGCAGTTGTGCTGTGAGCACACGCGAGGCCTAGGTGAAGGTCAGCATTGTCCGTCCCTCCCCCACAAGCAAGGTCACCCCTGGTGCATTCTCCTCCCTCCAGCAAAGGAAGTGATTCATAATTGTGGCCTCAGAGGGAACCTTAACTTTTAAAAGATAAATTAAATGAAGATGTATCAGCTTCTAAAACAGACTAGCTTGGTCTCTGAGGACAGATTAAAGTCAGCCGAGTGAAATTACTAGCCAGCAATGCTGCATTTCTTCTTTCCATTCAGAATATGATCTAAAATGATGTAAGGTGGGCTGTGAGCCAGAAGACAATCTCAAACAGGATATAAGCCAAGGAAAATGGTATGAAAATCATTAGTTTGAACTTACAAATTCCAGATTATGATTAAGATGATTTCTGCACTGATAGTATTTCATTACTCTGGGAACTTGATTAATCTATGGATGCCATAAAAATGTATAATGTAGGTGTTGTTCAAGTTCCAAATATCTACCAATATTTGTAAGTGATCCACCATTATCTTGTGTAAAGAAACCCAATTCGACTGCATTTTCTCTTCTTTCACTGATGGTGATTTTTGGTTAGTTTTGGCTCATCCTCTGCCGCATCCGCCCCCCGCCTGGCCCTGGCCTGCAGCGCTGTGTCAACAGCCCCTGTGATTGTCCCACTGAGGGAACATGGAAATAACAGCAGACCCTGAGGGTGATACCTGCCTGGGGCTCTCCTCAGAGGCACGTGTGGTTTACAGAGACACCCGCTGGGCTTTGCTTCTTGTAGAAAAGAGGCATCAGGTGTGTTCTTTTCCCAGAAAGCCCACGCCCAAGTTAAAAAAGAATTCACATGTAACACAGAACCTACCCAGCATGCCCGGGTGGCTGTCTCCCTACAGACGGGATCGTGGATGTTTAAAGCTATTTTTGCTTGTATGTATTTTCTTTAATAACCATATTTTGCTTTTGCAAAGAACCACAAATTTGCTTTTCACACTTATCTTTATGGGGGGGGGGGAATCCCACCTCATCATGAAAAGCCCACAGCGAGCCCACCAGGAAGGTTGCTTAAGTATATTCCAATGTTGATGAATGAAAAAATTAGAATGATATATTCCAATGTTGGTGAATGAAAATATTAGAATGATAGGAGAACTTAAAGTCTCATGTGATCAATTTATTTATAAAGCTAGTTAGGGCACACAAGAGATAAATTTAAATTCACTTAAAAAGTGTTTTTCCCTGCCTATGCTAGAGTCTGCGGCATTTAGGAAAAGCAGGTTTCTAAGTCCAGAGAAGCTAAAACCCGTGGGCTCCCCCTAGTGGACTCGAGGGTGCCGGAGGATGAGAACCTCCCAGCTTCAGAGTCCAGGTCGGAGCCGAGTTTGGGAGGGTAAACTGAAAGCAATGAGCAAAATTTTCTTTTCTAGCTGCAAAAAGGTCACGAGTGTGTTCTCTTAAAATTTACAATTCTGAACGTCCATACTTACAAACAATTTGCTTTTATAAAGGTACTTGCTTCTCCCACTGGAATCTTTCACTTCTTTACTAAATACTAAGGACATTTCAAAAAGGAAGAGATGCCGCTCTCGCCCCTTCCGAATTAAGGTTTTTGGGTCCCACACTTGGAAGGATTCCTGCAGGATGAGTTCTCCCTGAGAGTCAATGTTTTCATCAAACCCTACAACATAAAAGAAAAGGGGGCACACTCGGTTTGCAAGAAAACGAGAAAGGACGCACAAGACAGCAATGTGACCATTTAAACATTTGTTCGGTGCCTGTCAATTAAATCTCAGATTGCAGTTTCCCATTTGGGCCCCTGACTCCGGTTTCCCAGCACTCACCCCATCTGACAGAGTCTGACAAAGGAGAATTCTTCCTAAAACATGACTTTGCATATATTTTCTCTTGTTCAAACAAACAAACAAAAGGCAGTTATACCTCATGGCTTTATTCTGTATAGTCGATCTCCTCAGAGTGGCCTTCACACCACCTGAGAGTTGAACCCCCACTTTTCTTCGGCCTTTACTCACAGCACTCCACCCTACAAACCTCCTCCCTCGTCCAGAACGGTCCATGGCCGTTCCCCAGGCCGTCACCCTCCCCCAGCCTGCGTCCTGACGCTCTGCTGCCTCAGCCTAGAACACCCTTCCTGGACGTTCTGCTTCCAAAAGGCCGAGCCTTTCCCCAGGGCAGGGCTCTGGTCTGGCCTTCCTCGGGGAGCTCTCCCCCTCCTCAGGTGCAGAATTCTCCATGTTGTATCACAGTCTGACCACAGGGGCGGCTTTCCCCTGCTCCTCTCTTCATGGAAGGGGCCCGCTGTGTGGACTTTGAACTCCCAGGGCTTCGCAAAGTGGTTTGATACCCAGGGCAGAGGCTGTTCAGATACCGGCCTCCCTTCTCTACACACAGAAGCCTCCTCCGTGGCCATCTCAGGTGGGCACGATGGTAATGTGGTCTTGACACATTCTGAACTGAGTCGACCGAACAGCATTTAAGCAGGGGAGAGACGGAGCCCTAGTCCTTGGTGACGCCGTGAAGGGCTGCCACACCAGCTCGGGTTCCCATCAGAGAAAGAAAACCCTCAGCCTCTGATTTTTGGGGCTCTGCTGCAAACAGCTGCACCTTTGCCCCAACCAGTTCCCCTGCCCGATGCTACTGATGACGGAGACAAGTAACAAGAAAGCACTTGGGGCAGGATTACTTCCTGTAAGTAATTCTGTGTAGCTGATAATAAGAGAGGAGCTCTGTAACCCAGAAAGAGCCTTTTTAAACACAAGCGTCCATGGCAATTTCACCTGCAGCAATAATTAATTTTATTCATCTAACTCTTTTCCACATTGTACACTGCCGTGTCTCACGCCACCATGTTCAAAGCTCTCGCAGTGATACAATGGATACAGATATGGGGAAACAACAAGCTTTTTAAAGGATTTTTATCATCACGGGGGACTGCTCTTGCCTCCCTTCTATCCATCCATCCACGCAGAGGGCCTACGGCAAGTAACGCAAGGTGCTACAGGGGTTCCCAGTGTGGACAGGCTCTTCTCTAGTTAATGGTCAAGGACATGCTTTTAACAAGGTCGAAGCACTTTCTATGACCCTTAAGGGAAGCAGTGAAACCAGTTCTTCCAAAGAAGAAGGTACTCACATCTAAACTCTTAACTCCTACCCAAACACAGGCACAAAGCCAAGCTGTCCAGGGCATGGGAAACGCGCTCACACCGAGCATCAGGAGTGCAGGGACACGCAGTGGGGACACGCAGAGTCCGTTACCTTCCAGCATGCTGAGGTGCATGGCGTCGTTGGCCCGTTTGGGCACACTAAGCATCACCTCGAGGCCGTCTTTTATCTCCCCCTTTCCTTCCTCACAGCAAGTGAGCAGCTCCTGTAAAAGACCAATACCGTCAACTAGCCAAACGCCGACATCTCTGCCAAGAAGATCTTTGCAGAAAAGGGGATGAAAATCCATGATTTTCAAGACCACAGCAGAATGTGGTCAACTTGGCACATATTCACATAGAAAATGAACTACTGCCTCTTTATCCAAAGAATGGAAGGGTCTGTCCTGCTCAGATCAGGATGCGTCTTCAGATCACAGTAAACCTGCAGTCAACATCTAAGAGGAAATCAATTTACACATCAACTACCAAGCCTCAGAAATGACAAAAAGACACTTAACTGGTACAGCAAAGCCTAATCAGCTATTGGTTTTACCTGAAGGTCATGGCTGAGCCCCGCCAGGGCTGCTACGCCTCCCACAGCAGCCCCGAGTGATCCTGAACTCCTTGGCACTGTTATTGCCACGCCCCATCTACCCGGAACGCCCAGGCCGAGAGGGTGGGCCCGGGCAGCAGCCGCGTCTGCGTTACGTGCTGGCCCTCTGCGCGCAGGACATTTAGAAAGGCGTGAATGATCTAATCACATCTCCCCGAGTGTCATTACGTTTCAGATCTACTTAGAGGAACATCTGCTGTCAAACGAATGCAAACAAGGACAATAAATCCACATTCTGGCAGAGTCCAAGACTTTTTCTTACCAGAGTATGAATGGTTATAATCAGTCAGTAATAGTAACCACAGCTTTCTGTTTCCTGGTGGCCGACAAGAGGGACAGGACACTGCACTCAGCTTTCGTCCCACAGTGGACAGTTTTAGAGCAACTTGCACTGGACAAGCACATTTACTCATGACTTGGTGGTTTTTATCTATTATTCTACGCAGATTGGCCAAAAAAAAAGTGCTTAAAAATGCCATATACAGAAATTAACTTCACCGGCAGAGAACGTTCGTTGGGGGCCTCAACATAGCTAATTACTATTCTCCTGAAACCCCCCTGGGCAGAATAATGTAGAATACTGTGGGGCTTATTGCGTGAAAGCCCTCCTTAGATAGTGATTAACTAGATGTGAGGTCACTGAGGAAGCAATCTTTAGTGCAACCACATGCTAAAAACAAGATTCTTAAATCCCGAGGACACCAACAGGGAAACTGCTTCCGCAGAAATACAAAGCAGTGGGCCCCTGCTGCATATGAACACCTTAACCTCCTGACTTCTAGCTCATGCTGGTGGCAACCTCCTGCTTCAGCTGAGGGCCATGATGGCATGTGACAGGACTTAGATCCGGAAGTGTAGGCGCGCGTTCCTAGCAGAAACGTCCCAGATGATGCCACTTTCACAGAAGAAGACAGCCGTTTGTGTCTAGAGTTTCAGGATCTCATAACCCCATCTCTGAATTTCGTTTAGATCCGGGAGAGCTACGTATCACGTCCCTACTGCTGTGCCAGGCAGCACCGGGACACAGGTGCATGAAATACCGTGAGCAAGGGGAGTACACAGTCGGTACGTTCTGAGCCTCGTACCATTCACCGGCCAAGGAAACGGCAGGGTACACGTCATCAGACAGGGGTTGTAAATTATTATTCTAAGAGTCAAGAAAACGTGCACTGATTTTTACATAATGCATTTGTGACATCCAACAGAAATTCTAAGTTTCCTCTAATACAAATGTGGCTTTTTTTTTTTTGAGGTATAACTGACATGCACCATTATATGTTAATCTCCAGAACACAACGTAAGAACCTGATGTTTGTATGCACTACTTGATGATCACAAGAAGTCTAGTTAACATCTGTCACCACACACAGTCACAGGGGGACTTTAACTATCATTATTTGTAATCAGGAAAAAGGAGAGGTCGGTTTGACTGAAATACTTTAGGGTCTGTGTGAACAACATGTTCTAGAAACATGTGTGTGCCATGTAACTAGACGTAATAGGGACAAAGTTGCCCAAGGGCTTAGAGCTGGGCCCAGACAACAGCGATCCAGCAATGACTCTGGGCACAGCCCTCACCTCACAGGCTCATTTCCGCACCTGCAGACCAGCACTATTACAAGGTAAACCGCATGTCTGCAAAGTACACAGCAGAGCGCCTGGCCCGCAGCCAGCAAGCTGCACCGGGACACAGACGCCACATCACCCAGGTGTGACAATCTTGCTTTCCTTCCTCAGTTTATGTTACAGACCAGACTCAGTCAGCAAAGCTCAGGTGCATAATCAAGGAATATTCTCTCATTTACCTGCCGCACTGAGAAACTGATCAGGGTAATAAATAGCAATGAATTAAAAAAAACTGGCTTGGGGGGCACCTGGGTGGCTCAGTTGGTTAAGTGTCCGACTTCGGCTCAGATCATGATCTCACGGTTTGTGGGTTCGAGCCCCACGTCGGGCTCTGCGCTGACAGCCAGCTCAGAGCCTGGAGCCTGTTTCAGATTCTGTGTCTCCCTCTCTCTCTTACCCTCCCCTGCTCACACTGTCTCTCTCTCTCTCTCTCTCTCAGAAATAAATAAAATATTAAAAAAAAAACTGGCTTGGTGTTACTTTAAAAATTCAGGGTATTTTACATAAACAGAAAAATGTCAAAATAGTAATGTGCAATTCACAAAATTTTACAGGCAAAAATGCTTCATACATACTTTTAAAAGTAGTTGATACTTTGTTATTCGTTGAACCGGCTTAATAAGGTAGGAAGAGATGGAATTGGCTAATCCATGCCGCTGTTGTATTTCCTGAGTTAAGAAAATAGAGATGAACATTACTATAATGTTAATTATAGCATTATAATTAGCATGAACTAAAAATGCACTTTTTATCTCCAAAATGAATATACATATATCACTAAGCTTCTATATAAAACATAGAAAACACTATTCTTTTCATACGCTGAACATGAGAACAGGCGATCACTTTGAACCAGTAGGAGGCAGCGTTCAGTCCAGATTCTTGACTCTCCCGTGCAGACCCTCAAACAGGCCAAGCCAACAACCTCGTGCTCTGGCCTCCAACTCCCCCAGGGCCGGCCCTGGGAAACTCAGCCCAGACGGAAGCTGGGGACAGGGACCGGGACAGGGTGCGCCCTCTCCCACCACAGCTCCTAGAGCTTTAGCCTCGGCGGCCCCCTGGCCAAGAACACGTCCCTCCTCCCAGCCTGACTCTCACTCCCCCTCACCACCGCGTTCACACACCATGGAGGAATTCCTCCACACACTTTCGCTCTCACAATTCGACTACCTTCTAATCCCAGACTTTCCACATCAACCAGCTGCACTTGCATTATCTTCTGGCTCTTCACACTCTTAGAAAATTTTCAAAAAAGCCAAAACATGTTATTTCCTCATGTTCTACTTCAACTGAGATTCAAACACCACCAGTCCTTGTATCCTCAGTCTGTCTGTCATCTCAGTTCAGCTTGTGGGGACCTGTGTGTCATGCCATGATTCCCGTGGCTCACCATCTGTCGAGTGCTGGCTACAGGACAGCCACCAAATTATTTGTCCCTCACGTACCACGCTGGTCCAGAACTTAGCAATCTTCCTCTGCCTTCCAGATCACAAATGCAGCTTAAAACTTTCTCTTCAATTTGGAATTGTTCAAAAATGTGCAATTTATGATTTAATGATTACGATATACTCATAATTTCACATCTAAAAGATTTTTCATATGGACTATAACGCACAGATCTCAAGCACAGGTCACGGAGTTCTGACAAATGTCAACACGCTTGCAACCAATTCCCAAACCAAGGTACAGAACATTTCCAACATCACGGAAAGTCTTTATACCTCTTTCTAACAGATTCCCCACCTGCAATCTCACCACCACCAAGAGGCAACCCTTATTCTGATTTCTATCGCCAGATTAGTTCTGCATATTCTAGAATTTCATACAAAAGAAACAATACAGAATATACTCCTTCATATCTAGCTTCTCTCAGCCTGTGTTGTGGATATTAATCTATGCTATTTATGTATCAAGAATTTATCCTTTTATACAACTGAGCAGTACCCCATTTCATGCAGACCTAACATCTGAGAGATACTATAATGTCTTTTTAGTACCTTGTTTTAATAACATTCAGAAATGTACCTCTGATATTTCTGAACACAAACCTCACTATTTCTGTTGACATCCTTAATACTTTATCATAGGATTATACTATTACAAAATGACAAGAGAAGAATGAATACCCAATGGGTAAAAGATAGTCTCTTCAACAAATGGTGCTGGGAAAACTGGACAGTAACATGCAAAAGAATGAAATCGGACCACTTTCTAATACCATACACAAAAATAAATTCAAAATGGATGAAAGAACTAAATGTGAGACCTGAAACCATAAAAATACCAGAAGAGAGCACAAGCAGTAAATTCTCTGACATCAGATATAGCAACTTCTTTCTAGATATGTCTCCTGAGACAATGGAAATAAAAGCAAAAATAAACTATTGGGATTTCATCAAAATAAAAAGCTTCTGTCCAGTGAAGGAAACAACCAATAAAAGTAAAAGGTAACCTTCTTAATGGGAGAAAATACTTACAAATGACATATCTAATAAAGGGTTAACGTGCAAAATATATAAAAGACTGATATAATTCAACACCCCAAAACCAAATAAATCAATTAAAAAATGGGCAGAAGATATGAATAAATATTACAAAGAAGACATATAGATGGCCAACAGACACTCAAAAAGATGTTCAGCATCTCTCATCATCAGGGAAATGCAAATCAAAACCATGAGTTATGACCTCACACTTGTTGGAATGGCTAAAATCAAAAATACAAGAAGCAACAGGTGTTGGAGAGGATGTGGAGAAAAGGGAACTCTCCTAGACTGCTGATGGGAATGCAAACTGGTACAGTCACTGCGGAAAGCAGTATGGAGGTTCCTCTCTCTCTCACACTCACACACACACACCCACAGGAATATTGCTCAGCCATAAAAAAGAATGAAATCTTGTCATCTGCAAAAACATGGATGGAGCTTGAGGGTGTGCTGCTAAGTGAAATAAGTCAGAAAAAGTCAAATATATGATTTTCACTCATATGCAGAATTTGAGAAACAAAACAATGAACAAAGGAAAGAGAGAGAGAGAAACCAAGAAACAGACTCTTAACTACAGAGAACAAATGATGGTTAGATGGTTACCAGAATAGAGAGGTGTGGGGGATGGGAGAGGCGGGGGATGGGAATTAAAGAGTACACTTATCATGATTAAAAAAAAAAAAAAGAAAAAGACAGAAACGGCTACATGATCAGAGTATTCTTCCAAAAGGTTTCATCCTGCTAAAACAATAAGGCTTCCTTTTTCTGAAAGGCTGTTAAGGGTATTAACACAAACCTCTGCGCTTCTAACATTTTCTCTGAATCGCGGGGGGACAAACGACAGGGAGTAAAAGGAAGGACCTAGCGCATTGTCAATGGCATATCCAACACCATAATTTCTACTTTGCCTTTATAATGAAGTTGTTCACATGCAATAACATCCTTGCTGGGACAGTGGGCACGTTGGGTTATCCACCACTGCGTGCTAAGCACCTATGACCAGGCACATTGAGTTAAATGAGCCCCAGAAAGATGTGCAATCATGCCCTACAATGAATACTGAAGGCATGTAATCTGTGAAATCCCCAAATCAGGCAAGCATAATTTCCTTTATCTTTAAAGATGTTTTAAGGACAAAGGTATTTTTTTTTTAATGACTTTGATTGCAAAGTCATTTGATTTGATTAAACATGCCACATGCTCTCAGTGCTTAGGCCTTAAATAATTCTAACTCTGCATACAGCCATGGTGTTGAGATTCATCTAATGGCAAAGACCCAGGGTCGTGTGAAATACTGAGGAAAAAAAAAAAAGGAAGAGGGGGCAGCACTGGGCTGGGAGCTGACTTTATATTTATAAAGGCAGTGATGTAGAATTGCTGGTCAGGAGAATGACAACCAAAACAGGGCCATCTACACGGCTTCACCTCAAAGATAGAAGCTAAAACTTATTCTCATTTCCTGACTTCCAGAGAGGGGCAGAGTATCACACATGGCAAGGCATGAGTGTAAAGACGGAAACACGTCTAATATTCTCACAGGCTTGTACCAAATTACACGTGACATCGAAAAGCCCTCCATCTTTTAATCAAGATGTATTTGGCACACGTCTGACTATGTTCTGGAGAGCCAAAAAGCATTCCGTAAATTATATCCGTACGGCTCTATCCTCTTTCATACTAAATACCCTCCTAAAATCTTTCCAGAAAAGAGGACCTCCACAGACACTTACAACAATGAGAATATAATCAATGAGCCTCCCAATCATCCCAGGTACAGTGCCATGTGTAACAACTTTATTGAGAAAAATAAGTGACTAGAAAGGATTCAAAGACTATTTTTGTCTCATAAAGAAAAGAAGCTTAAAAGTTTATATCTTCTGTATATGATATTACATCTAAAATTACTATAAATAGTAAGGACTGTCATATACACATGTACATGCTAAAATCTTAGAAAGATTTTTTAGTAACAGAAGAATATATACCAATATCCCACCATAAACATGACAGCTAAAACTGAAAATACTGTCCCATCAAACAGGTGAAAGTTAGGAGTGATGTTGGATTTTATGTGCACCAAATACAACTTAGAAGGTTTCACAGCTTCCACAGGAATCTATTACTTACATCAAAGTAGGACCCTGCATGCTCGAGTATCAGCTGAGTAGAATCAGGCTTATTTTTGCAGTATGTGACATACATCTGAAACTTGTCTGCCTGTAAACAACAACAACAACAAATTAGAATCTCTCTCTCAAATGGCAGTACCTCAAAATATGATCAACTGTTATGCAGAAAAGCAGCTGTGGGGATAAAGGAAGTTCAAGCTCCAGACAGAAGAAGCCCTACTTCATGTGGAGAGCTGTTAAAGTGAGAAACACCTCCTATCGCTGCTACACACCTCCACAAGCTCCCCCTGGCCCAGTGAGTCAGGGCTGAGCACACCCTCTCCGTCCCAGATGCCAGTGCAAACCCGGGCACCATGTGTAGATGGCAGGGGACTACCTCCAGGTGACTGTCCTCCCGAATGGACAACACGCCCCCTCCCACCTCGCCAAGCCAGCCCTGCAGACACGGCTGGGCGTGTGCGTTTATCTGTGCATCCCCAGGGCCACGCGCAGGGCCGGCACACTACGTGTTCCATTTCAAACCGCCACTACTACCAATAAAAAGCTCAGTCCCCATTAATAACTAGTTGGAGAACAAAAGTCTTAGAGGAAAAGTCCTTTTCTCTGTAAGCAGACACTGTAGAAGATGGTGACGTAAAAGAAATGGACCACATTCCTTTCTAACTTCCTGCAGAGCCACCAAACCACCATGAACACAAGTAGCTGACACTTCCTTACCCAAGTAACAAAGCAGTGTCCCACATCCTCTGGCAACTGCTCATATTTTTCCAGCTCTTTCAGGAATATGCTGCAGAGAGTAAAAATGGTACCGTGTTATTAGGGTGTCTTAAAACATTTAGTAGTGAGATACGCACGCCAGAAATCAGGCCAAGCATGTCACTTGAATCAAGTACAGTGAAACATCTGTGTCCATATAGATTTTGAGGGCTTAACAACTCTTAACTAGAGTTCTTAACTAGACTAAGCTCTTACCTAGACTAAGTTACTGTGACTTTCAAAGAGCTAAACAGTTTAGCTTTTAAACACTTTCTAATACAGATTTTAACCTCGCAGCTTTACTTTCGGGCAAGTGCTATGTTCGGTGGCTGAGGATATAATTTGGGGATGTCATGAACACTCGGTCAGAAGAACCCATTTAGATTTTAGTGTGTTTGGCTGGGGTGGGGGCAGGAGAGTGAGGAAGACCTTCTGGCTCCAGCAGTATCTTCCCACAGGCTGGTGGGCTACACAGACTCTATCAAAAGGAGCTCGGTTTCTTAAAAACAAAAACAAAAAACCCCCCAAAACCTTAAAAATAAAACCATGTGTCTCCAGTGGCCAACGGACAGTGCATTTTAGTTTGATCAGACTACACATCTGTTCTGTCCTTGAAGCCTTCTCCCCTCTTGTTTGGAAAGACCAAGGATTGGCCAGAGGCCACGCAGAATTCTTTCTTTTGGGCCTAAGTAACTGATGACACAGCTTACGAGAAATGAGGGTTCCTCCAAAAACAGGTTTCCTAATCTTACTTCTAGAGCAGCTAAGCATAAAGTTGAATCTCTATGACAGCAGTCTTGACAATTTTGGTCTTTTTGAAGAGGGCCTGATAGTCTTCGTTCAAATTTCAATGAAATCACTGAAATGGATACTTCATTCAGTTGGAAGCGTTCATGTCTTGTTAGGAAACTTCAGCACTGTATCTAGATTTCAAGAATAACCAGCTCCCCAAAGATAAAGCTACTCACTTATTATGAAACTCATAGATTTCCTGCATGTTCCCGAAGATGACGAGCTCTCTGTTCACGATGCCGGCTGGGATCTCCTCCACCCCGCTGGTCATCTCCCACAGGTACGTCTGGCCGGGAGGGAAGGAAAGGGATTACACAAAAACCGAGAGCACGCATCCAAGAAACAGCTGTTCCTGCCTCTAGAAAACGTACCCAGAGCTCACGAATCACCGGAAATCGACCTGAAGGATGGAACCCTTCCCAAAGCATGAAAAACTGTTTTCCAAAAAAGCCCCGAAGTTGCTGTGAGCCCTTCAGAGTAGTTCCTGAGCTCCAGCTTGAGGCTTTCTAATCTGGGAGTCAATTTGGGAGCTAACCTCCCTACTCTCTGAGGTACAACTATTCCTTAAACTACTGAGTATCAGCTGCCAATCATAATTAGCAGGCACATTTCTCTGAAGCTGCTGTAAAATTCTGCACAAAGAGGACGGCACCCAGGCCGTCATGTGATGAGCGGAATGACAGGATTAGTGCTGTATCATCTCTGTGACGAGCAAAACAGGGCCCTGGAAGCTCACGGAAGGGCGGAACAAGAGCCAGCTGCTTAAGCACACTGAAAGTCTCGAGAACAACGACAGCAACAGGGGTGATTATTTTAAGAATTACCAACAGGCAGGGCTAACACTGTGCGCTTAGACTGGATCTACATAAACAAGCAAGAAAACTTACTTACATCCATACACTCCCGGAGGTCCCTCACGTAAGCCTTTTCCGTCTGAATGAGCTCAGCCATTATGAACCTTGAACAGAGGAAGACAGTGAAAAGCTTAGCTCACAGTCAGGACACATGCTGATCTGAACTATGTACTTTTATGGTTTATGAAATAATAAGACTTTTAAAAGCATTTGTCAGTAATGTGTTTGGGGGAATTAAACCAAGAACAGACAGAACAATAATCGTGTACAGCCACCGATTCAAAGGGAAAAAACATTCTGTTGAGGTATACCAGCAGGTAGTGTTTTCTCAACCAGCCACTGACGCTGGGGGGCAGGTGACGCTTTGCTGAGGGGTGGTCCTGTGAACTGCAGGACATCAGTGGGATCCCTGGTCTGCACCCACGAGATGCCAGTAGCACTGCCCTCTCCCACTGTGTGGCAACCAGAAATGTCTCCACATGTGGCCCAGCGTCCCCTGGGGGTCACGACTGCCCCCAGCTGAGAACCACCAGTTCAGGACAATCTCGTCTTCAGGAAAAGCTAGTATGGTTTGCTAACTGGCAATTTTGAAACACCTCCACGTGGTATTTTTCTCCTTGGTACTACTAGTGACAACCTACTGATGACAAATGACACTAACACAATGTATCAAATCCTTACGAAATGCAGGCACAGGGACAAAAACAAGACACAGCTTCTGAAGCAAGGGAGAAGGGGACAGCGGGCCGTGTGGAGTCAGAGCATCACACAGTGTCGCTGCCGTCTGATTTCAAAGCACACACAGAAGTGTGTTTGTCCACGCAACATTTCCTTCACTTTTCCAACGAATCCCAGCAGGCTCTGAAAGATGGGCTTACTCTTTCCTGCGGGCTGACTTCCGTTTTTCTTCGTTAAGCTCATGGGCAGCATCACGAAGCTTCACCTCTGACCCAGGGACGCTGGCGGGGATTATGTCCAGTTGAAGACTCTTACTCTGTGGAGGAAGAAAGCCGATGAACCTCAGTTAATTAGATCTGGGGAGGCCGTGAGGAAGAACACCACGGCTTTTTCCGTTCGCGCAAAGCAATTTACCGATTTGTTGGAATCTGAAGAAATCCCCAGGGCCTTCTCCAAAGAGGTCCTGTACTTCTCCATCCGCAGAGAGAAGTCCCTGTACCTCTTATCCACTGCGGTGACACATTTTTTAATCTCTGCTGCATGGGCATGCCCTTTTTCACAAAAGCCATCAGCCAGCTGTATCAATAGCTTCACTCTCTCTTTGGTTTGCTGTGGAAAAAAACAACAGGAAAGTATTGTGAGGCAAATGAACTCCACTGCCAGGAACCCGAGACACAGTGGCAACTTGCCTACAACTCTGAGCTCCCAACAGGGAAAAACTGCTGGTCAGAGAAATGTCCCCTGAAGCTCCAAGTCCGCCAATTCAGGTCCCTGATCCCGTCCTAGCCGCTTTCCCACAAAGAGTGGCATGTTTACGACCTCAAAAACAAACACAAATTGAGCCTTTCTCTCAGCGGCATCTGCATCGGCAGACAGATGCCAGGGAGGACCTGTGGAAGGAATGGAAGGAACGTGCATGCTGCCCCGCGGCCCTGCGATGCCCCCGCCACTCCCCACCCACCCATCCCCTGGCCCGCTGGGCCCTCCCAGGGCAGCCGCCGCCTGAGATCTGGCTTTCTGGAAGCGTCCGCGGCAGAGGATCCCCCCCACCGAAATCCTCGAAGTGACTCTGCGACGCGCATTCATTTTTCAGTTCTCGGTGGAAACGGAAGAAAACTCTCTAGCCAGGGAATTATCTTTAGAGAAGTACATCAAATGTTCGTCCCTGTTTCAGAACTCCCTCTCAAAAAAATTATTTCATTTGTACATTTACTTAGAAAAGACATTTCAGTTAAGATAAACGTGATCACCTTACTTTTCACGCAGTTCTGGGGCCCACAAGACACTGGTTTAATATCTATGGCAGTAATGTCCCTGACAATTCTGAGTGTTCGACACATCTTTTGTCACATCCACCGGTTACTACAGCAAGGTGTCTGCCCACAGCCTCGCTGGCATTTCGGATGAGCGCTGCTCCTCTTCTGGAACGGAACCCAACTTCCTCTACTAACCTTCATCTAGAAACCCTAGCAACCAACACTTAGGAAGGTGACTTATAAAGATCCCTCGAAGGTGCGCCCAAGAGCAGGGGCCTCAAAGCAGAGATCCCCCAAAGGATGAAGGTCAGGGCTCAAAACCTGCATAAGTTATCTTAGTCTGCACAGGAAGTCTGAGGCAGCATGCATCTGACGACCTGCGAAGGCAGCTGGAAAACTCCTCAGGCTCTGCACGCACACACCCACGCCGGACAACCTGACCGCCGGGCCCAGGTACCCGCATGCGGCCCGCGTGCTCCAGGCTCACTTCCTTGCACCACGGCCCCTCCTGCCTGGAATGCTGCTCCCCTCGATGTCTGTACCGCTCCCTCATGTCTTTGCTCAACCAAAGGCCACCTTCCCAATAGCCCCTCCCTGACTCCTTATAGGTGTAAGTCACCTTCCTGCCCCAACTATCCTCACTCTGCTCTACTTCCTCCCATAGCTTCCACAAGGACGTAGTTGAGTTACTACCACTCTCCTGTTAGAATGTGGCCACCACAGGCCTGGATATTTGGGGGGGTTTGCTTACTAATATCTCATTCACCTTCCGTGTGCCTGGCACACAGTGGACATTCACCAAATATTTATTGAGAAAACAAATTGACATTAGGTTCACAGAAAAATAAGTATATGCCTGCACCTTTGATGGGTATGGTAGTTATTCTTAACAGGCATTAATACTTTAAAAAAATGAAAACAGAACTCAGATATAATAATCTCTCTGTGAAAACAAAAATTGTTACTGCAAAATTCTATAAAAGCTGTTTATAGGAAAAGGTCCCTGAACTTCTTAGGGCTTTCATCTGTTGTGGAAATGAACTCAAGTAGAGTGAGCTAATTGACCAAACCTTATGACCTGTCAACACAACACCTATCTGGATATGCTAAGACAAGACTAATTATAAACCAAAGACATAAGAAGTCAAAGTTTCACAACTGGAACCATAAATTCCTAAGAGGACTTAACTTAGAATGATTACTGTATTTTAGTATCAAAGAGAATTAATATGAGCAAGGCTGGACTGTTTTAAAAATTGGGTTGCCTAGAGGCACCTGGGTGCCTCAGTTGGTTAAGCGATTCTGGGTCTCAGGATTCTCTCTTTGCCTCTCCCTGGCTCTCTTAATCTCTCTCAAAATAAATAAATAAGCTTAAAACAGAACAATTGGGCTGCCTGGATAAAGTTACACTGCTGGTTGCGAAGACACCAATGTGCTGAAAAGGGCAGAGAAGTTGCACTGGCCCACCACGAAAGTATTTCTTCTCTTCCACTGTCCAAGCGCCACTGGTGAAGGGTTCTGCAAGTTACGTGCAGTGTCTCTTCAAGGGAGTCAAGAAAGCCATTTCATGTTTTAAGCAATGGGGGTCACAGAAGTGAAGATAAAACAAACAAACAAAACAAAACGCAGCTTGCCTACATTCAAAGAGAAAACAAAAGCACTGAGAAACTATAGGAAGATGTCTGCATAACACACATCACAAAACAGATCAGTTACCTGCACTTAACACCAACAGGCTGAGGCTGATTAGGACTCTAGGTGCGGCAGGGAGACGGCCTGGAGACCAAGCCTGGTTGCTTACAAACTTCATTTAGACAAAAGGGGCCAATCAGACAGCCAAGGCTTCATGAAGACATGTGGCCAAGCCTCTCCCTCAAATATCCTAACTAGAAAGTGCAGTCCATGAGCCCAGCACCCAGAGTAGTTCCAGCGCAAATCAAGGGCATGATTAGTAATCAGTGAGTGAGTGGCGTGATAAAAATGAACTATGATGAATCTGCTAACTCACGAACTTTCAATACCTTTTTATTTTAATTGGGTTTTTAAAATGTTTATTATTTTAACAGAGAGAGAGAGAGAGAGCGAGAGAGAGAGAGAGCGAGCAGAGGAGGGGCAGAGAGAGGGGGAGACATAGAATCTGAAGCAGGCTCCGGGCTCTGAGCTGTTAGCACAGAGCCTGACATGAGGCTCAAACCCATGAACCATAAGATCATGACTTGAGCCAAAGTCTAACGCTTAACTGACTGAGCCACCCAGGTGCCCTTAATTGGTAGTTTTAAAATGTATGCCTAGAAATCAAAATTTAAAAGGTAAGAAAGGACACAAAGTGAAAAGTCTCCTTATCCCGCCTTCCCATGATGTGTCTCAATGATCAGCTTGTTACCATTTAGAGACGTTTTACTATACAGAGGGGTGTATGTATGTATGTACTTCTCTCTCTTTCTGTACCTAAATGCTTGTACACACAACCCTGCTCTGCTCCCAGCGTTTCTCATTTAACAGGGCTCAGACATCCTTCACTGCCAGAGCAGGAGCAGTATTGTTTTGGGTTTGGAGCCGTATAGTATTTCTACCAGCCAACACGCTCCCACTGAACGGACCTTCATGCTGTCCCTGTTCTTTTCCCAAGATGGTTAAATGTAGGAAAGAATGCACGCGTCTGAGCATGTGTAGCTCGTCTGTGACTTGAGATGGGGGATGGCTGAGAAGACGGGATGTGCATCTGTGACACGGAGCGGCTAACATGGTAATACCTCCCCCCAGCTCCAGAGCTCAGCTCCATTCACCAGCCCCCAAGGGGCAGCCACAAGCTTTTTGATATTTGCCAATCCCCTGGGTGAAAAGAGAACACAGCATACTTTTGATTTATAGTTTTCTTATTTTAGGTAAATTTGATAATTTCATATATTTAAAAGCCATTTATTTAGAATTCCTTTCCTGTGAATCCTTATTAAAATCTTTGGTCCATTTTCTTGTTTACTCTTACTGATGTGTAAAAGCTCTTTATGGCTGAGAAATCAGCCCTCTGTGA
This sequence comes from Proteles cristata cristata, assembly GCA_017311185.1. Taxonomy (NCBI): domain Eukaryota; kingdom Metazoa; phylum Chordata; class Mammalia; order Carnivora; family Hyaenidae; genus Proteles; species Proteles cristata. Next base: position 217,404 of record JAESUZ010004996.1, on the reverse strand, counting down.
TAGGAATTTATCTTCCCTATTTGCTTTCTGTCTTTCAGTTATTTTGGACTACCCGTTAGTAATTTGTACATTTTTGTGTACCTGATTTTACCACTTTTAGGGTTTTGGGTTTTGTGCCCTGGTATTTTTTCTAGTTGTTTCAGGTTTTCACTGCTGATACATCTACCTTGCTATCAAAGTGAGATATAAATCCAACTTAGTTTTTCTCCAGAACACTGCTCAGCACTATGAAAAAAAACAAACTTTCTGCATCTTTTTAAATGAAGTACTATACAAGTTTTCATCCTTACTGTTATTTCTGGAGATTGTTACAAAAATGGGTTTTATTTCAAAAGCATACAAATATTATAATTTGAACAACCTTAGCAATAGGCAGTCAGGGGTTTGCAGAAAAACAGAAGGAAACTGCATTCCTGAGTCCACATGCTTGACGATCTTTACTTAACACGTCTTTAGGTAAGGAGAAACGAGGGAAGACGCACCTTCCAGGGTCTCAGACACTTTCTGGCAAATTAAGCTTTTGGCACTAGGGACAGCAGTGACGGGGATGCAGGAGGCGGCAAACTTCTGCAAGCCGCGGGCAGTGGACTTCCCACTCTACCGTGCATACACGCCAAGTACCTGGGAGCCTGTTTAAAGACGCTCGTCCTTGGGTGCCACTCCTCAACAGTCCACGTCAGTAAGTCCCCACTGAGGACAGAAAGTGGCTGCTGCGTGAACATGCATGACCAGATGCAGGCAGCGCCCGCAAGGCACTCTGGGAAGTGATTCCATCACGAGCTGCGAAGGAATCGAGCTGAGTCTTAAGTCAGACAGTGACAGAAAGGCTTGATATCGCTGCACTGAATGTGCTGCAGTGTTAACTGCTGTAACAACTAGACCGGAGGACAGTCATTCAGAGCAATGGAGTCTCCATGGCAAAAGAAAACCTTCCTAGAAGAACTACGATGGGGGCAGAAGGCAAGCAACAGACACCCACAAGCACGAGAGCAGGTGCTGTCTGATGAAGAGGAAGGCAGCCAGAAACCATGGGAAAAAACGCCGAGGAAAAAGAGTGAGAGGTGTTCTCTTCCAAACCCACCTGCTCCTCCTGGCAAAACTGACGCAGCAGACGCAGTGAACGAGGCGGCTCTGCGCCTCTGGGAAGAGGCAAGGTCAGGTATTACACCTGTGATTCTAGACGCTTGCTTTTGTAAAACACAAAAGCCAAAACATGCCCATGTTGCTCATTCTTTAATAGCCACCCCCCAAGTTTGAGGAGAAGGGAAATCCAGGAATAAAAATTCCTCTGCCCCCTACAGGTGGAACACGGCTGCCGTGCTACCACACTGTGCATAGTGACATTCCCATCACACTGTGCGCACGGTGCCCCCTGGAGTTGTGCAGTGACCAGGCTGCCTGGGCGTGCAAATGGTCTGCAGAGGGCAGCACTCATGCAAATGTAGGTTAGTGAAGGGGAACAAATCTTAAATTGACCTCTGAATGGTATCTTAGACATTTTCTTAATACCTTTATTATCAAAGGCTACTAAAAAAACCCCAAATTTATAATGCACACAGCTGTAATGGAACATCTGACTGTTAACAAAAACAAGAACCCATGGCCAAAGGTGTGCTGTATCTTGGGGGAGCAAAGGCACGATGCTTACCTGCACAGGCAGGAAGGGCAACTCTCCTCAAATGAGTGGGCGGGGGCCTTCCTCCAGGTGCCCATGGCCCCCACGTGCAGTGTGGCTGTCACTGCTCGGCTGCCTGAGCTCTGCCCGCCCCCAAGTGCTCACGGGGTCCTCACTCAGTGCCAGGTCTCACTGAGCCCCGCAGTGGTCAGTCTGTGGCCGCACTGGACCGCGTGCTCCTCCAGAGCAGGGACCTAGAGTCCCCGGAGCCCAGCAGCCCCAGGGTGAAGGGAAGGAAATCAGACTACAGCCTGTGGGTGGGTGGGAGCAGAGGGCAGTGGAGGCGACCGGGAGGAGTCAGAAATGGTTACAGAAAGCATACAAAAGGACAGCTAAACATAATACAAAATAGCTGTTGTTACTCTTGAGGCTTTAAAAAGTTCCCATTAATGGTTTCCACAGCTACCTAAAGGGCCACATAAGAACATCCCGTTTAACTAATTTTAAGCAACACTACTATCCAGCTTGAGCTTTTCTTTCTAGTGTGAAATTTGAATTAATTTCCAACTTTTACGAAAAGTCAAGTCTACCATGAAAAAACAGAGGCACTTCTGAAAACATTACAAAGGAAAGAATTCAAAACTTTGAAAAACAAAACCAAAAACACCACTGGTTGAGAAAGGAACCCTAAAAACCCCCAAACTGGTTTGGGGTAAATGAATCAGCCTCTGCAGAGCATATGCTTTAACTGGGAAAACATTCGTGAAGAACCTTCGGGTTTGCATACAAACGGGTATTTACTAACACCTGCCACACATGCCACGTATCTAATTCTATTTCAGCTGGAAGGAGGAAAATGAAGACGTCTCAGTTTTATAAGCCTGCGGACAAGGAGAGACGGGGGCGCTGAGGTAAGCCCCACCACGGGCCTGGGGGGCTGTCGGCAGTCCTACGGCAGCTAGTGTCACCAGCATCACCGTCACCGTCACAGACTGGAGACCTAGAGGCCGGGAAAGAAAGGACGCCCCAGCCAGGTCGGTTCCACCAAACAGGGCTTCCTAAAAATAGCAAGTACTTAGAAAAGACCTTGGCAAAGAAACCAGAAAGAAAACAAAAAGAATAATGAAAAGGACAGAAGAGACAACATGAAGGAAGGTGTCTGCAGAAATCCGAAGACCCAAGGAGGACAAGGGGTAACGGGAGGGAACCGGGAAACTCAGAGAGAAGAGGTCCCTCCAATTACCGGAGGACGACCCTCTGGGCCCCCCGTTTCTCCAGTTTTGGATGAGGTACGAAGCCATTTCTTTGAGCAGTACCTCACGTACACGGAGTGTCCTGTCGCAGGTTAGTTATGCCGGGAAGCCCCGCCGTGTGGATGGGCGACGGAAGAGATGTCCGCCCCCAAGCCGGACCTACCTTCGCAGTGATCTGAAACTCCTCATGTTCCTTCAGGAGCTCCTGTGTGTGCTGTATGCTGGAGCCCGTGGACGTGTGCGTGGAAAGGTAGAACTCCCCGTTGTCATGGATCCATTCCAAAGCCTAGAGGGAAGGATCGGAGATGGTCATGGCTCAGCACTGGCAAAGGGAGTCCCAATCCTGTCGTCTGTCACTCAGATGGGAAGCCACAAGCCAAGGCTGGCACACATCTAGAGTGCTCCCGCAGAGGGGGACAAGCTGAAGGAAGCGCTGTTAATTCCAAAACTTAAAAAAAAAAAAAAATCACTGACATTCTAGAAAGTTGTAACTATGTCACTTCTGTAGCAAGGATTAAAGAGTTCAAGAGGTTGCTGGGTGCCTGGGTGGCTCAGTCGGTAAACATCTGATTTCATTTTTGGCTCAGGTCTTGATCTCCTATTCGTGGGATCAAGTCCTACATTGGGCTCTGTGCTGAAAGTAAAGAGATTGGGACTTTCTCTCTCTTGCTCTGCTCCTCCCCTGCTCTCACGTTCATGTGCTTTCTCTCAAAATAAATTTTTTAAAAGTTAAGAAGACTTTCTATCTGCTGTTTGTAATCTCGGGTCATCCACTCTGAGTTGCGTCTTGGGGCAGAAGCGTCACTGCCTCTATTAGATACATCACAGCACTTCCAGGGCTTCAGAAGAAAACACGCAAAGGGAAGTGCAACGCAGACACATTACTTGCTGTGCAGCTTCCTAAACGGGATTCACTGCAGTCAGGCCTGGGCGTGGCTGCACACTTGGCGGGGAAGAGCGAGATGTGCAAAGAGGCATGAAGCCAAATGAGGGCAGGGACCATGCTCAGACAGGGAGGTCAGCACACGCAGTGTCCAGGCCGAGACGCTGGCTGCAAAGTGGGTGGCTCAGATGCTGGCTATGAAGCAGGGGGTCAGACGCTGTGGCTGCGAAGTTGGGGAGCTCAGAAGAATGAGAAGCTCAGCAGGTGGAGGGGTGCGCACCACGGCCCCAGGCTGACGGGACTGGCCCACAGGGGAGGCCGGGGAGAGTGGCTGGAGGTAAGGCTGGGAAGGGCAGAAGGGCCTTGAAGGTCACAGGCACAGCCTGGACTTTGGCGGGACAGCTAGCAGGGCCTCTGTGTGAAAAAGGAATTGCAGTGCCCAGTGAGTGCAAGAAGCCACAATGGTCAGCAAACTGGTTCAAGGTTTGGACAGGACACGGCTGGCGTTTCCATAGCATGAGGGCTCTGGACGTGGAGGGACGGCAGGTGTGACATGGGCAGGGGGTCTGCACCTATGGGACTCATGAGAGAGTGAACATGGGAAACTGGGGAAAGATGGGAAGGAGCTGTACGTCAGGTAAGATGAAGGGCGTGTGAGACACATCCTGTAAGATGAAGGGGCCTATGGGACACAGCATAAGAGAGGAAGGGACGCCCCACGAGATGAGAGGACACGGGGTACACTGTGTAAGATGAGGGGAACACAGGGACACACCCTGTGAGATGAGGGCGCATGGGGTACACACCCCATGAGACAAGGAGCACAGGGGATATACTGTGTAAGATGAGGGGACACAGGGACACACCCCATGAGATGTGAAGTAGGTGACAGGCATCGGGAGTCCCCTTCTGCTCTCGTGAAGGCCCAAGTGGAGCTGCCATGGAGGCAGCAGGATTTGGAGGCCTGGACGCCGGAGACGGGGGTCAGGGCTGGGAGACGCCCGCAGAGGAGATAAGAAGCCGGGAACGAGAAACAAGGGCAAGCCCCAGACTGAGCCCGGGAGAGCGCCAGCATTCAGCTGCGGAGATAAGGAAGAGGGAGGGGGTGCTGAGGAGGCAGGGGGCGCCCAGCATGTCTGAGAGCAGGACTCGCCCAGGGGCCCAGGGATAGAACCAGGCCGGAGTCACCTCTCCCAACCCCCACCAGGGACGCTGCAGCCAGGTGACCTCAGGGTGCTGTCTTGAGAGCCGCAGACGCTGGTGGTGTAACTATTCGTGGTCACAGCACAGAAGAGAACCCAGCAGGGCCATGGGGTCGTCGTCAGCAAAGGCCTATGCTTAACAATTGCGTTTTCGGCAAATGAGCTAACTTCAGGAAAAAGCAACAACATGTTCTATTGTTTTTCTCCATTTAAACAGTTATTTACAATTTTGTACCCTGTAGCTGATTGCTTTCCTTTTAACAGAGAAACAATAAAAAAAGATTTATGAGAAAAGAATATGAAACAATCTCTAACTAGGAACAAAACCCGGCCCCCATGCATCAGAAATATGGTGGAATGATCATCACATCAAACATTAAGAAAACGTAATTTAAACAGCATGTGGGGAATATGATAACTACGCCCACAGAAACTGGCAGAGAAAGGCTCAGATGGGATGCCAGGTCCACGGACCATGACCTCCAGCTTCCCAACCCCCGGGGGGCTGCTCCCCAGAGCACCCGGCCACCCCTGAAGATCAACAATGCTTCCTAAGTGGGAAATGGGGCTGAGGAGTAGTTGCTCTTTCTTAAGCTCAGAGATTTAACTGACTGCCTTACTCTGGGACCGGCACGGGGTGGCCGCCCCTGTCTGTGTGGTCGCCACGGGCCACAGCACTGCAGAGGCTCCTCACCGAGAAGGACAGGAGTGGCTCCCACAGGCGTTCTGAGACCCAGCCTGCTGTCCTCCGTTCCCTCCCGACACTCCAAAATCCGGACAAACCGCTTACGTTTTCCTATGCTACCATTAAGGCCAAAGAGAAGGGACAGGCATCTTAGTTCATGTTAGGGGTCAGACAGGCTTCACCCTAAAATGATCTTCCATGATTAACCGTACAGGTAGAAAATCCTTATCTCAAAATGACTTCAGAAGACAGAAACTCTAAACACATTTTATTTTAAACAGGTTCTATGCCCAACCTGGGGCTTGAACTGACAACCCTGAGATCAGGAGCTGCATGCTATACCGACTGAGCCAGCCAGGCGTCCCCTAAACATACCGTTTTTGGGGCACCGGGGTGACTCAGTCTGACCTTGGCTCAGGTCATAATCTCACAGTTTGTGAGTTCAAGCCCCACATCGGGCTCTGTGCTGACAGCTCAGTGCCTAGGGCCTGCTACCTATTCTGTCTCCCTCTCTCTCTGCTCCTCCCCTTCTCATGCTCTGTCTCTGACTCTCCCTCAAAAATAAACATAAAAAGTTTAAAAAATCATCTTGATATCTCTGCATTAGTCAACTGCACTGAACATTTTTTGATTTTACGGAGTTCTTAGAAATTCTGTCACATCTTTTAATATTAGTTGAATTTACCTGACAAACAAAATCTTATGTTGAAAATATAAATACAGCAATATAAAAAAATCCCACTCACTATAGTATTTTTACAAGCACAGACCTAGATTCCACAATGATTAAAATAATTTTTTAGGGGCACCTGGGTGGCTCAGTCGGTTGAGTGTCCAACTTCGGCTCAGGTCATGATCTCACAGTTTGTGGGTTTGAGCCCCATGTCAGGCTCTGTGCTGACAGCCAGTTCAGAGCCTGGAGATGGTTTCAGATTCTGTATCCCCCTCTCTCTCTGACCCTCCCTGCTCATGCTGTCTCTCTCTTTCTCTCTCTCAGAAATAAATAAAACACTTAAAAATTAAAAAAAAAATTTTTTTAAAACGCTTGTTTATTTTTGAGAGAGAGAAAGAGACAGAGTGTGAATGGGGAGGGACAGAGAGAGAGAAAGAGTGTGAGAGTGTGAGTGGGGGAGGGAGGGAGGGGGAGGGAGGGAGGGAGAGGAAGAGAGGGAAGACAGAGAGGGAGGGAAGGAGGGAGAGAGGGAGACACAGAATCTGAAACAGGCTCCAGGCTCTGAGCTGTCAGCACAGAGCCTGATACGGAGCTTGAACTCACGAAGTGCAAGATTATGACCAGAGCCAAAGTCAGACACTCAACTGACTGAGCCCCACAGGTGCCCCAACGATTTCTGAATCATCGTCATAGTTGTGACCTGTACTTGCTGGTCCTACATACGAGGTAATGGCACTCAAGGCAGGCTATGTGGCATACTTGCTGGGAGCCCAAAATCACAGTTTCTCAGGGTTGTGGGTTTTCTTGTCACAGTAAACTTATTTAAAAGACCTGAGTGGTCTCATCATTTGAAAGTGGTTTTCAAAAAGGCTGAAACGTCAAGCTGCCCAGCCGAGGGCGGAGGTGTAAACAGAGGGTGGTGAGCACTGGGGAGCCCGGTATAATGACCGACCTGCTTGGCACTTCGCTCAAAGACCACATACTGCTGGCACTGGTCTAGCCGTCTCTTCCTCATGGTCCAATAATGCAATACCCTGTTCTCCCGCTGGAAGAGTTCGTTCAAGATATCTAAGAGAATAAAGAGGAAGACGTATGTTGGTGCTGGCGCTCGCAATCAGCAGAAACACTTGCAAAATCCCATTTTTATTTACAGACTTTATGCAAATGTCGACACAAGATAGAGTATTCAGTTAAGAGAGCCACACTGCTTGCCTGCCCCACGTTCTCAATGATCTCTCCTTATTCTCTTACCAATTTATTATCTCATGATTGAGGTCAGTGGAACCTTACGGCTGGCCTCCTACTGGGGCAAATTGCTAATGGCCGAAAAAACTTCAGTATTAGGCATTTTGTTCAACAACATTTAAACCTTCCTGTGAAGGAACTTAGTACAAAGGATGTATACCAAAATGGTGGAGTTCTAGAAGAAAACAAAATTTTTGTCTGTCTGTCTTTCTTTCTCCCTTTCTTCTTCTTTTTTTATGAAGACAAAAACAAGACGATAAACCATAAGAGAAAGAGGGACATGAAAACAGAGAACCTGGAGCCAAGAAAGGCCAAAAAATCCTGGTTACACAAAAATTGTGAAATGTCAAACCAAACATAAACCATCGTAAAAATACAGCACCAATTAAAAATCCAGTTAATGTTACTAGGAAATATAAGACACAGACCTAATGTACTTGCCAGTCAACAGAAAAAAGAAAACAGTCTGTAAGAAAAACGAGCAAAGCAAAGAAACATGAAGTTCGTGATTTCCAAAATGTGGCCACTAAATACACAGAAACGTGTCTAACTTCACTCAAACTGCAGGGCCATCTTCCCCCATTTTCCGGGCAAAGACTGTGTCCTCCTGTGCTGGGAGATCAGGGAGCGTAGGAAACAGGTGCCAGTGACCCCGTATTCCTGACGGGAGACGGGGCACAGCTCTCGCAGTGGACACTGGTGGACAGGTAAGGACACTGGAAGTGTGCACAGCCGCGAACCAAGAATTCGATCTTGTGGAGGTACTGTGCTTACATAAGCGGTATGCGTCAGGTGCACCAACACTAAGGCCCCGTTTGGAAAAACTGATGGCAACGTCTGAGCCCGAGTGGGGGCCAGGTTAAGTTGACTATGAAATCATTATACTGCACATTAAAAAGGATAGAGCAGAGCTTTAAATCCTGATATAGGAAGAGGACTAAGATATATTTTTAAATGAAAGAAGCAAATTCCAGTCCTATTTTAATAAAAAATAAAAATGCGGGATGGGTGAGTGCCACGAGAACCCACATTTGTGTCTGTCTCCCTACATATCTGTGTTTCTATTTACAGATGGGACACAGGGTGTGGCTTGACAGTGGTGACCACTGGCTATGGAATTAGGTAATTTATATACATTTTACACACAAAGAAATTTTTACAGTGAGTTTGTTTTACTCTAGAGGTTCATAAAAAACACAAAAGAAACTTTAGAAGATTCTGGAGACTGAAACTGCAAATCAAATAAAAGGTGTCTAGATTATAACTTCATTAATATTAGGAAACAGTAAAAATATGAAGTGGTCACAAAGATTTACAGAGCTCCTGGGACGATGACCGCTCGTGGTAAACAAGAAGCTGTGAGCGGCGCCTATATGGCAGCTCACGGTCAGGCCACGTGGGCTTTACTGAGAAAGCAAACTAACACAGCAACACAAATTGAGGCTTTGAACCTGAAGCTGGTCAGAAACATGCAACCACCGAAATGAAAATATGACATGTGAAAATGAACATGAGCCAATGGGTCTTTCCCAGTTCCTTCTTTCTACCGTCCCCACCTGGGGCAGGACTGAGTTGGGGCTCGTGTGGGGCCTGGGACAGGAAACCGCCCGGCCTTCCTCAAGCCCCTGAGGTTTGTCTGGGGTCACGTGGTCTCTTATGGCACCATCACCCTTACGTGGGTCTACTGCACCGCCCCACACGTGAATCTCTCATCCCCAAGAACCCAATGAGAGAAACTGAACATTTAGTTTTTAATTCTCCAGAGCATCCAGAATGATGACAAACAGCAGCAAACATGTGGTGACTATCACATAAGTGGGCACGGGCAACACAGCCCCCCTTCCCCACCCCATTGAACTAGGACAACCTCATAAGGATTGTAACGTCTTTCATCAAAGAAAAGGAAGACTTGCAAGCAAAAGACAGTACTGAAGGATAACAGAAAGGCAATGATTTTTATCTGAAAGGAGCCAAGTAAATTGATTACCAACACAAGTAACTTGCTCCTGCTGAAAAATCTCTGTGTTAGTCCCTCCTTTTCCCAGAAGAAGAGCCCACCAAGTAATAAATACGGGTCCCAGCTGTGGAGCTCAGAGGACGCCACCCATGTGATGGACAGTATGTGCGTGACACCTCTAACAGAGGAATTCAGAAGAACAGGGAGCAGAATACAACATACAAAGTTTCTGCCAGTCATATGGCCTTAAGGAGCAAGAGGAATCACTTGTTAATGGATTATGGCAATTTTTTCCCTACGAAACCCAGCTCTGAGGGGGACCCGTTTTCCTGTGTGGTCAGGGCCGATCTCTGAAGCTCTTGGGGAGGAGGACAGCGGACACAAGGTGCCTTCGTGTCAAGCCTATTTTCCTAACTCGTGAACATTTTCTGAGGCTCCATTTCCATGTCATCGTAATTCAACTTGTAAAAAACTATGATTAAACAAGTTCTAAGTTGGAGAACACCTGCGCATGTTTTCATTGTGAAGTATTCCATCAGGTTCTAGAGCAGAAACCAGCAGACCCCTCCCTTCCATCCATACCAATCCTATTAACAATTTCGCGTAAATTTTTCCCAGATCTGCTTCTATGTACTCACGTTACATATACATACACATTAAAACATGGTTTTATAGATTTTCACATTCAAGGGATACCAGGATATAGGATATCTGGCAATTTGCTTTTATTAAGGCTCTAAGTGTGTGAAACTGATAACACTTTACAGAATGATAGCGATGTATAATTTCTTGATTTGAACTTTTAAAGATATTTTGACTAGAGATAAAATCTGATTTTCCTTTTTTCCCTAATTTATATCTTCACTTGTTTTAACAAATCAGTCAGTGCCAATAAATACCATGCTGCATGTTCTCTGTTTACACTCTTCAACTTTATTCAATGAACTACCAATCTGTATCACTTGTTTCATACTTTATTAGCGGTGAGCACTCTGAGGATATGTAAAGGACGCGTAAAACGAAGCCTGGATCTTAGACTGCATCTCGCCAAGCTCCTTGCATCGCTTGCTGCTAAAAGGAGTCCTGACTGTACTCACTTTTCACTTGCTGCTCAGGGGCTTTGATGTGGGTCACCATTCCTGGCATGTTCACACTGTTCCTGTGCAGGTACTTCAGGAAGACATCTGCATTCCTTCTAGCAAGCGTGCAAGCCTACAAGTACACGGAGAGCAACGTGGTGTTAATCTGACTTCTACGAACATGCGCTTTGGGTACATACGGGTGACAACAACACATGGCTCTAACATACACCTTTATCCAAAACATTCACCCGGCCACCTTGTGCTTTGGAGGATACATAGGTTAAGTCCTATTTCAATTAATAACAACCACAACTCTGTCTTGGAGCCCCTGCTCTGATGAAACCAGTTGCTATGTAGAGCCTGTCCTATGGAGAGGTGCACATGGGGGGGTGGTGGGGGTGCAAGACACAAGGAGGGGCACACGGCGGGGGAGGGAGCACTGAGAGGGACCGCTGGCCTGTGGCTGGAGAGGAGGTGAAGCCCATCTCCTGTCCAGCCTCCAGCTGACCACATTCCCCGGCCAGCACCTCATCAGCAGCTGAGAGCCCTGGGGAGAAACCTGGAGCCCGAGCACCCAGCCAAGTTGTGCCTGGACTTCTGGAGAGAGCACACAGCAGTTTAGGCTTTTCGGGTCACTCAGTCTCCATCTCCCCAACCCTTGGACAGGAGAGTAGCCACTGCAACGTGTTAATGAATGAAAGCAGGTGGACTTAGCTCTCAGGTCGGAGTCTGTCGACCCCTGGTTTAAGCCATCAACTTTTGGGGTGGCTTGTTCTGCGGTGTTACTGTGCTCACAGGTAAATGACATTCCATCTTTAGAAACCAAATGAGTAATTTCATTAATGTATTAAAAAAACAAGAGAGAAAAATATCCTTTATTATATCTGAATTAGAAATCTCTTACACATTTCCTGTCTCAGATCTGGAATTGATCCTTCTTCAAGGAGCTCTGTCTCCTCCTTGTGGTACAGGTATTTAGACCACAGTCTGGACCATACACTAGGGAGCTCATGATTTCTGGTCAAGCCCTTTTCAGTAGGTGGAGCCAGGACACTTTTAAATTAACCTAAGACTCTACCACGGTCTCTCCAGAGAAGCTGAAATCAGCTGCCCTATGCTGAAGATGACCGGGATTACGTCAGAGGGCATCTAGGCCAATCTGACTGGAAGGCATGCTCACCGATGGGACAGGTTGAATATAAAAAGATAAATGACTGCAATTGATTAAAACACACCAAACAGATTACAGTCTGTGATGATAGTAAAAAAATTAATCTCATGAAGAGGTTGCTAGGGTAAAGCTCATTATTCTGAAAATGATAAACAAATGGAAAAATCAAGCACTTCCCCAGCCTGTTCTGGACAAACTCTATTTGAAAGTAACCAAATAGCTAAGGAGGGAAGAATTCTAGCTAATCAAGGCAGAAGGAATGATGGAATGCTACCATTTCTGCAACTCCCAACAAAACACGACACGATCGCCACAGGGCACTAGAGTCACTGGGTGAACGGCCACGGAGTCACGTGATGGATGAACTGACCCCCCTACGTCGGGAGCACTGACGACTCCCCCGATCACAGGCCACAAGGAGCAGCAGCCCACCCGCACCTGCTGATGGAAGGCCACGGGAGGCACGCGTGGGGGGAGCCTGTGCCAGGTAAGCGGGCTGCATGCGCACTCACACACAAACCTGGATCCCACCAAAGCTCTCAACGTAATAAACTTAGAGGATGCAGGTGCTATAGGACCGCGTGGGGTGCACGAACGGAAATCCAGAGTGAGAAATCCCACAGTAGGAGTAATTCACTTCTTCAGCTAATAAACAGCAATAAGAGGGGGTGGTATTGAGATTGAAAGAGGTTTAACACACATACCAATAAAATCAATGTGTGGACCCTGTTTGAATCCTAACTGTGAGTACACATAAAAGACATTTATAGATTGATCAGAAAAATTTGAACACTGTTGGATTTTGCATAAAATAAGAGATACCATTAATTTTTAGGACCTGATAATGGCATTGCAGTTATTTTAGAAAGGCAGAGTTTTAAACATTCGAGAGAGTGTGTGCACAGGGGAGGGGCAAAGCTTGGGAGAGAAGAATCCCAAGCACGTTCCATGCTCAGTGCCAAGCCCAATACAGGGCTTGATTCCATTACCTGTGAGATCATGACCTGAGCCGAAATAAGAGTCAGACACTCAACCGACTTGAGCCACCCGGGTGCCCCAAGAAGGCTGAATTTAATACTTAGTCATGTACTAAAGTATTTACAAATAAAATGATATAATATCTAGAATTTAAAGTAACCCAGTGAAGGTGAGCATCTGCCCACGAGCTGATAATTACTGACAATGGCTGACAGGTGCGTAAAAGTCCTATTCGTTCTATTTTGTACGCTCCTTAAACTTCCATAATGAAAAGTTTAAAGATATCTAACACCCAAACACTACCGAATCCTAGTTGAATGAAGAAATCTGAACAAGCCAGTGATGATTTTTGTTTTACATTTTTTCTAAGTATCTTTCTTAATTAACTCAGTAGCATTCGATTTTGTTTTATTCTAAATGGATTCCAGAGAAAGAGGCAAATTACGATAATTCCAGATCCAAACGTCCTCACAGTGGTGGGTGTTTCATCAACAGGCTTTCAGGTCCTGCTGGAAATGGTTAAAGTAACAAGCCCGAGGAAGCCACGACCATTTTCCCTTCATCTGCCAAAAAAAGTCATGCGAGGGAAGCTCAAAGTAGGTTCCCAGATAAAATTTTCAAAGAGTTACAATCTGTTCTCCCAGGCTAATCAGTAACCGCGTCAGGACAGAGCATCCCCTTCAGAATGGAAACAGGAATTATTAAATATAACTGGAAATGGTGTGAGAGGCATCAGGACACAGAATCGATATCGGTGAGGCCACAGTGAAAAGCAAATACTATACCTACTGTGAACGGGGCTGAGTGGCACCCGGCCGGGCCTCTGGGGGTCTTCTCCAGAGTGAAAGGCCACATGACAGAGAACAGGGAAATGTTGGCAAACCGTCTGAGCACTTTTTAGAGCTTCTGGGTGACTTAAGTACACGCGCACGCGCGCACACACACGCACGCACACGCACGACAAAAGCGGCCAGACTAAAGCTGCTCAGTTAAAACTTCCAGTCTGGATTATGGTTAAATGTCTTCTGTGGAAACACTTTCTGGACAAGTATTAGTAGCTAATCCTGTGACTCCCAAGAGGTGTTCCTGCCCCATGTCTACCGTACACGGGGTGCAGTCTTTATTCCTTAAAAAGGCTGAATTTCCAAAGGAAGATTATTTTCAGCTAAAGGCATTCTTGTCTCCCCAAACCAATCTCTCTCTGCTCAGCACCAAATTGCACTCTGCACACGGGGGGCCCCATGGAAAGTGAAGGTGGCGTGTGCGTGCCTGGCACGTGGGGACACGTGTGGTTCTCAGAAGCCTGGGCGGGCCCCCCGTGCGGGGCAGGGACGCCCCGGCACCCCAGAGGCTGCTCCGTACCTTCAGGAATGCTTCCTTTTGCTCCAGATGCTTGCTGATCATCGGGGTGACGTGGTCTGTCTCGGAGTTGGGGCCCAGCTTGTCAGCCCCTCCACACCAGTCCTCTTCTCTCTTGTACTCCTGCTCCAGGCTCTCGAGGACGCTGCAGACCTGCGAGCAGAAAGCCACAGGCTCGGAGGGGCCACTCGGCATCTGACGCCACAGACAGCGTCTTTGGGAAGTGTGGCCAGTCACACTCTGGGGACAGAAGTGCTGGCCTGGGGACCAAGACATTCAGGAGGAGCCGTGGGCCCCACCTCGGGTGAGGACAAACTCAGGGGTCAAAGTAGGCAGGCCTTTAGAACAAGAACCAAATAAAAACAGAATTTCCAGCCTCTCCTTGGTGTGTTTCAGGCTATGTATCTAAAGGAAAGGAAAGCAGAAGTCTTCTTAGGTCCTTTCCAACCTGTTCCTCTAGGGTTCCTAGGGCAAGCAAGGATCATTCTACTTCTAGAATGCTTTTCTCTGCTTGAAGTTGAGTTCACCGGCTCAATAATGACTGATGAGTTCATGACTGAGCTGTCGAATAAAGCTAAGCTCAACACAGAATGCCGGTCGGGACCAAGGACCCTCACCTGCTCTGAGGTTTTGTAGAAGGCGACAGATGCGTTCACGAGCTTGAGGCGATCCTCCATCTTGAGCATGAGCTGCTGCCAATGAGACGCCACTTTCTCGGCACAGTCCCTGATCATGTCCATGTCGTAGTGATTGGCCTGCAGCATGGCCTCCGCCTTCTGCTGCACCTGCAGTGCACTCTGGTGCGTCTTCTAAGGAAAGAGAAAGGACAGGGACGCCTGTGTAACAGGGGGCGTCACGCGTTTATTTACCGGGAGGCCGCAATCCCTCCGCTCTGCTTGCTCTCATCCAAACAACCTCAGTGAATGCTCATTAGGACACTTCTGAAAACAGCACACAGTTTAGTTAAAAAAACCAACTGCTCATGCCCAGCGACAACTGTGTTTATACTTAAATTACCTAATGAAGGATGAAATGCGCTAAGACATTCCAGAATGGGCCTCAGTTGTGGGTTCTCAGCTTGAGAAATAGCAGGAAAAAACCTTAATAGCCAATATTCTAAGAAGGCTGTTGAAATGTTCCCGGTTTATTCTTCCTATTCATCCTTCTTACAATAGCAGCTAGAGGCCCATGAACACACAGACAAAAAGGTGGCCACAGTGAGTGCATTTTTACCTTAAACTGTGGACTTGAGTAAAAAAGTTTTCAAAAACTATTGACTTTAAAGAAGAGAGAGAAACATAATTAAAAGCTAAGAATGAACCAGCTGTGCTCTCTGGAGGTTCATTCCATATTAAAATATCAGCGTACTATCACAAACCCAGTAGAATTCTTGCTCATGTGTGCTCACTAGAAGATTCCACAAAAGGCTGACAGGCCACATTCTCCAAGAATCGAGCACTGCACAGTGTAGTAGTCGGGGGGTGGGGGGGCAGGGGTGGGCAGATGGGTCCATGGGTCTGTGATGTGGCTTTTTTTTTTTTAAGACAACAGCAAAATTTTGTATATCACCTGAAAAGGCACTAAGTGATCCCATGAAAGACCACATGCACTATGACCCTGTCTTCACACAGACACAATGACACATGTTAGCAGTTATTACAAGTCACTAGGCACAGTGTACCATTTTCAAAAGATGCCCAAACTCTGGGCTTCAGAAGTTAACATTGGTCTGTTGACACTGAGTAGCTGAAAGTTAAGTCAGTCTTGAGAATAAATTACCACTATCTTCTGTGGCCTTCTTCTCTGGCTACGTATGTAACCAGAGCAGGAAATGAGTTTTCTGCAATCACACGCTCCTCTCCCCTTGAGCTGACCTTGAGACCACCTATCACAATTAACTCCCCTTTGCCCCCAAGCTCTATGAATAATTAACCCATACACTGTGAGCGTGGATTGTAAATGGAGCTGGAACTGGTCCAAGCCAAGCTGCTGAAGGCCTGCCTGGCCTGGCCCCCATCAAGGCAAGAAATGCTCAGGTGAGGAACGCTGCTTCTCATCAGGATCAGAGAGTTCTGGGCGCAGTGCTATTTGTGGATAACCGTAAATTTGTGATTTGCACTTGGTCTGGGCGAGCTGCCCATGGTGCCCGTTTGGTCCAGGGATGCGCTTACAAGACCAGCAGAACAGAACACCCTCGAGCCCAGACACTTGCGTGGGTGCTCAGGTGCTAAGTGTTCCTGGCAGAGGGCGGTGCATCCTGCGGGGTCCCTCAGGGCAGGAGGACAGCGGGAGCTACCAGGCCTCTGGGGCGGTGGCCTGAGGTCCCTGAGCTGGTATACGCATCGTCCCCTTCGCTACCGTCACCTGTCTGTTTGCTCCCATGAAGGAAACTGTAAAGATCCGTGCTGCTCCTCAGGGTCGTGCTGAGCCCCGTCTGGCCCCGGCTCAGACCCCACGAGGGAGCATACAGCGTGTCCTGAGGCGGGCGGCGGGCCAGTGTCCCTACCTCGATGGCGTGCTGGAACTGCTCATGCTCCCTCTGCAGCTGCTCTGCCTCCTGCAAGGAGCTGGCCGTGATGAGTCCGGCATTCAGCATCGATTCTCCGTTGCGGATCCAGCCCAGCACCTGAAACATGACGCAGGGACCTCCAAGCCTCGGCCTTCCCCTGGGACCCACCTGCGGGCCAGCTGGGACACAAGCCAAGTGAGCGAGGAGGTAGGCCGCTCACATCAGCTGGGAAACACGCGTTTCCTTATGGCCCCACCTGCCAACAGCCTGATGTGCTTCCAAGGTACCTGATCAGAAGTGCCACATTTTAAATTAATTCAATTATTTTGTGGTTTCAAATGGGAGCTGGAAAGGCAGAGGGTCCAGCAGGTTGTTATCGTTAGTCCACAGGTCAAAACAAATTAAGAATCACCTATTAGCAGATCTACTGGTGCAAATAATTCCCTGATAATCAAGAGAAGTATTTTTCATTCCTTTTATCATTAATAAACATGCAAAATTAGCAACTGCTTGGTAAGGGAATTATTTTATTTCACCAACGCATTTTCCTATTTAACATCAGAGCTAAACGGCACACTAAGCAGAGAATGGGTTCAGAGGTGCCATAACGCCCAGGGTCGAGGCATGAGATTGCCAGCACCACATAAACAACGAGAGGACCCAGCTGTGGAAGGTCACTCTGGTAGGTAGTTGTGGCAGAGACTGCTTCTTGCCCACCTTGCACCTAGTTTTCCTCATCTCCTTTACTCAGAAAACTTCGACTCTGGGTGGGGGGAGCTGTGGGGGTGCTTAAAATGAAACTGCTTCCCAGCCCCTCCATGCCCCCTCATTACAGCTAGGACACCATGTGCTCCGGCACCTCTCGCTACTGACAGCACTGAAGCAGCCCCTGGGCAGCTGAGCAAACCATTTCTTTTCTGATACAAGTGCTGCTTCTTCCCCGTTCTAACCTCCCCTTCCTGCTGCCTGGGAGGGGGGTGGGGGGCGGGGGCTACAAGAGCCATGGGACGACCCACTGCCAGCATGAAAGCCTAGCCGACCACACAGCCGCTAAATGAACAGCATCCTGATGTGTTACGTAAGAGAATGTCGATTGTTAAGCATTATTTTTGGACTCTTATTTACAGGCAAGTGTAATTCCTAATGGATGGTCTAGTCCTTTATTTCTTAAACACACTGTTTTGTTTTTAGCAAGAAGGAACACTTTATTAAATGGTCTTTATTTTTTTTAAGTTTTGGGGCACCTGGGTGGCTCAGCTGGTTGCGTGTTGGACTCTTGATTTTGGCTCAGGTCATGATCTCATGGTTTATGAGTTTGAGCCCTGGGTCTGGCTCTGTGCCGACATTGCAAAGCATGCTGGGGACTCTCTGTCCCCCTTTCTCTACCCCTCTACCACTTGCACTGGCATGCTCTCTCTCTCTCTCAAAATAAATAAACTTAAAAAAAAAAAGTTTTGGGGTGCCTGGGTGGCTTGGTCGGTTAAGCGTCTGACTTTCGCTTAGGTCATGATCTCGCGGTTCGTGGGTTCGAGCCCCGTGTCGAGCTCTGTGCTGACTGCCAGCTCAGAGCCTGGAGCCTATTTCAGAGTCTGTGTCTCCCTCTCTCTCTGACCCTCCCCTGCTCACGCTGTCTCTCTCTCTCTCCTAGAAATAAATAAAAACATTTAAAAAAAATAAAGTTTTATGTAAGCAATCTCTACACTCAGCACGAGGCTTAAGCTCACAACCCCGAGATCAAGAGCCACACGCCCCTGTGACCGAGCCAGCTGGGCCCCCTAGGAGCTGGTCTCTAACAGGAGGTCACAACACTGTATCTCATTACATGGGCACCAAAAGGTGTTCTTGTAACGTCTTCCGATTCGACAGCGTCCCTGCTCGGTGTGAGTGCCACCCACTCTACCCCACAGGCTGCCAACACTCCTGAGGCGCCGGGTGCCCGGCTCCACCCAACACGTGCTTCTCTGACCCTCCACTGGAACCCGGAAGGCCTTACTTTCTGTGCCAGGAAGGCGGTATCATGAGTGGTTTCTCTGCTCATGAGATAGAATGTCATGCACACGCTGAGTGTACATATGTACAGACTCCCAACGGCTACGAGCCAAAAGTATCTCTTTCAAGTGCTCCATTTTTATTCTGCCGTGCTCTCTGAGCCACGGCATTGTAGCATGCCATTAACAGAAGAAATCCCAGCCCTGAATAGGCTGTGACACCATCCAGGTTGATAACAGCCTATTTGGCAGAAAAATCATATTATTTAGCCTGAGAAGCTATGTGCTCAGAGTTTCAAGCAAGAGATTACCCCTAACAAAACAAGCCAAATGGATGTTACTTTCAAGTGCTACAGCTGCTGGCGGGAAGCCTTCTCCACTACAGAGTCAGCACACGGCTGTGTGGGGCGCTGGCTCAACACTTACATAGAGCTAGGGCTATACTGGGGGTGGGGTACACGTGTTACGTCACATGTCAGAACAATGCTTACACATGAGCTAGGGGTGTACTGGGGTGTGTGTGTTACACCACATGTCAGAATGACACATGAGCTAGGGGTGACCGGGTGTGTGTGCGTGTCTGTGCACGTGTGGTGTTATAGCATGTGTCAGAACAGGGGCAGTCTCCCCAAATTTCTGGGAGGACACACACCGAGTGCCCGCGCATGGGGGCCGCTGTGGTTGGGCTCCCTACATCACCTGCTTACCTGCTTCACTTCGGCCTGCAGGTGACGAAGCTGCACACACTGTTCCAGGTGCTTCCGATGCTGCTCGGCTGCGACATCCAGCTCCTGCTGCTTCTCGTGAAGGAACTCCAGCAAGTCCTGGACCCGGGTGGCCATGTCCACGTCTCTGTCGCACAGCAGCTCCACACCTGCGGACAGGAAGGGTAAGCCTGGGGTTCAACAGGCACGTGGGCCCGTTCTTCGGCCGTGCGTGACGGAGGCCGTGCTTTCGTGAATAATCTGCCGGGCTGGGCCAAGCCGTTACCTTGGCCAAGTTCAAGAAAGGCCAACATAGGAGTGTTTCCATGTGCCTCCAAGCACTTGAGGGGATCTCAAACAACGTGTCTGCTGAGTCCCAAAGCAAAACACAGTGGGCGGCTAATGAAACCAAACCCGCTTCGGGTCACTTTATTTCCACGGTGGTAAGTGGTGACACGCGCTTTGCTTTTATAAGTGAGTGAACTTCGGCTTTTGTCGTGTTATCACTGCACACCTAGTTTACTCTTTAGGAAGCATCTGCTTTGCGTAAAATGAGTGATGCAGTATGCAGGTTGTTGCTAAGTTTCAAACACGACACACTTCTGTCTACATTTTTTGAGCCTGCAGTGACATCTGCTGGTAAAATATAAACTAAGAAAAAAATAAAGAATGTGAAAAAGTTTTTGGAGATTGAGGTTTCATTCACGGACAATTAGCGTTCATGCCACCTGAAATGACACGCAAGAGGTAAGTACACCAATCACGTTACGGGTGATCACCTGTGAAAATGAAAGAGCAAAACGTTCCTTTGGAAGAGCAGGTAGTAGAACATGGAGGTCACAGGGGCTGACTGCTTTGCAGCCATCACACGCACACGCACCGCATGCACGCGCACACACACAGTGAAAACCCCACAAGTGACATGGCCCGAAATGCCTCCTTACCGGAGGCCTGCACTTCGTTGACATACTGCAGAAGGTCCTGCCCTTGGTGGATGACATCAAAGGTCAAGTTATTCATGGTCAAAGCTTTGTCTGCGTGGTGCTGCAGGCGCTGCTCCGCTATTGTGAGATCTTCCGTGTCAAAGTCATTCATTTGCTGCGAAAGCTCATCATTCCAAGACTCAAGGTCTGAGATGATCTGAGAGGAGAGCATCTTTTTAGGACCAAGACATACAAAATAATGAACACCTGCTGCTGCGACCCCTCACCAAACCAGGTAAGGAAGAAACGATGTGACCGGGTGCCAGGCACACGGAAGCCAGCTGTCGGGGCTTCCGCGGGCCACAGATGGGACAGTTAGACACAAAACCTCTAACACAACTGAACAAAGTTGATCAAACATACAAAAACACATTATTCCCTAAGGGTACTTTTTTAAAAAAATGAAGAGTTAAAAAGCCTAAAATTAAATGAGAAACTTTTTTTCTTAATGTTTATTTACCTTGAGAGAGAGAGACAGAGAGAGAGAGAGAGAGAGAGAGAGAGAGAGAGAGAGAGAGAGAGAGAGAGAGAGAGTGGGGGAAGGGCAAAGAGTATCCCAAGCAGCCTCTGTGCCATCAGTGCCAGGGCCCGACGCGGGGCTCAAACTCATGAACCGTGAGATCATGACCTGCGCCGAAACCAAGAGTCGAATGCTTACCCAACTGAGCCACCCAGGTGCCCCAAACGAAAAACTCTTCTTATTAGAGGCTGACAGGAAACCAATCTTTATCTTAAAATTGGTAATTAAAAAAGTATTTAATCCTATAACAATGAAGGTTACCCTTTACAGATATATAGTTATTAAATGTAGAAATAATAAAATTAGAAAGCTTTTTCTAACTTTTTTTTTAATTCTAGCAAAAGAACTGTTCAGACAATGATCATCATGCAGGCAACTGTAACGGTAAGGAAGGCCGGGTCTGGTGGCTGGGCCCTCCTCGCCCCACAGACCAGCTTCGGCCCTACCCACATGGGAACGGACAAGACCAGCCTCGGCTCCCACCCACGGGGGGCTGGACAGGACCAGACTCTGACAGGGAGAAGCTGCGGGTCCCATGGAGCATCTGGCACAGAAATGGACCTGGAATCTCAATCAGGTCTTTACATCTAAACTCCAAGTGTACAGGGAACACCAGGGAAAGAAAAATAGTTAGACAGAAGAAAATCACGGAGTGAATGCAGAACGTGGGTCCTGGTTTCTTCAGCTGATGCAGTTACTTTCATAAGTCATGGCAGGAGGAAAAGCAGGCTGGGTGAAGAGACGATTCTGGACGGAAAGGCTAAGTACCCCACTGGGCGCAGTGCCCATGTGCCCCCCGCCCCCAGTAGGGGTCACCTGCAGAGGGTGCGAGAGAGGCGGGTCCTAGCGAGCAGGGACCCTGACGGGTGGGTGAGGGGAGTTATGTACGAAAGGTCTTACTTTGGAGAGATACCTGAGAGTCTTAAGGAGTAAGACAAGAAGGTGGCAAAGCTTTGCTCTCAATTACTGCAGCACGACCCTAAGAAAAGAAGGGGGATTTGCAGCAGGGAAGACACGATCCTGCTACATTTGGGAGATGGGCACATGGCTCACTATACGGATCCTTGCTACTTTGGAGCAGGTTTGAAAACTTTGTAACACTTAAAAAAAGTTAAGACTAAAAATTACAGAATCCAGAAAGGAGGAAAAAACTTCTTGTGAAAGAATACTGTATTATACACTTCAGTGGAACAACATTCCCCACGCGTCCCGATTTACTTTATCCAGAAGAGCAGTAACCACACGAGTTTGAAAGTCTGAGAGTGTGAGAGAGTTCTCGCAGAATCCAGAGCGGAGATGAAAAACTGAAGGCTTCCCCAAATGCCTATGGCACAGATCTTCCGGGTTTATTCTTTCATTAGTGGGGTCTACATACAGTATGTGTATTTACATTAATTTATTAAATTGGGCTAACTTATAAAGTTGATCAATTTAAATGATGTTAAATTACACATGAGCCAAAAAGCCACCAAAGGAAAATATTTTTAACAAGGAAAGAGATTACCACACCTTTAATCTTTGTCTCTAAGAGGAATCTTCCTTCTTAATGTTTGTTTTCTGACACTGAGGCTTAGGTGTGGTGGTGAGGCACGGACTCAGCACTAATGCCTCAGCGACACAGCTCAGACGGCACTCGAGGAGCAGAGTAAACAACGAGGAATGTGCTAGAACCAAAGGGGGCCCCAGCAACAGCCATGATCAAAGGATCAGCAGGAGAAATTCTGCCCAGGGTTTATGATCACAGCTTCACAACCACACAAGTGAAGACAAGAAATCGGTGGCAGAAATGAAACTCAAGAAAGTGGAAGTGACTTTTGAATACCAATTCTTTGGAGAAATTACTTTGAAGCTGTTTTCTAACTGCATGTTAAAATGTTTAGAAATTCGAAAAGTTTCTCTTCCTAAAGGTACATATAAACAAACTGTCACAGGATGCTGTAGTAATGACTTTGTTGTTTCCAGAGCAATAGAGCAGGTTTTCCCTGGAAACAGGAAGAGGCTGAAACAGCAATATTCTCAGCGTAGAGAACCTAGACCTGGGATGCCCGGGTGGCTTAATCAGATGAGCATCCAACTTCAGGTCAGGTCATGATCTCACGGTTCATGGGTTTGAGCCCCGCATCGGGCTCTCTGCTGTGGAGCTGGGTTCGGATATCCTGCCCCCCTCTCTCTATGCACCTCCCCCACTCGCGCTCTCTCTCAAAAATAAAGAAACGTTTAAAAAACAATAGGCGAAGGAACAGTTAAGTTTCTATCATAAAGATAACTCCAGGCCTCCTCTGTGCAGTCGAACAGCGCATTTTCCCAGATAAGGGAGGAAATCCCAGCTGAAGCCCCAACGGCTCAGGCTTTCAAGTTTCAGGATTATTCCAGAGAAGAGAGGTTCTTAGGCTGTGACACTTTAAAAAGCTTTTAAACTACACTGTAGCTGGCCTGTGACGGCTCTGCAGGTCTCATTTCCTTAGCTCAGGAAAGCACTTACCCCTAGCCTGGCGCACTGGCTTTATTACAGCCACTTGGAACTTCTGTGGCTTTGGTGCGGAGAAAACGTAGGTTTCTGGTTTCTGAGCTACATATTAAAATGCTAGTTTTTTGACAATGGAAATACAATTAAATGTTTTTCCCTTTAAAGTAGCAATAATACAAACGAAGCTGAGAGATTTTTTTTTTTTAAATATCAACATGCCTTGAAGAGAAACTTCAAATAATGCTCGATGGATGGCTCTGTTTCCTAACTGAAACTATTTAACAAGCAGCTAAGTTTACAAAAGCAATTCGTCTGAAGTAGAGGTCAGAGAGGAAAACAGGCACGTCCGGTCTCCTGTTCATACAGCTTGCAACCATGGAACCTGGGCTGTGGGCAGGCCCTTAAAAAGCCGAGGGCAGTGTGCCTTTTCCCTGCCAGGCTTCACACGTCTCTAGAGATCAAGGCTCTGAGCAGACTTTACCAGACGGTGTGTGTAGGGCTTAGCTTCTTCCTGGTGTAAACCAGCGATGATCATGAAAATGACCAAGAAAGCCACTTTAATGAAAACACCGATGGAAGTTTAGACTAGTGGCCACCAAGGACGCCCCTGAGCGGCCCCCTCACAGGGCCCGGCCTGGTCCCTGCACCACAGCGCAGAGCGAGGGCTACAGACAGGCCTGAGAGACGCGGGCAAGGCCCACTTCAGGCACAGGGTCCTCCCCTGAGCTGCGGTCACACAAGGTCCATCGCCCTTCTGCCTGGATGGACTTCCCGTCTGGGTCTGCGTGCCCCCCAGGCCCTGGCACGGGGAGGGCTGGCCCCATAGTCCTGGGAGGCTCGCTCCAGTGGCTGTGTCAGGCTGACAGGCACCAGGAGACCGGCCTCACCCCGGCTCAAGTGAGTCTTGGTTCCTTCATTCATGTTTCACAGCCAGATTCAGCATCATCCAATTATACTTACTTCCACTTGCACTTCACCAAGTTCAATAATAAGACCTTCCCTGGCACAAAATTAAGAAGCAGCCTTTTGTTGAAGAAAAAGGAAGGAAACCTCACGTGTAAAGGCAGTTTGTAGGCAAGGATGAAAGATCATCTGAACACAATCCTTGGAAAAGACTGGGTTTCCTACTATCTGCAAGTGCTATCACCACCGGCGAGCCTTACTGTCACTGCTGGGGGAGGCCGGCAGGGGGCAGGCAGGCGAGGGACAGAAGGAAGAGGGGGGAACGGCGGCCTCACGTGCGTGCCTCAGACAGGGGAGGGCTGCGTGGGACCCGGCCCGGGCCTCACAGGCCAGGCCACAGCCATCCGAGCTCGGCTCCACTCACAGGCTGTGCTCCGTCCTGCTGTGCGGCGCAGTGCCCAGCACAGCCCCCTAGGCTCTCAGGGCCAGACGTAAGCCTTCCTTCCTCTGCCCTGCCCCTAAGGCAAAGGGAGAAGATGCCGGAAGTGGGGGGGGGTGCGGAGGAGGGGGCACTCACATCGATGGCATCCCTCTCGAATATGCGCAGCTGCAGGAAGAGCTCCAGCTTGATCTTGCGCTCCTGGAAGAGCTCTTCCATCTGGGCCTGGGCCTCGTCCAGCTGCTGCAGCACCGTCTCGATGTGGCTGATGGAGCTGTTGTGAGGGGTCTTGTTGCTGGAGATGGCGGAGTCCCTGCGGAAGGGAGAGGGGATGGGGCGGCATGACAAAGTCTCCCATCGTCAGCCACCGGATCCGGCCGTGCAGACTTCAGGGGGAGGAAGGCTGGCAGGAAGCAACAACACTGGGCTTCCTCCTGCGAGCCGGCCGCCAGGCCTGCGGCCACACGGAACACAGTCCCCTGCACCGCCCCCGCCCCCCGCCCCCCTCCAAAGCAGCCTAATAATTCCAGAAAGTGACTTTGGAAGAGCCTCACTGTAGCCGCTCTTCTCCTAAAGTAGAGAGAACAGAATCCGCAATTGCTGTTTGCTAAAATACTAGAGTCGTATCTGGAGCAAGGGGTTAAACTCTCATGCAGCCAATCAGGCCTTCATCAACCCTCTGCCTGACTCTCGGCAAAGCAAAGTGAGCTGAGCGTGAGCTTGTGTGAAGTTAGCAGTAACGACTTGAAAAGCTGTCCCTGAATGATGCTATAAAAGAAACCTGCTTCCAGCCCTCCAGCACCTCCTGCTCACCTCCCGGCCGGAGGAAGGTATCACCTGGGGGCCCTGGCCTCCCCCGGTTTCTGCTCTGAGGACCGAGAGGCCCAGCGCCTGTGGAGAGGCAGGTACTCAGGGCCTGAAGGACGCAGTTCTGAGAGGTTTAAATCAACCCGGTTTGTAAAGAAATTTCGATAATTACAAGGCAGATGTTAACAGGAAATATTAATAAAAGCTGAGTTCCGGGAAAGTTTATTCGTCAATGCTATGAGGAGAAAAATCATTGAGTTTAAAAAAAAAATGGTCAGCAAGGGGGGAAAAAAAAAAGAAAGAAAGGGATGTTATTCTCCCTTGTATGCAGACCTGTTACTTGTTTTCTACCTAGTGGGACAGGGAATCAGAGTTCCTTGCTCCCCAGCGGGAGGCAGGATTCAAAGCTCCAGTGCTGGCGCCCAGGCCCACCTCAGCTGCTGTATGAGGTCCTCCCCTTCCTTGATCACGTTCACCGTCACTTGCAGGGTCGTCTGCTGCTGCTGGCCGAAGCGCTTGATGAGGTCCTGCACGGCCTCCACCGACTCGGCGTACACATCATCCAGCAGCTCCTTCTGCAGCTCCTCCAGCCACGTCCACAGCTGCGGAAGGAGAGGGCGCAGTGAGGCCGGGCCCGGGTCCCCTCCCCGAAGGCCCCCTTCCCTGAGTGACCCCGCTGGGAGGCCGGGGATGGGAGGGAACGGGAGGGGGGCAGCCCGAACAGCCCCGGCCCCCCAATACTCAGGAGGCCACCACCGCCTGGTGAAAACACATAGGCACAGAGCCAGAGGGGACTGTCACAAAAGAGAAAAGAGGAAAGGGAAGGGAAGTCACTCTTTCCGATCCTTCCTAGGCTCAGTTCGAGCATAAGAGGAATGAGAGAGACCCCCTCCACCAACTAGAACATCTGCTAAGCATAACGCATCCTTTTCCACACCCTCGGACTCATGTTTAGCGTGGATAGCTTTATTTTATTTTTAGCAAGGGCCCTACAATCCATTATTAATTATGGAACCACTGCTCGCACGTGGCTGCTCTGCATTGCTCAGAGAAGCAGCAGCCTATGATGTGGTGCACGGAGCTCATCGCCACGGCTGGCGGGAAATTCGGACGGGGCACGGGGCTCGGTAACCGCACCCATCCTGGGCCATGGCCAACCCGGCCACAACATTGCTCCGTCCGTGCATACCGGAAACACTTCAACACCTCCACTGCACAACCACTACAACCGCATCTGGGGATGCCGTGGTAAAGACAACCTGGAATGACAGTGGCAAGAACCCTATCCGGCCTGGTGGGAACAGAGCTCTTCTCCCATTTCCGGGAAGCCCACTGCCTCCTCTGAGTCTCCGGAGAGCCATTCGGTAAATGAAAAAGATGTTTAATGAGACCAAGCAGGCCCTGGTGGCTGGGAAGTGGTTTGTGTGAGGAGAAAACACTTCCTGCTTCCTAGGCGGTGGGGGGTGTGTGGGGGGTACGAATCGCACCCTCCCCCGCCCCCCCCATCTTCCACGCGTCCGTCACAGACGTCACCCTTACCCCGGCAGTGACCTGCCATGCTGGCCTCTGTGGCTGACGGCGGCAAACCCGTGCTCGCCCAGATACATGCGGACTTGGACGTTCGTTTCGGAGCTGATCTTCTCTGAAAACTGCTTTCCGAGCATTTTTGCTCGGTGTAATGGACAGACGATATACCGCCCGAATGTCCAGGATACAATTTCTTAAGGTTTCACACATGGACACAGGCACAGAAAGGGCGTTGCTGTGCACAGCAAGCAGCTCCCCGGCCCCTGCGCCGTCCTGCGCCCTCTGCGACCCTTGGGCCTCGCTCTGCCCTCCCGCCCCCGGCAATCACCCGTCTGCTTTCTGTCACTATAGATTAGCCCGTGTTTTCTTGAAAAAGTATAGAAGTATGGACTGACTAGTTTCGGCCTGGCTTCTTTCCTTCGACATAACTGGGAATCATCACCTCTCACTGTGGACGCGAACTCCAGCCTGGGACACGGCCCAGTGCAGCCACTCGGCTACTGAGGAGTCTGGGGCTGTTTCCACTTTTTGTGGCCACTACACAGCCCCTATGCACACGTGTGCACAGGCTCTGTACACCTATGTTTTCCTTTTACTGAAATGGTACACAGGGGTATAGCGGCTGCAGCCTATGACGGGTATAGGCTTAAATTTTTAACAAAGTGCCGAACTGTGTTTCCCTGGTGGCTGCACCCTGTCATGTTCCGGCCAAGACTCTATGAAAGTTCCAATTCCTCCACATCCTCACCAATATCTGATGATTTAACTTGACTAAAAATGTTAAATAAAACATCTGTTACCTTATCTCTTAGTATCTACTCAGTTTTGTAAGTAAGTTATCACATTTCATACAATTCCAGAATTTTAATTTGAAGGAGTTTTAGAGCTAGGCTGGCTCACCTCTTTGCTCTCACGGGTTAAGGGAAAGAAGCCGCCCGCACGACACGGGCAAAACCAGCTGCTGGTGTGATGCCCGCCTGGATGGGACGGCCTCACCCAGTCACTGCACTGCCACCGCGTTCCACCACCAAAATACCATGCACTGACTCAAACACGGACTAATGCTCTCTACCATCTGTAAAGGGTCCATCACCACGAACACATTCTCTTGGGTTTGCTGTTTGCTTTCCTCTGAATCCTAAACCCTCATGCACTTGCTTGCTGCCTTTACAACCAGCAGGGAGGACGGCAGCACTGCGCCCAGCAGTCGTCTCCCAATCTGCTCTAGTATCTCAGAGGGAAAGCCTTCCGAGTTCTGGAGGCCATATTGTACAGCAGGACTACTACGGATTTAAGAGCGACTTTAACAAAGCGTTGGCCCTGTGACCTAAGACATCACTGAATTTCTCTGAAACCCACATCACTACATAGGGATCCTCAGACCAATGCCGGCCTCGAGGAGTCACCGAGTGGGCGGGAGGACAGGCCGTGGGGGAGGCGCCAGGCGATCAGGAGCGCTCTGTGCAACGTAATCACCCGCAGGGTAATGAGCCACTTACGGTAACTGAAGAGGCAAGATTCGCTAAACGCAACCAAGAACGTGCCACTTAGGCTGCAGCGAGCAGTAACAAAAATTTCACCAAAACACGGTAGCAAGTCAAAATATTTAACCAAAAACATCCAGAGTATGTTCTCTGAAAGGCAGGCTTTTCCAGCTGGAAGGGCTTCGTCAGCTTCCCGGGAACCTGCCTCCCACTTGGGCCCCAAGCCCTCTCAGCCACAGGTGGCCCGTGCAGCACACCCCCCCACCTTCCAAGTCCCGTCTGATGACAAACACTATGAAAAGGTGGACCTGCTCAACTACATTTATTCCACTGCAAAAGACAACAGAAACAAACAAACAAAAAACCACAATGCTTCAGTCCCTTTCTCTCAAAACCTCAACTGTCATCTTCCACCTTAACACGCACGCTGCCCCGGAGCTGCCCCTACCTGGTCGCTGTGAGAGAGCCCAGGAGAAGGAGCGTCACCTGGACCACCCCTGCCTGTGAGGCAGCCCCAGGGGATGGGCGGCAGGTGACCGGGTGAAAGCTTGAGACACATAAGGATCACAGAGACAGGACAGGCATGCGTGTCATACGCGGAGCCTGCAGACACAGTGCTCTGGCAGTGGAATGCGTGCACAGGAAACGTACATTCCCAAACGACTGCTCTCTCTCACCGGGATCTCAACGGAAGCAGCACGGTTGAGAAGAAAGGCAAAGGAGCCAAGCCCACCCCAAATGCCAACTCTGCATCACAGAAGGAAGCACAGGACTCATCAGAGAGGAAGCTGGCCCCCAGCGGCCTCGGGTTTTAATTACACTGCACTCCTAAGAGCTAGGTCCCCCTAACACTAACAGAGACTGGCATCTCTTCTTTTCAATTTGTGGAGAAAACAGAAACACAAGGTTTTTTCCAAGCCCTCCAGAAAAACACTACAGCACCAGCAAAAAAACACCACCACGAATTACGACAGCTGGAAGAGGATGTGCATGTGCTGGGTAAGACACAGCCAGCATCCCGGCGTCACCCCCGCCTTCCCACCCCTTCCACGGAGCTGGGTCAGGCCTCCCAGCGTCATCAGCTCGCCAGGCCCATCTAGAAGCCCCGGCCCAGCATCCTTCTCACACTACTGCCCGAGACGCCATGTTGGACCCAAGGGGTGCCTACATCCCCACCTGGTGCGTGGTACGCTGTGAGGTCTAACTCACCACCCAGCTCGTGGGAAAGGACGGGGGACCGGGGGATGGGAATTCCTCTTCTCTAGCAAATACTACCCAAAATACATACACACATAATTTAAATCACGAGACCATGTTAGCAAGCCTCGCTTCTATATACCCTGAAGAGGAGAGGGAAGATCAAGCCCAATGCTCAGAACCGGCCTGAGGCACAATGCGTAAATGTGTTTCTACATAACTCCACTGCAACAGCCTAAGAGATAATTAAAACACTTCTAAGAGATAATATGGAATCACAATTAAGAGTGTGGGTTCTGAAGCTAGATTGCTTGACTCTCTATTGTGCCTTAACATTCCCTAGGCTGTGACTGAGTTGGCTCGGGTAAGTCACTGACCCAGATCCACAGCTCTAGTTCCTCATCTGTAACACTGTCTGCTAATAGTGCCCACCTCAGCCAGCTGCTGCCAAGAGTAAGTGGGGAGATACGTGCAGAGTGAAAAATAAGTAATGTGAGCCACTATTCCTAGTTCTTTTCTTGTAAAAAAAAAAAAAAAAAAAGTCTAAGAGTCACAGTGTTTTAAGTCTTCTTTCTCTGCACTGAGCATGGAGTCTGCTTCCTCTACCTCTACTTCTCTCTCAAAAAAAAAAAAAAAAGTGGTTAGTGTTTGGGGTGTCTGGGTAGCTCAGTGGGTTGACTATTCGACTTCTGATTTTGGCTCAGGTCATGATCCTAGGGTTGTGGGATCGAGCCCCGTGTCAGGCTCCGTGCTGAGCGTGGAGCCTGCTTAAGATTCTTTCCCCCTCTGCCCCTCCCCTGTACCTTGCTCTCTCTCTCATAAAAATAAACAAAACAAAACAAAATAAAATAAGAGCCCCTGGGTGGCTTAGCTGATTGAGCATCCAGCTCACAGTTTGGGCTCAGGTCACAATCTCATGGCTTTGTGGGTCTGAGGCCCACATTGGGCTCTGAGCTGGCAGTGCGGAGCCTCCTTGGGATTCTCTCTCTCTCTCTCTCTCTCCGCCCCTCCCCTCCCAAAGTAAATAAATAAACCTTAAAAGAATAATAAATAAAACCCTTCCTACCCTAGTTTTCAAACATATCCAGGTTCCTACTGTTCAAACTATGTCACTTAGTCTGGTAGACTTAACACCACCTCACATTTACATCTTTTTACACCTAAAAATAGTATGAGGAAAAGGGGCTGGAAATGGTCCACCGGAGTCCACAGAAACCACTTCGCCCTGGTTCTAGGGGAAGCGGCATGAGGACCTGTGGGCCAAGCCTTTTCCTTCCCTCCTAGATTTCTTCCCTCCACAGCCTGGACTCTTGGACATGCATCCACAGTGGAATGTGCTCTCCCTGCTCGGCCAGCTGCAGGACCGGCCAAGGGTCACCGCCACAGAGGAAGCCACAGAAACGGATCCTGGGATCAGGCAGTTGAAAAGGGAACAATGAATGAGGTAGAAGGAAGAAGGATCTATTTAAATCCACAATGTCAAAATACTCAAAAACCTTTGCCCCTTCAGAAAATATTCTCATTCAATTTGGAGGAAAAAGGATTCTCAGATAAAATCATTTCTGCTATCAGTTGGTGAGGAACTGATGCAGATCATAATGCAGTATGATTCAGGTGTCTATTTTTAAGCTTTTAAATCAGTACATATGATGCCTAAAATAACCTCTGAATAAAAGAGGAAAAGTCTCTAGTATACCTGCGAAATTTTTAGCGTGCATTTCCTAGGCATGAATAAAACTGCACTTCTGTGCATGCTGTAGTTTACAATCAAGAGATAAACCTTTGCCTGACAGCTAGAGGAGCTGCATTCTACCCAAGCGCTCAGCAGCACGGACCCTACTTGGAAAGCTCTGGCCCAGAGCCAGAGTTGGGCAACGCTGCCCCCTAGAGGCCCTCCGAGCGGTGGCCAGCAGCATTCTATGAAAGAGGACTTGAACCCAGCCCACAACTTGGCTGCGGGCGCGTACAGACTGGGATCCATCCACAAGGAAAGCTGGGCTGGGGAGACAAATGAGGTTCTGGGGGCAGGACCCCCACGATAAAGACGCGACAGCCCCAGCCCCACTGCGGCCCCTCCCCTTCAGCTGTGCTGGGTGGAGCCTAAAGGAGGACCTTTGGCCCTGCTGGGAGAAAGCTCCTGGAAGATTCCCTGCCTCACTGATCAGACAGGAGACCTCGTGGTGGGCTCCCAGAGGAACTTGCTGGCGTGCAGGATTCTGGGAAGGAATGAGCTTCCGGCCAATTCAGCAGGTGCTAGGTGCACAGCTTGCCAGAAGTGGCCCTTTATCTGCATGTGGCCTTGGGAAAATCCTTGACGCCCTCTACCTTCGGATTCTTCCTCTCTGAAATGGGATCTTCATGCAAACTGACCGAATGCAAAGTCAGTTTGAGAATCAAACGAAGCGGCCGCAGACACGTGAACGTGCTCGATTACTTCAAGCACTTTATAAACAGAAGCGACCACCATCGCTCTGTGTCCTCCTACCCTTGCTTACCACAAGGACAATCATCCGGACACCAGTGGGGACGGGGGAGCCGTAGTGGGCCTGGGAAGCACAAAAGCCCCACCCCCCAGAAGAAGCTGCAAGCCCGGAGCAGAAGTAGGTAGTTTCAATGGCAACTTACAGGCGGGATTTCAGGGGGCACCTACTGTGCACAGAAATCGTGATTCAGTTCCAGGTACAAGCATCAGGGGTCAGAGGGGAACTTCCAGCCATGTGTAGTGCGTTCTCCAGCCTGAAATGGTGCACACCCCGTTGTCCTGATCAGGGAGGAGTAAGGGTCTGAGCAGTACTGCGTTATTCTTGGGTGGCTGACACAAGATGCCTTAATATGATGACGTTTATGAAGGAAGCCGATCATATTACTGGAAGTGGGATGAGGGACAAATCAAAGTCTGTATCAGGAAATAATACCGATGCAATATGTGTAAGAGAGGGGAAAGAAGGAGCAGGCCGGAGCACCTCAGGGCAGCCCCTCTGTTAAGAGGGGACACTTGTGGGCACTGCAGCACTGGAGGGGGGAAGGCGCGGACTGGCGATCAAGGACAAGGTAAGGGACAGGTGCTGTGCCCGGGCAGAGGGCCCACACAGAGATCAAGGTCAGAGTGCAAACCTCAACCACCCAAATATTTACAGGACGTCTACTTTGTGAAAAACAGAAGATTCTGAGATGAGGAATCTTTTTTTTCCTCTTTTCCTAATACTGCCAAAGCATAAAGCACTCTCCCGGAGGTTTCAAAGTGGGAAGAGCTCCTTCCCGACCCTCCATCATTTTTTTTTTTTTAATGTTTCATTTATTTCTAGGAGAGAGAGAGAGAGAGAGAGAGAGACAGCGTGAGCAGGGGAGGGTCAGAGAGAGAGGGAGTCATAGACTCTGAAACAGGCTCCAGGCTCTGAGCTGTCAGTCAGCACAGAGCTCGACGCGGGGCTCAAACCCAAGAACCGTGAGATCATGACCTAAGCGAAAGTCGGACGCTTAACCGACTAAGCCACCCAGGCGCCCCCCGCCCCTCCGTCATTTTGAGAGCAACCACCTTCTCCCTGAAACGGCCTGCAGTTAGTCAAAGTGTAATTCCTCCTCTGCGCTCCAAATCTCTGGAGACAGCGAGCATTCGCGCAGTCTGCTGTCCCTGTCCCAGGGATAACCTTCACTCCTGGAACTCTACCTGCAGGGCAGGGGCTGGAACTCCTTCCACACCAGCTCACTCCCCTCTGAACACTCGCCCCTTGCAGAGTGGGGCCTGGGGAGCAAAGGCAGCATCATGTGATCACCCGGCAGTGCACAGCAAGATGACTGTCCCCCAGGTGTGATGTCTCCCCCTTGTGTTTGCTCAGGCAGCCATGACAACCACAGGCGTCCCCTCGGGGCGTGCCACTCGTGCGCCCTGTTCACGAACACGTGTACGGTTGGTGCTTTAACATGTGTTGGGGCCACAAGTGTGACCCTTACTTCGTAACCTGTCTTAGTGTTTCTAATTCAAAAGACTCCTGTTAAAGCCTATGAATGAAATATCTGTGTTGGATTCTGACCTACTCCTACTAACACGTTTTGGGATCCTCTGTATGTGACAGATCCTAACCTAGACACTGATAAGCGTGCTTTCCATGCCAGTCCTCCCACTCACAGATTTCCTGCGTGGGGACAGAGATGTACGGGGGAAACACCGTCCCGCAGCCTCACTGAGGTCATCTACCAGCAACCCCTGCCGTGACAGTCTCACTCGCAAGGCTTTCATGGGAGCCACAACGACTCCTGCTGCAGCACCAAGTCCTTGTTTGGTGGCAGTTTCCCATTTTCAAGGTAAACAGCTCTCAACACAACAAAGGAGAGGTTTCAGGGTGTCTGAATTCTGATGAGCCGTCTTTCCAGATGCCATGTTGGGACATAAAAGTTCCGAGTAGGTTAGAAGAGTCAGTTCAAAGACATGACAACGGCACGGAGACAGCTCCCCTATGGAAGGTGATGCCAGGGACAAAACCCACCCAGCCACCAGGGCTCAGGTCCAACTGAGCTGACTGGTCTCCCATCGCCACCGCTATCTGATCCAACCATGGGTCTGGGCTGGAAATGACTTCCTTACTCACAAACTGGGGAAGATGAGTAATACCTTTCTATCAGAAACACGTTCTTCCTGGCACCTTCCGCTTGGAGAGCAGCTTGGGCGGACAAGTACAGTGCTGGTCTTCCGATAAGTGACTCCGTCAGTTGACGTGTTTGTCCAGCCATTCAGCGGTCTGATTCTAGTGACTGTACTAACAGACTGCCCATACTTTCCTGTTTCATCTACAAATTAGATGTCAGATGCCTGGTTAAATGCTCACTAACTCCACTGCATGCCCTCCATCAAACCAGAAACCCAGTGCAGAGTGAAATATAGTTAACATCCTAGAACCCATTCATTCTCTACCAGCAGTTTAACAACTGCCTTTTCTAGAACGCTACCTAGGACTGATCGGCCTCACCTGTGTGCTGTGTGAACTCTGCCTTTCTCATCGCCAGCCCCCTGTCATTCCCCTCCTTTCCCACCCCCTCCTTAAAGATCAGCAGACCCAACCATCAAGTTCTCTCACTACCCAGACATCAAGTCTGTCTTGGAATAAAGACTTGAACTCCCTTAGAAGAAATAAGTCCTTTCTTACAAAGCCTTCACGCATTTTGATCTTTCGCTACTTCTAAGGCAGCCTGAAGAGCAGCCTCCTTGAGGAGAACAAAAGAGCAAAGTGAAAGTTGATGAAGTCTACCTTCTGCTCATATCCATGCGCGTCCCCGGTGCCCAGCACAAAGCCCAACCCTTCCTTGATCTTGGGGTTCTGAGTTCTGGGCTTCAAAGAAAGGGAAACAAACAACAAAACCGAAGCTGCCTTTTCTTATCTAGAGCTTTCAAGCTTTCCTGACAAAACCCTCACACGTTGCTGGCAATCAATCTTCCCACCACTTATTCAATAAAAACAACAACCAGTAACACACACTACATGCCAGAAATCCATGTGGATGATGTACTTCTCTCAACTAACCAACAATCCATCGCATTTAGTTCATGAAGCTACCAACATAAAACATCAAGAACATTAAAAATGCTCTATAAAAAAAAAAAGTCCAACAAGTAAACCAGATTACATACACCTCCATTTTAAGCCGGACATTTTATGACCTATAATAGTGCACTGGCTCGACATTCTGTTGAAGCGCCTCTCCTCTCTGTTACATTAACTGAGGCCAGTCTACAAACAATGAATTAAAGCAGACATCTGCGACTCTCCCTGGAGGGCTGACCCTTCAACAAGAAATTATAGAATGTGGAATCTGTGCACGGCTATCGATTTGCAATCCCTGCTGTTGTAATACTGAGTTACAAACAAAGATAATATAGTATGTTATTAATTCATTTACTAATCATCTACTAAGTGGCCACTATGTGTCAGGTATATTAGAGTTCCCTGTAATTTTCTACACTAACATCTAATTTCCCTGCTGACATAAAAATTTTCTCTACTTGAAAATATTGGACGAGTATGAAGAAATAGAAAATTGATGAATTTAAACCACTTTTAAACTATTCTATAGAAAAAAATGCTTTACATGAAACTCTTCTGATAAAAGGGCCTCTCTCTTCTAGACAAGAATACCCCTCTCTCTCCATGGGCTAACCCAAGTGTTTTATGAATATTTATTTGGTGGAAAAAAGTCCTTTAGTTTGCAGCTTTGGCTGACACAGGAATTTAGTGATTCTACAAAGTAACACAGGCCAGGATGAATGCACGGACCCAAGAGAAAGATTCTTTACAAGAACTGACCCTGTCCTGACAGACTGGGGCTAGAAATGCCGCTTATATCCCAGAAAGCCTTCAACCTAGGATTCTAAACAACAGGGCCATAGCAAGGTCCTTACTCAAAGCAGGGGCACCAGAAGGAGATTAAACGGTTTTTGTTAAGCAAAGATGAGGGAGGAAGAGACCGGATTATACCCGGGTATTTATCCCTTTGTATCTCACGTTTCGATCTGCCCCATCTTGTATATGTCCCATCACTTACAGTGGGGAGATGGAGTGAGGAGGGAAAATGGAACACTCCCTGAGAGCTGCTCCAAGATGAGCACTCTGGTAAGTGCTGACAGTTTCACTCAGCTGTTCACATGCCTGAGAGACCGTAGTCTTCCCATTCTGTAGTTGGGAAAGCAGAGGCACTCAAGAGCAGTCTGACCCATGTCACTCAGCCAGTTAAAGGGATAGGTTCCACTTTGATACACTTTGTTAATTAATTTTAAAGAGGTTCTATTTTTACAGAAAGAAAGCATAAATGACTAGATTCAGAGACACACAGGCGCGTGAGCACATACACACACACCCCTATGACAACAGGGTGT
The DNA here is from genome assembly GCA_017311185.1 of Proteles cristata cristata. Lineage (NCBI taxonomy): Eukaryota > Metazoa > Chordata > Mammalia > Carnivora > Hyaenidae > Proteles > Proteles cristata. Next base: position 180,908 of record JAESUZ010004996.1, on the reverse strand, counting down.
GTCTACTTTTTTAAATGCCAAACACCACAGAGTATATGAAGACAAAGTGCTGAACCTGTTGGCAGCCAACTAAATGTTTAAAACCAAATCTAACATCCAGTCATGCAAGGACTGAAAACACAGTAAATGGTTCTAGGCTCTTTGCTTCCTCTTGCTTTCTTTGGCTTGAAGCTCTTTCATTGCCCATTTGTATCTACACCAGATTAATGAATCAAAGGAATCAAATGTTTAAGAGTGCAAGGAGAGAGTTCAGCTAAGGAACTGAATACTAAATTATCAAGAGGTGATCAACTAAAGCAAACACCCTAAGACATCACGCCTTGGTCATAACCTTCCCCACTGACAAATGTATCGAAGCCATGCTGGACTTTTGAGAAGTTACAAAGATCACTCACTGTTGCTGAGGGAAGTGCAAATGATACAGCCCTTCTGGAAAACAGTTTGGCAATCTCCTTTTGAACAACAGGAGCTTACCAGAGCACCCGGCAATTGCACTCTCGGGCATCTATCCCAGAGAAATGAAAGCCTCAGTCCACGTGAAAACCCGTGCATGACAGTCCAGCGTCTCTTTCTGAAACTGCCAAAACCGGGAAATAACCCACTGTCCTTTAGCGGGTAGACGGCTAGCAAGCTAGGGCATATCCATACCAGAACACACTACTCAGTAAGGAAGAGGAAAGAACTGTTGATGGATCTCAAGGGAACGGCGCTAAGAAAGTTACACAGTGTATGAGCCCGTTACGTAACACTCCGAATAACAAACTGTAGAGATGGAGAACAGATGAGTGGTTGCCAGGGGTCAGAGGCGCAGCGGGGGTTGGGTACGAACGGGAGGTGTACCACTTGGGTGAGGGAACGATTCTGTATGCTCGAAGAGCTTACGTGACTCTGCACAGGAAGAAACAGCACAGAGCAACCACACACGAGCACACACATGCATGTCACACTGGAATAGGCTTGTGGGGCACAGGGAGTCACTTTCCTGCTTGCATTGTGCACTGTGGTCACCCAGGATGCGGCAGCGGGGGAGGCTCGGAGAAGGGGGTACAGACCCCCTTGTCCATTTCTTTTTTGTCCAACTTCCTGTGAACCTGTAATTATTTCAGACTGAAAGTTAAAAAAGAAAGCTGGGAGCATGTTTAGAGCATCACAGAGATCTTCAGAGGTAGGTATGTGGGCTGGAAATTGGAATGGAAACAAGTAAATCATTTGAGAGAACGCAGACGCAGGAGTCATCAGCAAAAGCACAGCTGAGAAGGCCAAAATGAAAGGCTTGGACGTCTGGGATCAAACTGTAGAGACCTGAGCACAGGAGGTGTGAGAGATCTGGAGGGCTCTGAAGCTTGAGAGGCCGAGCTCGCTCAGAGTACTAACTTGCCCCCGCATGGAACAGAAACAGCCCACTCTGGAAAGGCACGGACTCTGCACCACAACCGCGAGGACAAGCATTCAGCACGGGGCAGCTGGTCTACCTGGGGAGACCTACACCGTCGGTCAATTTTCCCGAATGAGTTAACTACCAGATGTGTGATTCATTATCTGGCTCTACCAGGGAGAGATGGGAAACATGGGCCCGCTCTCTAAGGGCTGACTGAAAAACCACTAGGTTCGTTTTCAACATACTCTTGGTGCGAACCAGATGAGGGCTGGAGGAGAGGCACCCCCGCAACCCCAGAGATCCGTTCCCCAAGGAGCTACGCAGTGCCCGCTTGCTGGAAACCCTCCTCAATCAGGGTGACCAGAGTCCAAAGTCTACGAGGGCTCCGTCCCTGCTCCCCAGGGCGAGGAAGCACTGGCCAGAGCATAAAGAAAATTAAGTCGGCTTGGCCACAGGCATAAAAATGAAGCTAGATGGGTAGGCTGGAACCAAAAAAACGAAACAAAACCAAAAAAAATCACCAGGAGGCCTTTCTTTTTGATTTCTGAGTAAATCCTCTTTTCCCAGGCATTACTCCAAACAAAAACTTGCCTCAGTTCAGCCTGTTAAGTCTGCAGAAACAGAACCCAGAAAGGCTTCTTTACTTAAACCCAGCAAGCATCACAGCCCGATTCAAATGGGAATGGTCTTCCCTGGCAAGGCACGGCTTTCAGGAGTCCAGCGAACAAAACCAACTCCAGGCCACTGAACCAAATCCAGAAATGAACTCCGGCCGAGAACTCAGTACCACCACCTGGTTGCCTCAAGTAACCCACAAATATCAAAGGTAATTATCAATTAACTCAGGACCCAATTTTGAGAATGAAGTACGAATGGATGAAAATAACTATGCTTGTGCTATATTTGGAAATGGAAAAATGTCCCTCTATCATTAAATCTCAGAATGGTGAGCTAGAAATAGACATCATTTATTCCACAAGCTGACAGAGGATGTGCTAAGTCTGGAAGGCAGGCTCACTGGTGAGATACAAAGGTAAGTGAGACATAGCTTTTGGTCTTCAAGGAACTTCACACCCACCATGAAAAACCAACAGAAGACCGACACACACAATACACACAGAAGCAGACGTTTGTCTCTCCACTGGTCCTTCACCTCTGTCCTGGCACAGGACAGCTGGCCTGGGAGACATTTCGGTACGAGTGAATAAGTGACTCCACAGTGGGAAAAAGCATTCAAGAGGGCAGGAAGACCGTAGTAACGTGAGGGTTATAGTCAGAACCGGTGCGAATGTGCCATGGGAGGGCAGAGAGATGGAGAGATAGAAGGCAAGATGCAAGAGGAGAAATCTTCTAAAATAAGCTCCAAATTCATGTCAGGCTCATCAGCATTCTCTTTAAAGTCTACTTTAAAAACATTTTAAAGAAGAAACCAGGGGGTATCTGTCTTCACGCCTTCTGAAAGAAGGTAAAGCTTCTCACAAATTGTTTTCAGAGGGGGAAAAAGTGCAGGAAAGGTCCCGGAATGCTTCCAGATCTGGGATGAAATTCTATCAACCACTTTCTGCATCCAACCTCAACGTAGAAAATATTCCCTCTCTTCTCTCCTCCCAGGAATGGGTGTTGTGTACCGTGGCCTCTGGGATTAGGAGAGCAGGGCGTCCCGAGGTCTCGCTCAGAACCCACCCTCTTGGCCACAGTGCACAACCGTCGGGCCTCTCCAGGTGGGGTTCTTATGAACCGAGCCAGCACTGAGAGATCACCTTGATCCAGCACCTCTGAATTTACTGGCTAATGACGCCACCTTTGATTACGTGCTCATCAGTGAGCCAGATGCGTACCGCAAAAGAGAGAGGGCAACAGTGGTGCTCCACATGAAGTGAGGGAGCACCAGTGCCGCCCGTCTGGAGTGAGGAGCGCACCTGCACACCGGGAGAGCCTTACACAGTGAGCTTTCAAACTAGCTTCCAGTTAGCTTTCAGTATTTGCCTGAAGGAAAAAGATAATCCTCCTTTTTCTACCTTCCTCTATGTGATTTTAAATTGCAGGGGCACCTGGGTGGCTCAGGTGGCTGGGTATCCAGCTTCGGCTCAGGTCATGATCTCAGTTTGTGGGTTCGAGTCCCACGTTGGGCTCAGTGCTGACAGCTCAGAGCCTGGAGCGTGCTTCCTCCCTCTCTCTCTGCCCCTCCCCTGCTCACGTTCTGTCTCTCTCTCAAAAATAAACAAACACTAAAAAATTTTAATTGTATGATCTGTGGAGAAAAATTAATTTAGATAGCATAAATCTTTTAGCAACTTTTCATTCCTCTGATATGTTAAACTATTTAATAACTTTGTGCAAACATGTGTTTAATTAGCGTGGTTTCCTTTACTTGGCCCTTCTGTCACTTTTAATCTCATTTTAAACTAATTAAATTTGTTCTAAACGAATCTAAGTTTTCATTAGATAAGAAGTTTCACAACACAGTGACTGAAGAAATCATTCCTGCCCCAGAAAACCTAGCAAGTACCCCTGTGGGTGTCGGGGTCCTGCTGCAGCAAAGAGAAAGGAGACTGAGGAAAATTCTAGGGCTGATCAGTAACAAATGAATCTACTATAAAAAGGGCTGGGACGAAAGACGAAGTCCAAGCACATAGCAGGGAAGAACTGGACGGTGCTCAGTGCCTGTGTGTGGCCAGCTTCCCAGCATCTGAACTCCCAGCTGCTGGGGCTGCCAGGCCCTCCCCCAAATGGCCACCCGGGACATCCTTCCTCGGCCTCAGGTCACTTGAGGGCACACATTTAGGAAGAACCAAGTCAGGGTAAACACACCAGTTTCTCTAACACTGTGACAGTCTTCCATGTAACAAGGGAAGAAAGAACACATCGAAAATTCTCCAGCTGTAAAAGTGAACCACTTAACCTTTAAAACACAGTTGAGGTCTCCTTGGTCTACCAACTTCATCAATTCTAGAAGTTCCTACAGTGTAATAAGTCAATGAAAACGAAATGCTTTTTCACTTTTAAATAAGTTTCCAAGCCTGGTAATAAGACAGATTCTATTGTTTGCTAACTGGAATGTTTTCATTGTAAGATTGTTTTTCCTTAGAAATGCTACTGATGTTATAAAAGCCAACAAACTGAGACACAGTCTCTGGGAAAGCTCTTGTAAAACGCTTTCCTTCTAGTTTCCTTGAGTGTCTGCTTTCTGAAAACTGTAACGAAGCTCAAAAGGTGATGTGAATCATATATACTGCTTCAGGCAAAAAGTCTTCTCCACCCTAACGTCAAGCTAAACCTTTACAAATCCTGCTCAAGAATATTCCTAGGTACGTCACAGAGACAAATAGCAGATTAGGGACACATGGCTGCAGACCTTCCCTATCTCCAGCGGCACAGGCCACCTGGGGCCACAGCACACCTGTGGCCCGAGCGACAAGCTTCCCAGCCCAACCACTGTGCTTTCCTGGGAGGGGGTGCTCAGAGCTACTCACTGCTGTCTGTCTGCTGCAGCTTAAAGAATGAAGGCACAATCTGCTTTTTCACATGCATCGCCTTCTCCCTCTCAGCCTGGGTGTTTAAATGCATAAGCCAAAGAGTTGCTAACATCAACACTGAAGAGAATGAGAGAGAAACACACAACTGTACTGTAACAGGGCAAGTGCTGCAACAGGTGGGCATCAATAAAGTTCCAGAAGGTGCAGGGGAAACAGCTAACCCTGCGGGAGCAGTGAAGGCAAGCAGTACGCCCAAGATTAAGAGGCGCCCGGGTGTCACAGGTGTGGGGACACTGTGCTGAATGTGAGGGGCTCGAGGGAAAGTAGAGGACGCGGAGAGGTTTCAGGCCGGTGCCCCACGTACACAATGAATCACTGACGGTTCAAATGCAAGGCTATGACCTGATCGAATCGATATTTCTGGTGGCAGTGCTGCAGAAGGCTGGAGAGAGAGCTGCCAGAGGCAGGGACAGCCAATAGTTACGGCTTAACTGGAGCTGACGGAAGAAATCGCAGCTGGTGCACCCGTGACCAGAAGCTGCTGTGGACAACTGTGGCATTTGTCGGTCTCCTCACAATCACCATGTGTCCTCAGAAAAAAAAGTTTCTTTGGGGGGCACCCGGGGGCTCAGTCAGTCAAGGTCCTGATTTCACAACTGGTGAGTTCAAGCTTCAAGTAGGGCTCAGCACTGTAAGCGAGGAGTCTGCTTGGGATTCTCCGTCTCTCCCTCTCTCTGCCCCTCCTCTGCTCTGTCTGTCTGTCTCTCTCTCTCTCTCTCTCTCTCAAAAATAAACATTAAAAACCCCAGTTTCTCTGTAAATACTGTAGAGCCTTGTTCGGCTATGGCATTATTAAGAGCAGGCAGAGAAGCTGGCAGCAGGGGTCCCCTGCTCTGAGGGCCACCGCACGCCCACAAAGCGCCAGCTTCTGCAGAGAGGGCTGGCCGTGCAGCAGAGGACGGCAGAGCCCATTGCCAGCCTGGGTGGACCATGGTCTTGGCGTCTCCAGGCTACCACATGGGCTCACCGAGTTTCAGAGTAAGAGGGAAGTACGGCTTTCTGGGAGCCAAGCTTCCCTGAGTGACAACTAACCACCCAAGTTCCAGAATTGGCAGCGGGGTGCTTTCCCCTTAACACATCTACTGGGTCTTGATCTCTGACACCCCCTCCGTGGTTCCCAGGCAGCCCCACACTTTCCAGATCCTTCTTCCCAGTCTGTGTCTATACACTTACATGTGCTCGATCCCAAATGACCTGAAGTACTCCTCACTTCCAATTTATAAAGAGCTGCGAAGTAGAGAATTTGTTTTTCCTTAGAAAAAAGATGCAATAGAAGCTGACATCCTTACTCAGTTTGTAATCCTACTGAAAACTTTAGATTATGTCTTTTTTCTCCTAAAAGGCCACTAAATTTAAGTGTAATGTTGTATGATTTCCACTAAGAATAACACACACACGAGGTATGACTACTACCAACCTATTTTCCACGTACCAAACAATACGGTCTCTTATAATGACAAGAGGGGACCTACAATGTCAGCATTAATATTACGACGGCCATGTTGGGTTGGCACATCTCGAGTCAGTATTCTGTAGAATTCACTTTTATCAGGATCTGAGAGTGGTCACACAGTCCGATAAAATCATGTCAACCATGACGCTGGCCACATGACGGCCTCGCCCACGGCAAGGAGACCCAGCTGTGACCACAGTGCGCTGGTCGCTTCCTGACACTAAGATGGACACGCTCTGTCCTCTCTCCAAGGTAAAGACCACCCTGCTGGCTCTTGACCGCCCTGTTCACCTCCTACTGCACACCCCTATCCGGCCAGCCCAGGCCCCACAGTTGGCTCCTGACAGACACGCAGGCTTCCACTCCCCTGGTGAAGGCGAGCAAGGGGCCCGCAGCCTAGAGCGCAGACCCCTGTCCATGCCGACCTGCTCAGGGCAAACAGCTACATCTCACGGCTCGCCACCTCCAGTCCACTTTCTCACATCACAACCAGTCCATGCTCTTCCCACAGGGTTCAAAGGGCCTCCCAGAGCCAGGCTCCATCGTGTGTCCTGACACCTTACCTCCTTGACATGGCTATGAAACGAGACCGACATGTCCAGCAGGATCTTCCGCTGCTCAACACGCCGAACAAAGTCTTGTATCCGGTCTTCGAGCTGATGGGCTGCCTGATAAATCTCTTCTGGGTCACATTCTCCAGTCTGAGCCAGCTGTTCTGCTGCTTCTAATAATTTATCCGCGTTGGTATATGTGTTCTGCCCAAGAAAAAAATCCAGAGAACAAGGTGAATTAGAAAAAACTCAGCTGGGCATCACACTCCACAACTGCATCACTTTGGGACACTCCTGATCATTTCTGCAAATCAAACAGAAAAAATATGAAGGGAAAAGATGGGTTTAGGAGTTCAATATATCTCTATCAGCAGCCTTTTCCATTGCTGTTTTAGATTGTTAAACTCTGAACCTTCCATCTACAGTGGTGACGGGGGTATCTGCAGGCAGCTGCTGGCTGTCGCATGACGCACACAGAGCTTTCGGCTCCGTGCTGCTGCACATCCAGAAGCCACACGTAGCACAAATGCCCACTTCACTTTCCCTTCCAGTTTTATGACAGAGAGCGGAGTTCCAGTTTTGTCTTTCAGTATGATGTACGGTTTTATAATTCCCCAAGGGCAAGTGGAAAGGCTGGGTTCCAAATACAAGCTGCTGTCTTCTTTAACGGGTTTCTACTTATTGGTAATTCTAGCTTCTTTCTTCGACTTAAGAGCACAGTTTTTTTTTGTTTTTGTTTTTGTTTTGAGAAAAAGTAAATAACCACAATAGTGTATATAAAATAGCAAGAGTCTTAGAGAGCTGAAAGTTATGTATAAACAGGTATCCAAAATACTCTGAAAATCACTCCATTTTGATTCATGATAAAAGAAAGGCTGCAAATGGGTTCCCCAAATAGAGAGGAATGCCAGAGGCCTGACTCTGCTCGCGGAAGCACTGGAGAGGGGGAGGCTGGGAGGGGCCGGGGGCAGCTGAGACACGTGGGAGGGCCCTGGTGCGGCGCCAGAACAGGGGAAGGCCTGGACAGGGGCTGGGTCCCCTTAGAAGCAGGCCAAACCCTTCCTCCTTCTCGAATGTGTCAGTCCTGCAGCTGGGCAGGGGTGGCGTCTCTTCAGTGTGCAGAGTGTGGGCCAGTGTCCCTGCAGAGCGCCTGACCTCTGAGGACGGACCAGGGCGCCCCTGGGACAGCTTCCCACAGGGGGCATCCTTCTACTGTGACAGCACAGTAAGGATAATGAGGGGCAGTGTCCTTAGTTCAGAGAAGGGAGTTATGGATATGGAGGAGGAGAAAAGCTGTGCTAACCCTGCAGCACTGGGCTAGAATTAGAGGGATGTGTGTGATACCTGGTTCTGCACACAGAAGTGGGAAGGTGTACGTTCATACACATACACACACTCACTCATGTGTTCCCTCTCCCTCTGTCTACTGAGAAGGCCCAGGAGCAGCCACGACCCAAGAGCGATAAGCATTCCTGGCACCCAGATTTCTACCTGGGACGAAGTTCAAGCTGAGCCCAAAATATCTTATTGTATCCAAAAATAAGGAAACGCTCAAGAACACTGTGGATAGGTCAGGCCACAGAAGTCAGCTTGAGGAGGCTCCCACTGGCCCCATCAGGGACCATCTGAGGGTAAACAGTGATAGGAACAGAGTAGAAGCCACCAATACAACAGGAAACCACGAGTCCATACGGACATAAATACATAAATAAAACTAGCTGAGGAACAGGACATTTATAGAATTTCAAAGGAGCTCCCCACTAAGTGCTTATTAATTACAAAGGGGGAGAGACTCATCTGACAATGGAGACGTCTGGCAGACGCCACTTTAACCAGAAGTCAAAGTGAATGCCACATGTAGCGGGACAATTAAAAATCAGGTGCCGCCCAATGGGCCAGCACAAGGACGTGGCAGCACGTCCATGACACACCCGCCAAAGAAATAAAACTGGAATCTAATCATGAGGAAGCATCAGACAAATCCAGAGTGAGAAGCAGTTTCCAAAACAATGGGCTTGAAATCCTCCAAAGGTCGGAAAAGTTTAGGCACAACCAAGGAGGAGCTACGGCGCAAGGACCTTGGAACGTGACAACTCGATGCCACCAGTGATTGGACACCGGGTCCTTCAGCCGTAAGGACGTGCCGGGGGCTGAGGGTTAGAAGGTAGGCATGCAGCAGCTCCTGCTAAGCTCCTGCTAATGACAGGGGTCCTGGGAGTGCACAGAACAGCGTCCCTCCTTGGTGAGAAACAGACGCTAAAGTCAGCAGTTCAGGGGAGAGTTACATTCTCTGTGCTGTCCGTCCAACATTCCTGCAAGTTGGGAAAACATCTAAAGCAGCTATAATACAGCACGATAGGTATGACCGTGTCAGGAAGGAGGATGCTGACACACAGTAACATTGAGGGGCACCCCAGGCGTCCGGGTGGGGTGCGGCGCTCCATCCCCGTGCAGGCCACAAGCAAGGTCTAGGGAGAATCTCAAAGGGACAATAAAAACTAACTCAAAGCCAGTCTGTTCTTTTGTCATCAGCACGGGCCTGGACACCCAGCTCTCTACAAGCCACTGTCCTGAGCCTCGGGTGTGAGCCTGACCCCAGCCCCTTTCACGGGTAAGGAAATGGAGGCCTGTGGGGCAGTCACGGGGCCCAAAGGACAAGGTTAGTGGCGTGGGAGCAGGACTCGGCCGGGTCTGAGGGTGCGGACTGTGCCCACAACTGTCCACGTGTTGTTAGGCTTTTGAGACCCCCTCCCAAAGCTGGGGTTCAGGCAGCACCGTGTGCATGCTGCTGTGAGGCGAGGTTTGCCACCACCGTCTCTGCAGGTCAATGTCAACGGGAAGCACCACCTTCGGGGGACTTCTCTGTTTGGTACTCTTCACTATCGGCAGAGGATCTTTCAGAGCTCTCTTCAGAAATGAGTGAAGAGGTGTCAAAGGATCCCTTAAAATTTACTAATTATGACCAGAGTTGGAACATGCATATATACATTTTGCATATTCTTTGGAAACAATTACCTGAAGTAATTTGAAAGCACAGTCAGTTCCCAGTCTGACTGCAGAACCTACCAGCGCATTAAAGAGCTGTCTGTACATTCAATGTGACATTGAATGTCACAATCCCTGCACAGGGAGACAGTGATGTGGCCCACTTCAAAAGAGCTTTGGAACAGCAGAAGCGTGACTCTGGACCTCCACAGCCCCAAGGCCCAGTCCGGTGGCCTTGGGGAGGCCTCGGGGAGGACTGTGACGAGAAGCCCTCCACACGCAGACATCACACTGCTCGGAGACTCCAGGTGCTGGGATGGAAGGACTCGGCTGAGGCCAGAGCTCCGACCTAGTCAGGTCACAGACTCGGTGCCCCCGAGCCACGGGCCACAGACGTCACGGCCTTATGGACGGATGAGGGGACATAATGTCCCGATGAGGGAAAGGATGAGGTGCTACTGACAAAAAATAAAAAGTAAAGACGGCAACAGAAACTCCCGGAGGTAAGAAGAGCCTAAGCAGACAGGACAGCCACAGGCAATGCAGCATCCTGGAAGGGGCTCTGGAAAGGGGGGAAACTCAGGGAATCGAACAAAAGAAGGGCTTCAGTTTAGAGTAGCAGATCAGTGTCCGACAACCGTTAACAAATGTGCCACAGTAAGAAAGAGGAGCCGTAAGGGAAGCTGAGGACAGGGTACGGGAACTCCCCCATCATCTTCACAACTTTTTGGTAAATCTAAAACTGGTCTAAAAAATAAAGTATATTTTAAAAATACACATGGTTTGGGGCGCCTGGGTGGCTTAGTCGGTTAAGCGTCCGACTTTCACTTAGGTCATGATCTCGCGGTTCGTGGGTTCGAGCCCCGCGTCGGGCTCTGTGCTGACTGCCAGCTCAGAGCCTGGAGCCTGTTTCAGTCTGTGACTCCCTCTCTCTGACCCTCCCCTGCTCACGCTGTCTCTCTTTCTCTCTCTCTCTCTCTCTCATGGAAATAAATAAAAATATTTAAAAAAATAAAATAAAATAAAAATAAAAATACACATGGTTAGCAATCCCTATCAAAATAACACCAGCATTCTTCACAGAGCTAGAACAAACAATCCTAAAATTTGCATGGAGCCAGAGAAGACCCTGAATAGCCAAACCAATCTTGAAAAAGAAAACCAAAGCTGGAGGCATCACCATCCCAGACTTCAAACTGTATTACAAAGCTGTAATCATTAAACAGTATGGCACTGGCACAGAAACAGATGCTCAGATGAACGGAACAGAATAGAGAACCCAGAAATGTACGGCCAACTCATCTTCGACAAAGTGGGAAAGAATCTCCAATGAAATAGAGACAGTCTCTTCAGCAAGCGGTGCTGGGAAAACTGGACAGCGACATGCAGAAAAATGAACCTGGACCCCTTGCTTACACCATACACAAAAACAAACTCAAAATGGATGAAAGACCTAAATGTAAGATAGGAAGCCATCAAAATCCTAGAGAGAAAGCAGGCGAGAAACCTTTTTGACCTCGGCCGCAGCAACTTCTTACTCAACACGTCTCTGGAGGGAAGGGAAGCAGAGGCAAAACCGAACTGTTAGGACCCCATCAGATAAAAAGCTTCTGCACAGTGAAGGGAACCATCAGCAAAACTAAGAGGCAACTGATGGAATGGGAGAAGATATTCGCAAATGATGTGTCAGATAAAGGGCTAGTCTCCAAAATCTATTAATAACTTATCAAACTCAATACCAAAAAAACTAATAATCCGGTGAAGAAATGGGCAAAAGACATGAACAGACACTTCTCCAAAGAGGACATCCAGATGGCCAACCGACACATGAAAAAATGCTCAACATCATTCATCATCAGGGAAATACAAATCAAAACCACAATGAGATACCACTTCACACCCGTCAGAGTGGCTAACATTAACAACTCAACAACAGATGTTGTCATGGATGCGGAGAAAGAGGAACTCTTTTGCACTGCTGGTGGGAATGCAAACTGGTGCAGCCACTCTGTAAAACAGCACGGAGATTTCTCAAAAAATTAAAAACAGAACTACCATACAACCCAGCAATTGCACTACTAGGTATTTATCCAAGGGATTTAGGTGTGCTGTTTCGGAAGGGCACATGCACCCCAATGTTTATAGCAGTGCTATCAACAACAGTCAAATTATGGAAAGAGCCCAAATGTCCATTGACAGATGAATGGATAAAGAAGATGTGGTGTATGTGTACAAAGGGGTATTACTCAGCAGTCATAGAGAAAGAAATCTTGCCACTTGCAACTACATGGATGGAACTAGAGGGTATGATGCTAAGCGAAATTAGTCAGAGAAAGACAAACATCATATGACTTCACTCATATGAGGAATTTAAGCTACAAAACAGATGAACACAAGGGAAGGGAAGCAAAAATAATATAAAAACAGAAAGGGGGACAAAACATAAGAGACTCTAAACACAGAGAACAAACAGACGGTTGCTGGAGGGGTTGTAGGCGGGGTGGGGTGGGGGGGGGATGGCCTAACAGGTGAGGGGCATTAAGGAATCTACTCTTGAAATCATTGTTACACTCTATGCTAACCTGGATGTGAATTTTAAAAAATGAAAAAAAAAAAAAATTCATCAACAGGAAATTAAATAAATTGTGATTTTAAAATACAACAGAATATTATGTAGATATTAAAAAAAAACAAGAACAAAATACATGTATATACGTAGTTGACCCTTGAATAACACATGTTTGAACTGCACGGACCCAAATGTACATGGGTTTTTTTTTCCCGATACAGTACCGCAAACATACTTTGTTTTTATTAACATTTCCTTTTGCAGTTTACTTTAGCATAATGAATATGTATATAATACATACAACATACCAAATATGTTAATTGACTACTTAGGTGATGGATCAGTAAGGCTTGGGGGGAGTCAAAAGTTCTATGTGATTTTCAACTGCATGGGGGCTTGGGACCCCTCATCCCCATGTTGTTCAAGGCTCAGCTACATGTGTGTGTATCTGTGCAACAGATACATAAATACATAGCACATTTTCTTAATTTCTTTAGTGTTACTTATTTTTGAGAGAGAGAAATACAGAGCACGAGTGGAGGGGTGAGGGAGAGAGAGAGGGAGACAAAGAATCCGAAGCAGGCTCCAGGCTCTGTCAGCACAGAACCCGATGTGAGGCTCGAACTCACAAACCATGAGATCATGACTTGAGCCGAAGTTGGATGCTTAACCAAATGAGCCACCTAGGCATCCCATCCATAGCAGATTTTTTTTAAAAAGGTGCCCTGTTGGGGCACCTGGGTGGCTTAGTCGGTTAAGCATCCAACTGTTGGTTTTGGCTCAGGCCATGACCTCACAGTTCGTGAGCTATTAGCATCACGAGACCCTGCTACAGAGGATCCACACACGTTGCCTACGAAGGTTCTCTCACCATCAGAGGCTTAGTGTGAGGTGACTTCGCTGGGGATGATGGCTTTGGAGACACCTCTGCCTCACCCCACAGAGCCTCGCCAGGGAGCGCGCTCCGCATCTCTGCGCGGCAGGATGATGGAGCTCCAGCACCGAGAGAAGCCGACAGGGTATCACACTTATGCTGCGCACACACTTTTCGTTAGGAGCTAAATCCTATTTTCTACTGTCACCACAGCCATGAAGTCCCTTACGTCCCATGTGTGACAGGAGGACCCACAGGTGATGCTGCCTCCCAACACTGAACATTGGGTCTCTCAAGGCTTTTCTATGTCTTGGCCAGCAGGGAAGGACATTTGAGACAGTAACTGTCACACACGACCAAGTGCATGTTTTAACTGTGGAGGATCCCGAAGAGCATTTGCTTAGCCCCTGCTTCTCACTTCACACTTGGAGAAAACGCGCCCACGCGCCGGATTCCGTGGCTTTCCCTCTGCCCAGGGCGGGGGGCGGAAGGGGGGTGCTGGCCAGCAAGCAGCATCTGTGACACCCGCAGCCCTCCTGCAGGTGTCACACGCTGGGCGCTGTGCATAGACGAAAACAGACTTCCGGGCGTCAGAGCACACCTGACCTCGGAGCCGCCAGCCCGGCCGCGCAGCAGCCCCATCACGAGGACAGTGGGCGAGCGAGTGAGGTGCAAAGGGGAAGTGACTTGTCCCAGTCTGCCAGGAGCGCTGGGGTTGTTCAGACAACGAATGCCCAGGCCAGGGTTCCTCTTGCGAGGGGAAATTCAAAACTTCAAGTTCTGCTTAAGGAGAGGTGGTGTCAGGAGGCTGTTTTAGAGCCCAGACTTCTGCCTTCTGCCTGCCATCCTGTCCCCAAGGGCATCCCTCTGTGGGCCCAGTCCTTCCTCGGAGAGGTGGGTCACCATTCCCCACGATGAGCACTAGAGGGGACGCTGTAAGGGCTGGGCCAGGGTGGGGGCTGAACGGTTTCCTCTTTTCGGGAGAAGTAAATTAAAATTGTGTAAGAGCTGGGACTCAGGAAACACTGCAGGTCAGATCGGACCTTCCTTTCCCTGCAGACCCTTGGCTGCAACAGTCTGGGATTATGAGAAGATGGCCAGAGGCGACATTTACATAGAACCCAGTGAAAAAGATGGGTTTTCTTGATCTCAGTTCAAGGAATGAATACTCCTATTCCATTTGTCTTGTTTTAAAAAACAAGAGACCGAAGTATGCATAAAGAAAACTTCTGAGGTATTTTATACTAATGTAGCAAACAAGAAAGATGGGCCAGTACATCTACAATTCACATGGAAAACCCAAGTGTCCTGAATTGTTTAAATGACTCATTATGTCCCTGGGATCATCTTTTCAACCCCGAGGGAAAGCACAGGCCACAAGCCTGGCCCTCGCCCCCACACACAGGGGACGTGGAGCTGAAAGGCGCTACAGTACGATCTGACAGCACTAAGAGCAGAACTGAAAACGTCTGTACGGCACATATTTAGGTACAGCGAGAGCGACTTCTGACTGCATGTGCTGGCATTTTACCAGAGAAACAATTCTGTGGGGAGCGGAAAAGGGGAAGGTTCTAGGCAAGGAACTGACACACATGAGCACCTGCTGAGTGCCAGGCACATTGTTTATGTAGGCTTCTCCCAGCTACCTGGCCAAGGTAGCAATTTATTGTTTTACAGGTAGGGAAACTGAGGCTCGGGGAGACTGAGGAACCGGCCCATGGTCATAAAAGTGATGGAGGCATTAGTAAATCTAAGAAGGGTTTTTTAAAGGGCAACTGGAGATCTTGGGGGCACACGCCAACCTGAAGGAAACTTTTGATAGCAGACACCAGCCCTAAATTCTCCACTACTAACTTATTTTAAAGGCAAAAACACTACATCTCATACTTTAAAACGATCTTACTGCAAAACGGCAGCATACTACACAGGAGCAAGCACCTACTAACTGCAGCGAGTCAGAAATTAAGGGCGTGCTGAAAACAGGGACGCATTCTATATGTCCACATGCTACGGATGAAGCATTCACAAAAGAAAGGTGAGTTCAGTAGCGACCAGGGAAATGGGAGAACGGACCTGTTAGTCTGCAGAAAATCTTGCCCCAGTCTAACGTCTCCCGCTTCCCTAAAAGCCACGCGTCCTTCTCCTGGAAGATGCACGGATTCCACAGCACATATAAAGCTGCCGACAGAGTTGGCTTCATGGAGAACACCATCACAGCAGGTTACACCTTTGGAAGGTGATCTGAATCCCACGGGGTAAGCGCACAGGAGGGAAGGCAGCATAAGCGCAGACAGACACCCGTGGGAAGCTGCCACGCAGAGATCTACTAATCGCATCCCAGACATCTGTGCTCTCAAAACCGGCTTCTTCCTTGAAGCAGAGCTTTCTGGGCCTGAGTGGCTGTTGTAATCACAGCTTCTGAAATCTAAAGTGAACGCTAACTTGAACACCTACTTAGAAGGTAGAAGAGAAAACGCCTGCCAAAGAGCATCTCCGCATGCAGCAATCATTTGCAGAGAGCTTCGTGTGGCAAGCATGGATTTCCTCTTTAAATCTCCTGCACGAGGAGGCGACATGGCCACACACAGCACACTCTGGAAATGTATCGGCAGGAGGAAACAGCTACTCACAATCACTGCACAAAACAAAGGAGGAGGGATCTTCAGATTAGTAGAGAGGAGGTTCCAGGCTCTGCCAAACTGCTTGCAAAACTGATCCACATGCCTCCTGCTGTGTCTCTGGGGGGGAGGGGGGTGCCTGAAACACAGCCCCCAGCGGGGGTCCCGCAGTGCAGCCAGACTCCACCAAGCTAGTTGGTGGCTCCTCTTGGGTTCCTCCTTCCCAGAACGCCAGAACTGTTCTACATAATAAATCTATGATTAGTACATTTTAAGTGAATTCGACCCTACAACTTTCACCACTTCCTTTTTGTGTCTTGTTATGTTACTTCATTGTACGCCACAAGTCAGTGTTTTGAAGAAGTTGACTATAACAAAAGTGTGTTACGTCAATTGCTAATTCTAGAGCTCTAAAGACAACTTAGAACTCACCTCACAAAGGACCCTCCAAAACACAACCCTAAGAACTAACCAATCCTTGAACAAGTACTGAACAAATGCGAAAAGGAAGTTCTTCTCCCTAAACCCCCAAAATTGTTTTACTTTTGTGAAAATGTTTCAGAAAATGAAACACAGCCCCTTGTTAAGCACTAACAATACCTCTGCTCCCATATTAAGGTGACTTCAAAGGTCACCCTGTCCAAAAAAAACAAAACAAAACAAAACATAAACTTAGGTCTCTGCTGGAGTCGCTTCTGTTGTAATCTGTTTGGACAGAAATCCATGAGCGCGGAGGGCAGAGAAGAAAAGGTGGCACAGCTCCTACCGGGGGCCTCACTCCTGGTGCTGCAGCAAGACCGAGGCCACGGCTCCTTGGAAAGAGCCAGAAAGCTTCAACAAGCGAAGGTACACACACAGTGTGTAGCTCTGCCCCGATACCAAGGCCACCGTCTGTCCAGACCAAATGTGCTGCACACGGTCTTAATAAGGCCAGACTCCTAATGGAGCTGTCTCACAGCCAAGAGCTCTTCTGTCTTCAAATACTCATAAAGAGCAATCTTTATTACTCACAGCGCAGTGGCCAGAAAGAGAAGTCCACCCTATGTCTTCAGGGCCCATGCACCTCCCCTCATTTTATTTGCAGCTAGTTCTTAACCACACAGGGCAGTCCCTGACGGTGTACCTTGAGGCAGAGCAAGCTGCCTGTGAGCTGGCCTGAAATGGTTCACGGGGTGTTCTCCACAGTTTACAACATCCCTGTGCACCCAGCAGCCACACAACGGCCCCTCGAGCTCCACTACCCACTCCCTAGAGCTCATGGTGTAACGAGAAGTTGCCACACATCTCTGGACGGGACAGATCAGAGATCTTCACTCTAAAGCGAGTGGAGGGGAATTACCTAAGTGGCTGGGTCCCAGTTCACGGTCAACCACAACAGCCCGCAGAATGCCTGCTGAGAGCAGCGGCGCCTGCGGCACGACTGCGCGTGCAATTTTATCAGTGACAAGTACCGCTGGGCTGCAGGGGCCGCGGGAGAGCAGCAGGCACAGCGAAGTGGCACAACGTGCTTCTGAAGCCGACCAGCAGCTCAAAACTACAGAGGAATCAAGTGACATTCTTCAAGAGAAGGGAGGGCCTCCAAGTATTTGGGGGCAGAAAGAACTGAGAGAGAGAAGCTGAAGATGCCAGGAAAGGGGTCATAATTGAAGGGCCCACGTAGTGGCAGCGGGTGGAGACAGCAGAGAGTGGACACGGGAACATGGCCACGTTCAGGGTGAAGTTCAGAAACTGCACCCAACAGCAGGTGTGCAGCAGAGAGAGGCCCACAGACAGGAGAGGTCAGCACTCTGCATACAGCTCTGCAAGCACTGGCCCAGCCACCCAGCCTCCTGCTGCGCCGGCCACGTGGCAGTGCTGCTCAACAGTCCAACCTCCCTGATGTCCCCCATGACTGCTTCTAGTATCTTCTTCCTTCTGTCACCAAGCTGAGTTTTACTAACTGCGGGTGTCTGCTCAGACATCAACAACTGCCAGGGAAAGGCCTCTGACAGGTGGCCAAGCCTATTCACAAGGACCTGCTCTGGCCTCCTGTCTACCCACCCTCTGTCCCCCACATCCTGTGGCTGTCAGAGTGCCTGACACATGGCCAGTATCTGAGAACCAGAGGGAGGAAGAGTGGGTGAATATGTTTGCAAAGTGAACAATAGTGTACTTAAGGCTTCTTCTGATGCACAGCTCAGATCTGCGGTTAAGCACTTTCGGTGTAAGGGGAAGCAAGTAGGACAATGAACAGCAATAAGGACGGACCAGGCTCAGCTGGGTAGAGGCAGGAGCCAGCAAGCACCTGCTCTGAGGGGTATAAAGCAGACCGCAGCTCAGGGTACTACCTCAGCCCTTGCTTGCCCTAGAAACCTTTCGGCAGAAAAGTTTTCTAGAGAAAGCCTTCTCACTCTTGCTGCCTCCTGAGAACCTGTGTTCCCAGCTCCCATGGTGGCCTCAGACTCAATGAAATGGGTTTACCACGAACAGATAGGGTCACAGCAGCCACAGAAGAGAGTTCCGTAATTTAGAATGGAAGGCGGCACACAAACTGGAGGGAGAAGGGTTGATGGGGTCCTGGTCACTCGGGGACATTCGGTGGACCATCGTCAGGAGAGCAAGCTCAGGACAGGCCAGCCTGCCATCACGGGGGACCATGCTACTTGGGGGGGCGGGGGGGCTCCATCTCCAAAGTTGGCAGTTCTGCCTCTTACTTTCTTTGGGGCACCAAATCTCTGCTCATATGACACAACTTTCCTAGCCATCCCCGGACCACGTCGACCACAGCAGTAGCTTATCGCAGAGGAAACATGAAGGGGAGGTAAGAACACGTGTTCCCCATTTCTTCTGCTACAAGCGGAAGATGGAGTATCTCCCAGCGGGCATGAGGTGGGGATACCACAAACCAAAGAGACAAGAAAAATGCTCCAAAGGTGCCTCGTGGTTGTGGGAAGGCTGCTGGACACGCAATCTCTTCTGGCTCATTTCTTGAGATGAAGAAAGCCTAAACGTTGGGATTGGCACTTTTATTTTGTACATGAGGACGTGCAAAGAGAGTAACTTGCTAAAGGCATTTTCACTGAACAAGACTTAAGTGTGGACTGTTGCAGTATCCTGTAACTCGGTCCCAGATTCAGTTCCCCAAACGAGTATGGGCCCGAACCCTCTTTCGTGCAAAACCTGTGCACACGCAGCCATGGTTCACTCCTACTGTGATTTACGGAAGAGGCCGCATGGCTGGATGTGTACGGACGCTCCTCCTTTTATAGGGGAAGGACCTCTTCATTTCTAATCACGTTTTCAGACTTTCCAGCCTATTCGCTTAATATTAGTATTTCTGTATCAGTTTTATTTTGGTTAATATTTGCCTGGTAGATCTTTTTCTAGTAGGCTATATGCTTCCAAATTTCCTGGGTATTTATGTATTAGGTGCGCCCTCGGAGAAAAAACACATAGCATGATTTTTAAGAGATCACCAATCTTTTGTCTCTTAACAAAAGTAACATCTATTTTACATTTACTGCAATTACTGATACTTAGGAACAAGTTACTACAACTTATTTTACGATTTCGATCATGATTTTTGTTTTCCTTGTTTCTTCTGCTCCCACCAGACCCATTTGCGTGAATTTCTTTTACCCAGTTTTCTGTATTTCTTTCTCTCCTATGCTTACTAGGAAGTGATGCTTCCCATCCCTACGCGGTCAGTGGTCACTCAACAGGATGACTGCGCACCTGAGTTTACAAGTGTCAGGTAAGCAGAAGGTCCTGCACCCTCGGAACCTTCCACCACCCTTGGGAGAGCGCTCTGGCGCGTTAGTCCCGTCCTGCTTTTAACGATCCCCAAACCCACTGTCAGTGGTTTAAATGGCCAATCCTTTGATTTACAACTATATTTATCAATTTCTATGCTCGTTTGTGGTCCTAATCCTTTTTTATTCACAGTTCCCTTTTTATTCACTTAACGAACTCATTCAATACATATCTGCTGATCACCTAAGTGTGCCAGGCACTGCCCTGGTGTCAGTCATGGAGAAGTGAACGAAGTCCCAGCCCTCGCGGTGTCCACATTACACAACACAGTTATTCGTACTGAGCTGAAGTGGCAGAGTCATGAAGTCTCTCCCTCTCGGTCCACACTTCATCCTCATCACTGAATGACAATTCAGTTGGATCTGGAATTCCATGTTCAGAGCTGATTTCCCTTAAGACTGTTCTACCAACTTCTGGAACCTGTGGCTCCTGGTGAGAACTTGGCTGTCTTTCTAATAGCCCTTCTCCCTGGGTTTTTTTTTTGTCATTTCTCTCTTCCTGTTTTTAATGCTTTGTCTATGACGTTCCTCAGTTTTGCCACAGCGTGCTTCAGTTTGGACATGTTTTACTTACTAGATGACTTCTTTTTAAAGTAAATTTCCCTACGCCTCCTTATAACTTCCATTCAAAATGGAACGGACACGCACACGCCATGTTATTGTTATTTCTCCCTCCTTCACTCTGCTTGCAAAACAAAACAAAAAACACATTTACCAAATAATAAGTTGTAGGAATGACCTGGCCTGGGTGCCTTATATGATGATACCACATACATATCTGACTTCCTCTCTAGAAGCCTTTACTGTGCCTACTTTCCAGATAAGGAAGTGAATCTTAGAACTGTAAATAGACTTTTCCAAATGACACAGCTATTATAACCAATGCTCCAACTCCACAAATCCCCTGCTCTAAACACACTGCACACCCTGCTGCCTGTCTCTAAGTACAGGCACTGAACAGAACTGGAGAGGGGGCAAGAACACTGGCCCGTCGTTACAGAACCGCTACTGCCTGATTACACACTGAAATTTCTTTTTTTTTTTTTTTTTAATTTTTTTAATGTTTTATTTATTTCTAGGAGAGAGAGAGAGAGGCAGCGTGAGCAGGAGAGGGTCAGAGAGAGAAGGAGTCACAGGCTCCAGGCTCTGAGCTGGCAGTCAGCACAGAGCCCGACGCGGGGCTCGAACCCGCGAACTGTGAGATCATGATCCAAGTGAAAGTCGGACGCTTAACCGACAAAACCACCCAGGCGCCCCTACACACTGAAATTTCACAAGCTAGTCAACAGACACTGGTACAATAAATATGGCAAAAACAGAGGGGACGTTTTCCTGTTTCCAGAACACATTACTCTGACACACTCCTCTGCATAGGCAAGGACAACCTCATGCTCAAACCTGAGCATCTCCTCTTCTGAATCACCTTTTTACATACTGGTTACATACGTAATTTTTACAATCTGTAAAAGTGTACTCATCTCAGATGTGGTTAAAACTAATGCAAAACAAGCTTATGGGCATCTATGGGAGGAACTAGTGAAAGTCATGGTTTTACCTGCGCTACTTCTTCGAAATCTTCATGGCGTTTCTGCAAAGCTCTGGCCCGATGAAGCGATTTCCCCACACCTGTATGTTTGCTGAGAAACGCTTCTCCATGGTTCTCAATCCAGTCCAGCACCTGCAATAAAAGACAGGTACATGTGTCATGAAAACAGTGTTCTGCCCTGTTTCATGGTTAGGGCTATCGCTGAAGATACACTCTGTTGTCAAAACTGTAACAAGAAGCAAAAGAGGAGGAAAAAACTAGAAGCAGTTGGACATTTAACACATCTGATCGGTTTTCCCACCATCATTTTCAACAGCTCGTACTATAAAAGCCTAAGTCTGTCTCTGGATAAACATTACGTGTGCCATAATGATTAAATCTCACCTCATTTTACGCATGACGGAGCCTCCAAAACTGGGTGGGTTTTGGATAAGATTGTGGTTATCAAGCCACAGACAACCAGTTAACATTTTTATTAGGCTCAAAGCTTCATAACTCAGGCAATTCAAGCTTTAACTACAGAGTTAATGTTTTTCTGTCTCTTCTGCAGAACACTGAAAACACAGAAGTAAAACCTAAGAAAACAAAACACTTAAATGCCTCTGTCCTGGTCTTTGAGGATAATTTATTCTGTAAACTACTAAGCTGTCAGGAAAGCTGAACATTCCATAAATTTAATTACTTCAAAGTTCTTGCAACTTGACATCCACTATATAAAGAAAGGAAGTACAAGTTAGGTAGTGTGATCAGATGTTTTCAAGTTCATAGTCAGCACAGAGCATAGTTCACTGGTTCCCATACTTGAAAAACCACAAAAAAAAAAAAAAAAAACCAAAAACCTGACAATATCTAACTAAAACAAATCTAAAAAAAATTTTTACGCTCTCATCAAATGTACACTTTGCCTCTTTTTTTTAAGTTTGTTTGTTTGTTTATTTTGAGGGAGGAGGGGCAGAGAGAAAGAGAGAGAGAGAGAGAAAGAGAGAGAGGGGGGGGGGCGGAGGGAGGGACAGAATCCCAAGCAGGCTCCACATTTGTTAGAGCAGAGCTCGACATAGGGCTTGAACTCACAAACCGTGAGATCATGGTGTGAACCAAAATCAAGAGTTGGAGGCTTAACCAACTGAGCCACCCAGGCGCCCCCACTTTGCCTCTTTCTGATGGAGAAAAGATAACTAGCAAAAAATAAGTCAGTGACATCTTTCACTAAAAACTAAAACTTTAGGTACAATATATTTGAATATTTGAACATACTTGTTGACTTATGGCTGAAGGCCACCTCCTGTACTTCACATTTAGTAACTACGGTAACTATGCACATGGATCAAAACGATCTCTGACTGAAGAACCAAATGGGGACTGTACCGCCAGGACAGAGGTCTGTCTGGAGGAAAACCTAAAAGCAGACCAGTCATGGCACTCCACTAATGGAAAAACAAAAGGGGCCATAACTTGGGATTCATTGCTATGAAAAGGGTCCCTTGCCCTTTGTTACCTGTACTAGAGATCAGCTGTGCAGACAGAGGAGGAGGAGGAGGAGGAGGAGGAGGAGGAGGAGGAGGAGGAGGAGGAGGAGGAGGCGGCGGCGGCGGCGCAGCGGCTGGTAAGGGCCAGTCATGCAGGGACAACTGGACCTGTTATTCATCACTCCAAACCCGTGACCTTCAGCAGCCAAGGGTCTGACTGAGGGCCCTCTCTGCATAGGATTTAGCAAGGTTAATAGTACATGTACCTAAAATAGCTTGCAGACCTAAGTAAATCGCCAGTGGTCCCCTTACCAACCCTTTAAGATTAACAGAAGTGCATGTACGTGGAGGAGGTGGGGTGAGGCACAGAGGCCAAGCCTTCTAGCAGGTGCTAAAGCTAAACATTTACCTTCTTACTACAGTTCATTTCTGAACCTCTTTCGTCAACACCAGCAATCTGCTAGTCACTTGGGGTCACATTATCAGAGTAATTCTTAGTGGATCTGCATGTATTCTGTTACCTCACTCCCAGTCCTCCTGGAAGCTCTCGATTCTTCATTTCTAGCCTAGGCTGCACACCTAGGGTCTAACTGTGTGTTCTTGGGCAAGTTCTCTATCATTTCTGGACAAGAAGCTTCCTTAGTGCTCAGTGCTGATAATAATGGGGAGCTGTGAGTATTCGGCAAGATGTCTGTTAGCACACCAATACCAATATGGTGGACACACAGCATGCATGCCACCCCCAGCCGTAACCCACAGCCTAGGGCACATTTCCATCTAATTTTAAACTCTCCAGTGGCACAAGCTATAATATCCATTACTTTCTAATTTAATTTTTAAAAGTAATCTCTACACCCAACATGGGGCTCAAACTCATGACCACGAGATCGAGAGTCACATGTTCTACCAACTGAGCCAGCCATGTGCCCCTATCCATTGCTTTTTAATTAGTGTGCTTAGTACATTATTTTCCTTTCTTGAGGTGCGCCTTGGTGGCTCAGTCGGTTAAGCGGCCGACTTCAGCTCAGGTCAAGATCTCCCGGTTCGTGGGTTCTAGCCCCGTGTCGGGCTCTGTGCTGACAGCTAGCTCAGAGCCTAGAGCTTGTTTCAGATTCTGTGTCTCCCTCTCTCTCTGACCCTCTCCTGCTCACGCTGTCTCTCTCTCTCTCTCAGAAATAAATAAAACATTAAAAAAAAATATTTTCCTTTCTTGAGACCAGGGAGAGAACATGCTTTAGTACTACCATTAGTAAGTAGTGCTACCTTCACCCCTGACTTCAAGGAAGACATTAGCCTGAGTCGTTTACGTGAGTCTCTTTTTTTTTTTTTATTTTTTTTAAATTTATTTCTAGGAAAGAGAGAGACAGCGTGAGCAGGGGAGGGTCAGAGAGAGAGGGAGTCACAGAGCGAAACAGGCTCCAGGCTCTGAGCTGGCAGTCAGCACAGAGCCCGACGGGGGGCTCGAACCCACGAACCGCGAGATCATGACCTAAGCGAAACGGACGCTTAACCGACTAAGCCACCCAGGCGCCCCATGTGAGTCTCTTAATAT
Source organism: Proteles cristata cristata (assembly GCA_017311185.1). Taxonomy (NCBI): domain Eukaryota; kingdom Metazoa; phylum Chordata; class Mammalia; order Carnivora; family Hyaenidae; genus Proteles; species Proteles cristata. The sequence goes on along the minus strand of JAESUZ010004996.1, from coordinate 156,589 downwards.
ATATAGTCAAACACAGATCCTGTCCACTCCCAAGAAATGTCCACTGACACCGTCAAGACGTTTCAGCCTCAAAGGATGGGTACAGTTAAATGGAATGTGCCTCTGGGCATTAAGCCAATACTACGCAGAAGACAAGGATCAAATATTTTAAGCTTGAAAAGAACTCAAAGAAATGTTAGTAATGCCTATGCTATAGCCAATCTGCCTATAAGAGATTTTTCCTTTTAGCTATAGTATATTCCTTATATTATTCAATTTTACTGTTAAAAGAAAAATTGAGCCACTAGTAAACAGCAACCTGATGATTACTGGTAACTCAATACACACTTGAAGTAAGGGCACAATTTCAAAAAGTAAAAAGTAAACACTATTTGGTAGAAAGGGCTGAGGAAGCAAAATACGGAATTTTAAAAATAATAAACATTTGTTTTTTTTAAGTCTTTCAGGAAGCATAAGGTGAAAATTAAAGCTATTATGAACCAACCAACTCAGGGTTATAATTTTTTCTTTTATTAGGGGTTCTGTTAGAATTGTAAATACCATGTGAAAATATATTTCCAACAAACATGAAAGTAATTCAAAGAAGGTGTACAAATATCAAGCACTTTAAAAAAGAAAAAGGGGCAGACAACTGTGAAATCCAGCTCGTATTCAAAACCAAATTCCTCTACAAGGCACTGGCTTCTTTCACAAGTTTGAGGACATTTCCCAGAATGCCAAGGAATCCTGTATCAATACAAGTGTCCAAAGAGCATTTCAAAGATATGCTTGTGGGATCTTTTCCATTTGAAACATAAAAATATTTGTGAATCCAGGGTTTCATCAACTTAGTCCAGCCAGCAGCCTCCTTGACCTGAGATATGGTCGGCGGCTGCCATTTGTCTTGTGAGCCCAACCCTAGAAATCCCTTAAACCCTGGCCCGGGGTTTGCTGCTCCGTGGTTAGACTGCAGGAAAAGGCCCACAGTGATGCCCTCCCATAGGCTACCTGGTTCCTGGGCAGAAGAGTAAAGCTGGGAGGCCAATGCCACCTTGCTCTCGGTTCGGAGGATGTGGTGCGAGCTCATTCCTCTGTACATCAGTGCCCTCTAATGGACGCAATGATAGCCCAGTGTCAAGGTCACTCCAAAGTAAGCCACCAACACAACACAGATACAGTCTCAGCATCTGGATCCAAATGTCAGATGTGTAGGAAACCTTACAGATCGTTCAGCTTAACCCCGTTTGTAATGACAAGATAGATCGTGAGGGTGGCAGGTAGGATTATGTCCGTCTCTCACCTAATAATTATACTGCTGTCGAGAACCCGCTGTTGCAGCAGGCACTGACCTGGGCTGTGCACGCACTAAGCCCTCAGTGCACACAGTGAGCTGGGGTGGGGAAGACATACATATCATATTCCCATTTCGCAGATGAAGACACAGGGCCAAGGACCCTCAGCTACCAGGTGGAAGAGCCAGTCTGGGGACTGGGGACTGAGAGAGGGAAGTCTGGGTAGAGGGTCCATATAACCTCTGGTCTATATGCCTGTTGAGTTGGCTCGAGTGTAAGGCAGGTGGCACAAGCAGGTCTGGAAGGAAAGAAGTGTTTCCGTTGGTGAATGGCAGGGGGGAGGCTCCCGGGCAAATGACCTCCGATGAAGTGACAGTGTTACAATGGACAACAAAACACCACCAACCCCCAGTTAAAGGCCGTGGGGAATGGCCACCAGCATGCATCCCCCAACTCACATGTCTGGGGTCTGGCCATTTTGTACCACATGTGATTTTCCGTGATGAGCCGCCACTACCTAACATTCATGGTTTCGTGGATTACTCTTATTATTTTTTGAGACAGAGAGAACAAGCATGAAAGGGCGAGTGGGGAAGGGGCACAGAGAGAGGGAGCGAGAACCCTAAGCAGGCTCCATGCTTAGTGCAGAGCCCAACGTGGGACTTGATCCCATGACCCTGAGATCATGACCTGAGCCAAAATCATGATTCAGACGCTCAACTGACAGAGCCATCTAGGTGCCCCACGGATTGCTAGTTCTAGTAATGACTGCTTTTTTTTTTTTTAAACAATTTGTGAATAAATACTACACCCTCACCAGAGGCAACTACTTCTCACAAACCTACATCTCAACAAGAAGCAACACGAAGACCAATGTGAAGACATTTTTCCTTTAAAATGCAGAGGTGTTTATCTCAAACACTGACTGGAGTAGCCTTCTAACATGACCACGTGTCACGTCACTGCCGCCAGCATCATTGAGAGATTATTCTACACTATGCTTGGGTAATATATGCAGTTCCATAATCCCTTACACACACACACACACACACACACACACACACACACACACAAGCTAAAAGGGCTCTGAAATTAATTTTTTTTCAAAACTTGGTCCCAAAAGTTCATTTGGCATTAAGACCTGAGTCCCTGTACATTTGGCTGCAGAAATCTTCATGTCTTCCTTCAGAATACGGGGGGCGGGGCAGCCCAGACCCCACTGGAGTGTCCTGTATCACACGGTGTATGCACTCTGTTCTCTTCCTCAAGTTTCAAAGATTCTTTTTTTTTTTTTTTTTAATTTTTTTAATGTTTTATTTGTTTCTAGGAGAGAGAGAGAGAGACAGCGTGAACAGGGGAGGGTCAGAGAGAGAGGGAGTCACAGACTCTGAAACAGGCTCCAGGCTCTGAGCTGGCAGTCAGCACAGAGCCCGACATGGGGCTCGAACCCACAAACCGCGAGATCGTGACCTAAGCGAAAGTCGGACGCTTAACCGACTAAGCCACCCAGGCGCCCCTCAAGTTTCAAAGATTCTTAACAGCAAACACATCTATTCCCAAGGGCTACAAATGTAGAGTGGACTTTAATTACTGTCCCTCTTCAACAAGAAATGGGGGCTCAGGGAAATGAAGTGACTCGCCCAAGAAAGAAGACCTAGAAAACAGATTCAGATGCAGGTCTCAGGAGCCCCTAACTGAGGCTCTGATCCGTCGTGACGTTACATTCCCCCCACGGTCTGGAGACACCGCGTGAATGCTGTAAAGGTACTTCTAAAATCAAAGTTCCAACTCTTGGATGGCTGTGAAGACTAGAGAAGACCTCGGACGTGAAACAACCAGGAAACACATGAGTCCAGTTTGGTTTTACCGGGAAGCTGGGATGCAAGGAGCAGTCAGGGTTAAGTACCCTCCTGCCTCTCAATTCTAGCTACTGTTGTGGGGAGACATGAACGGTGAGGAAGTGTTTTCTGTCATGAGAACGATGAGTCCTTTGAGTCACATTTATTCAGTTTACAAAACATAAATAACACGAAGCAAGTGAAAAACCAAGGCAGTTTCTAAAATGCTCTCAATGTGTTCTTGTGTGTATCTAACCCGATTTTTCCAGTGGCAAAATATTAATTTCCTCCCTGCCCATCCTACATTCCCTATAAAACCAAAATTAACTCAGTTTCATTTAGTTATTTCCTTCTTCAACCACTGTTGGTTTTCATTTAAATCACGGAGGATGCCAATCTAGAAACAGACGTACTGTGTTTCTAGTGTTGGTTTTGTTTGTTTTTTTCCCTCCGTGTTATTTTTAAATAAGCGCTCCTGAAACAATCATTTAGATCAGAGCTTTCTTGACGATCAAATCGATGGTGTTTTAATGATTATAACAAAGACTGCCCGATTAAGCAACATCATTACAAATTTGTTAAACATAAGCAGGAGACTGAAAAGGAGGCCTTGCCTTCCCTTAGAGAATGTTTCTAAGAAAGCCTTGTGTTCAGCACTGCTGTGCGGACATCCAAGATATTTCTGTTAATGAAATTTACCCCCAAAGTGAAATCACAAATGAAGGAGTACTCATCCTTTCACAGGCTGCCAGCGACTGCTTTTCCTGAAGCTCAGAGCATCTTGGACCTGGAACCAGAGTCTTGGTCCTATTCCTCCCTTTCCGGCAGAGGCCAGGCCAGCTGACCACCTGCACGGGCAAGAATGGGATTGGAACACACAAGCCGAGGCAGCCGTGAGGAGCTGAACGGGCTGCCCCTGCTTTCCCCTCCCCATTTATCCACTCCGCAGGGGACTAACTGAACTCCTCACAGTGGTGGGCAGCCCCCACTTCTAGAAGGCCCTTCCCCAGCCTGAAAATCCCCACTTAGATATTCCTCCTTCAGTAACATGTCAATGAACTGTGCCCTTTGATTCACTCAGAAGTGAACCATCCTCCTCAGGTCAAGAGCAGTAAAGCAGTTAAAAAACCACAGGGCTTCCTGGAGCTGTGGTCAAGACACTGGACTTTTTCAGAGCTCAGCTTTATTACCTGGAAAGTAAGGAGCCTGGCCTCCCAGGACAGCAAGGGCCCCTGGCTCTAAAGTCTATGACGTGCACAGCATGACTTCCACAGTGACATGAGCGACACAAGTCAACACACATCCGTGGGCTTTGGGGACTGAGGGAAGAACGGGGAACTGTTTAGGTCCAGTATCCACGGCTGCCTGAGCATAATCACGGTTCCCCCATTTCTTATTTCTCTCCACTGGAGCCAAGAACTCTGTTTCTTCATTCACAGCATTTCAAAATTAGAATTAAGTTTGCTCTAAAAAGCTATATAATTGTTCTTAATATGAAAAGATCTTCTTCAAAAAATATGGTTTCTAGGGGCATCTGGGTGGCTCGGTCAGTTAAGTGTCTGACTCTTGGCTTTGGCTCAGGTCATGATCTCACAGTTTTTGAGTTCAAGCTCCACACTGGGCTCTATGCTGACAGCACAGAGCCTGCTTGGGATGTTCTCTCTGTCTCTCTCTCTCACCCCTCCCTCTCAAAATAAATAAACTTTAAGAAAAACATATGGTTTCTAGAACATTCCAAAATATGCTATAACGTAATACCTACTTGGAAAAATAAGCTATTTAAATAAAAAGCCTCAGCAGGTGACACATATGTACAGCAAATATCACAGCAAATACAGAACCAAAATGCTCTGTGTTGCAAAAGCTACTTTTGCTTAACCAATGTAAGAGCATATGAAATGTCAGGAACACATGCTCCGTGTACACCTTCTCGGCTAGAAGGGAACACAGGTGAAATCAATGAAGAAGGGCTCACAAAAGGCTTGGCAGGGATGAAAGACCTAAGTGTAAGGCCTGAAACCGTAAAAATTGTATCAGAAACACAGGCAGTGGTATCTGTAACACTGGCCACAGCAACATTTTTCTAGATGTGTCTCCTGAGGCAAGGGAAATAAAAGCAAAAATAAACTATTGGGACTACACCAAAATAAAAAGCTTCTGCACAGTAAAGGAAACAATCAATAAAACTAAAAGGCAACCTATGGAATGGGAGAAGATATTTGCAAATGACATACCTAATAAAGGGTCAATCTCCAAAATATATAGAGAACTTAGACAATTCAACACCCAAAAAACCAAATAATCCAATTAAAAATGGGCAAAAGATATGAATAGACATACAGATGGCTAACAGAGACATGAAAAGATACTCAACATCATTCGTCATCAGGGAAATGTAAATCAAAACTACAATGAGATATCACCTCACACAGGTCAGAAGGGATAAAATAAAAAACACAGAAGACAATAAATCTTGACAAAGATGTGGAGAAAAAGGAACCTCTTGCACTGTTGATATGAATGCAAACTGATACAGCCACTGTGGAAAACAGCATGGAGGTTCCTCAAAAAGTTAAAAAATAGAACTACCCTACGATTCAGTAATTGCACTACTTGGTAATTTACAAAAACACAAATTCAAAAGGATATCTACACCCCTATGTTTATTGCAGCATTATTTACAATTGCCAAACTATGGAAGCAGCCAAGTGTCCACTGACAGATAAATAAAGAAGAGGCGGCACACACAATGGAATAATATCCAACCACAAAAAATAATATAATCTTGCCATTTGCAACAAGATGGATTTGCAACAAGATGGATAGAGCTAGAGAGTATAATGATAAGCAAAGGAAGTCAGTCAGAGAAAAACAAATACCACATGACTTCACTCATATGTGGAACTTAAGAAACAAAACAAATGAGCAAAGGGAAAAAGAGAGAGAGAGGGAGAGAGAAACAAAGAAACAGACTCTTAACTATAGAGAACAAACTGATGACTACTGGAGGGGAGGGTGAAGGGGGTTAAGGAGCACATTTACCATGATGAGTACTGAGTAATGTATAGAATTGTTGAATCACTATATTGTATACCTGAAACTAACATAACACTATTAACTATACTGGAATTAAAATTAAAAAACAATTAAAAAGAGAAGAACTGGCAGAATTTTAAACTTTTATATCATCTACCAACCCATCTATCTTCTAAAAATATATAAATCACCAGTTCTCATGGTCATTACCCTACTTTTAATTACGGAAGTACATGAAATAGCTTAAGGAATGAAAGGAAGAAGAAGGAAGGTGGTATGTTATTATTCATAGAAATAGTCTTGCTTTGGATAGGCCCACCAAACTCCAACCAAACCACCAGTCTGTCAACAGTAGCTAATCCTTTTATCTTTCCCATTCTTTGGAAATGAATATAAAATAGTGCAAAGTTATTCCTCCCCCCCCCCCCAAGTCTTCCTATGTCCAGATCTTAATCTCGGACACTAAAGTAATTATGTATAGCTTAATAACTTATGTCTAGTTATCAAACTATATAAATGCACAAACATACACATGTTTGCATGCATGCAACACGCCCTGTCCAACTAATCCCTGAGCACTTTCCCTGGGGGCCCTGGCAATGCGGCTACCACTTGATGAAAGGGAGTCTCCAGCTGCCCGGGGTTTCCTGGTTCTGCCTGCTCTCCAGTGCCCAAGTCCTCAAGGGCTTGAAGACCTCTGCTCCCTACTCACTTCTGACTTACCCCAGGCCACTGGGTTCTGGCAGTCTCATATTATATCTGTTTTGGGGGAAGAGATCCACACATTTCCCACCCTTTTAACTTCCACCATTGAGCTTTCAGCTCCTTCCAAGCTTGGTTACTAAGATCACTTCCAAGGTCAAGTCTCCCATGTTCACCATGACAAAAGGTAATGAAAGCTGGCTCTAAACCCACTAGGAAGATCAGCATCAGGTTCCAACTGTCCCCAGCTGGTTCTGATCCCTAACCACTTACCCTCCAGTACTCCCTAATTCCAATGGAGAAACTCTCAGAAAAGATGGCAAGCCTCTAACCACACTCATCAAGAGCCACAATCAAAACTGTGAGCGTGGGAACATAAACAGAAGAGAAGGTTAAATAGCTGGGGCTATACAATGATTCTGGCAAGTGGGACGAGAAAAACCGAGCCTCCTGACTTAAATTAATGAGCAAAGGACAATGAGGTTCAGAAACTTTCACTTAAAAGCTAGGTCCACTGTAGGGGACACCAACCAAGAACTCTGAAGTCAAGCATCACAACGAGATGGCTTCTACTAGATAAAGATAGAGCCTAAGACCCAAGGCAAACCAGTAAAATAGCTTCTCTGCAGACCTGAAACCTCTTTCTCTGCCTTTATGGCACATCCTGATTTCCCTCCCTTGCTGCATTTAAGACCCCCGTTTTGCACTGAAGTGGCCAAAATCTCTACCAGAGCACATTAGCAGGATTCCAGGTACTTCCTCAGCCACTTCTAATCCCTCCCTGTCAAGCAAAGCTCCTGTTCCTTCAAGCAGATCTCCCAGTTCGATCACTTGATCTAATCACCGATTGTGATTCCAATAAAAGACCAATCCTCACCTATTCCAGAATAAATGAAGAAACTTTTTACCCCAAAGAATCTTTAATTAGCAAAACTGGGTAATTCCTTAAATCTCTTCATCTGCCCACTCTTTCAACAAATAGAAAACTGCATCCCAGACACTTAGGAAACAGCAGTGAATAAAATACAGGTCGCTGCTCAGTGGACCTTACACTTCTGCCTGCCCAGAGTCCTCCAGGACTTGCCTGCATGTGCACAACAGGACTCATGCTGTCTCCTCAACCACAGTCTCGCTCCCTCCGACTTACTCACCAGGCCGCACCCAGGGCGATCTTTCTACCACGCGCGGGATTGTGTCTTCCACCCCCTTGCCCACAGCACCCGGTTAAAGTGCACACACACCGGCCCTGCCTGCTGTGAGCTCAGCAAAGGGGGAAAGCAGTAGCTCAAAGGCTGGCTGGGAGCAGTGGAGGGGGACGGACACACACACACACACACACACACACACACACACACACACACGGGTTAGTAAGCACACGAAGCTCCCGGACGAGCTGGATGCCATGCCGTACAGGTGCTCCTCACTTAAGCCTCACAGCCACTCACAAGTCACTTCGGGCCCTGGCATCAATTTACAGCCATCAGTCAAGGTCCACTGTGTCCCTTCAGTGGCGTCCCCCAGCCTACTGACACAAATCCCATGCTGTCATCGTGAGGTCACCTTTCTGGCACCTGCCCCATCTCACACCTCCACACCACTCCACTCCACCCACGCTGGCTGCTGCCGCTCTCTGCACATCGCTGATGTCACTGCAGTTCATGCTGCCCAGCCCTCAGCCTAAGGACTTTCTAACCCGTCCTTCAAAGATCAGCTCAAACGCTACCTCTCCCACGAAGACTGTGGTTACTTGCGCCTGTTACAGGCCTCTTCATTTCCCCTTGACGCCAGACCCCTGCCGTTCGAGACAGACATGGACCAAGCGCCCTGGAGCCCCCACACTTGCTCAAGTCATTCAAGCACAGATGTTCACCCTTAACATCGTGTGAAAGCAGGCAGGTAACATGGGTGAGGGAGGCTACTTGCATTTCCCCCCTGCCTCCAGCCAACACCTTCATAGGACTCACATTTATGCCTCAGCAAGTCACACTTGACCATACATGGACACACACCACTAAACGTGAGCACGCTGACGTATGATTTATTAGACTACCAAACTGTCTGCTATCACTGGACTACAATTCCTCAAGAAATGGAGCTTTGACCCAGGCAACAGTTACCTCTGTATCTCTGAGTGTCACCCATAGATTAAGAGATTTTGAAAAAAAGAATGAAGTGTGGATGACAAGAATCCAGAGGATACTAGACGTGCTTCCCAATTTTCTCAGAACATTTGCTAATGGCGCCACATCAACCTGCAGTGAATTTTCCCAAGACATAACTCAGAAGGGGTGATGCTCACACACAAACAAGAAGGGCTGCCGACCGGGTACGGCGGGGCAGGGAGGGTTTTTAGGAGATCTCCCTGCCTTGGGGCCTCTGTGGGGAGGGCAGCCTGCTTCAGCAAAGCGGAGTCTGGGCCCGTTCACCTCATCCAACTTGGCTTTTGGAGTCACTACGTGGCACCCCGTCCAAAAGGCAGGCAGAGTGACTGACAGTGCGCAGGACAGCATTTCGGAGCCACCACAACAGACTACCTCCTTAAGCACCACCACATTTGAACAAGTGCAGCAAAAATCACCTTGTTAGAGCACACTACAGCGTGCCCACACTGAAGACGGCCACTCAACAGTACCACAGCCATTCATCAACCAACCGTCCTGAGCGTCACTCTAACAGGAAACACAGGGCAATGGAATACGTGCATTACTTGATCATCCAGAAATGTGGCGGAGTATTAATTTTATTTTTTATTTAATTTTTAGAGAGAAACTGGAGAGTGAGCGGGGTAAAGGGGCAGAGGGAAAGAGAAAGAGAGAGAGGACCTTAAGCAGGCTCCACACTCAGTGCAGAGCCCCGTGTGAGGCTCGATACCCTGGGACCGTGACCTGAGCCAAAAATCAAGAGTCAGCCGCTCGACCAACTGAGCCACCAGGTGCCCCACCTGTTAAATTAATGGTGACAGAGGTTTCTATCTGTCAGTAGCTACCAGGCGCATCTGAGAAGTCATTCCACCCCACTCCTCTGTCCTCTGACTGGACAAGTGGTGAGGGCCACAGCAGTAGCCTCACTCCCCTGCACCTTGGCCCCTGGGTACCTCAGCACCTTCCATATAGAAATTACCAAATTCCCTTTGCTTGTTACAGAAACAGTTAACCACGGGGCCCCTGGGTGGCTTAGTCGGTTAAGCGTCCGACTTTCGCTTGGGTCATGATCTCGCGGTTCATGGGTTGGAGCCCTGCGTCAGGCTCTGTGCTGACTGCCAGCTCAGAGCCTGGAGCCTATTTTGGAGTCTGCGTCTCCCTCTCTCTCTGACCTCTCTCTCCTAGAAATAAATAAAAATATTAAAAAAAAAAAAAAAAAAAAAACAGTTAACCACTAGATCAAACTTATTCCAACTCCTCATGCCCACTGCCCCCTGCCCTTCCCTGAGAACACACTGCTAGCAGTCTGGCTTCTGTTTCAAACATCTTCCACAGACAAGCGCAAAGTCTTCTAGAGCGCAGTGTTCATAAAAAAATAGCATCATTCCATACCTATTGTGCAGCTGGCTGCTTTTCTTTTTTCTCAGCAGTATTTACAGATGCTTTTTCATCACTCAAATCCACCAAGCAAAACCCACTTGTGGCATCTAGTTGGCTTATGTTTTTATGGATTTTGTTTTCATCTTTACACAGTTACCTTCTGCTGACAACGTCTTTCTAAAGAACTACTGGTTTTCATCCGTTTATTCTCAGCTTACCCCTCCTAGAGTTTGCTCAATATAGCAAGAATGCCCACGTGTTATAACTGCCGGAGTTTCAGAAACACATCTCTGGTTCTGACATCCTACAGACTTCTTTTTGAGGTAAAGTGCTTGCTCTGCTTAATCTTATCAACTCTACTTGGGGGGAGGAGACATGAGTCAAGCCTACACAGCAATTTCCTGTTTGCATAACAAGTCCAGACCATTCCAGATCACTTTATCAAAACAATGTTTGCCTTGAAGAGCAATTATCTATTTTCTACGAAATGCTAATAGGACCATATATGCCTTATGTGGATTGCAAAACACTTTCCAACCCAACCTATGGATGCTTGAGGGAAAAAAACCTAGCTTAAAGAACTGGTCTCATATTTATCATAATTACCTTTCTACATATAAAAGTTAATGTTTGCTGTTTTCGGATTCAAGGGCATTAGGTGCCTGGTGCCAAATAAGATGGCTACACTCCTCAGCCTCTTCCCATTAGGTGCTTGGTGCCTCCCGACTCCCCCGCCACAAACTGTCAGTGGCCTATCCTCACATGCCGGGTGCCCCACAGAGCCAGGAGAGCTGGGGAGACGGGGAGGGAGAGGCCCTGGGGCTGCTTCAGACACACATCCGATGGGTGTGGTGGTCCGTGGATGTGTAATGAATACCTGATCCAAGGGACAGAGAGCTGAGTGGGAAAATCCTTTCACGATTACATTTAAACTATTAACATTTCACAATTTGTGAAGGTTTTTAAACAATTAGGAGATGCTAATATTCATGCTTTAGCCACGGCACTTCAGTTGTCACAAGTGAGTCCCTGGCATTGACTCCTCCCTGTTCGCTCCTTGCTCGATTTTCTTTCCCTGGCAATTATCCTCTTTGATTAAAATAACACTGGCAAGAAGCATGAATAGCATCAAAACGGACGTCTCAGAGACTTGGTATATGCACTCTTCAGGGAACTCAGAACCCAGAAGTGGAATCAAAGCGTTGTGTGTGAAAACTGAAAATCAGAGAGCAATTTTCAAGTATCCTGAACTCAGCGGACTCACACTCACGAAGAATGATGGTCAGTAACACACGGAGAACCTGTGGGCTCATCGGCGCACCGGCCTTGGGACGGCGCTCGGGGAGAGCGACCCTGAGCCCGGTGTCGCCGGGCGCCCCAGGCACCCGGGGAAGAGGGAGGCTTGCTCCCGCCCTATCGCTGCGGCATCACGCCAACTGCTCTGAACGCCACGGCTGCCCTGCACCCCTCAGAGGTCCTCACCCCCAGCGTCCGCACCTCGTCCACACCCTCGTTTCCCTCTGTTTTAGGGCAAGGACACAACTTTTATCTTGCTTATTACTAACGCCGGATCACACTTCATGCTGCCACACCTTGAACCCTCAAAAGCCTGGCGGCGGCACAATAACGAGGGCACAACCAGTGTGGGGGCCAGACTCCGTTACTTTTGTAACGACAATAACAAAAAGGTGAAAACTGCTTAGAAATTAATAGTCATAAAATTCCACTTTTCCTTAACTACACAACTACTGAGCACCTACTGTGTGCTCTGCCGTGCATCATCTACCAAGCCGGGAGAGAAGCGCCATCAGCTTTCTGCTTGGCCGATCAGAGGGCAAACCCCCAGCTGTGCCGGCGCCTGGGTGTAAGTGCCACCGGCGTTACTCTCACACACGAAAGTAACTGGGAATGACCGGTTTCGAGAACACCCGCCAGAGTCCCCAGCCGAGGCCCCGCACCACCTGCTCGCTCTGCGGACGTCCGCCGCTGGCGACAGAGGCCTGAGCGCGCCATCCGGAAACCCGGTCACTCACGGAGGACAGCGGCGGTGTGCGTGCGCGTGCGTGCGCGCGCACCGTGCTCCTTCCAGCTCGCGTCTTCCCCGGCCGCGCGCCCGTCCCCACGGGCACGCCCAGGAGCGCAGGCACCGGCGCAACGCCCGCCCCGCCCCCAGGCGGAAGGGCTCGCCCGGAACTGACCTGCTGCACGTCCTGCTGGAAGACACACAGCTGCAGCCGCTGGTGGAGCCGGACCTTGCGGTGCTGCCAGATGTTTTCGAGCTGCCGCTGGTGGTGCAGCACCTCGTGGATGACATCGAGCACGTGGTGCACGGCCTTGGAGTAGTTGGCGGAGGCCGTCAGGGAGTCGGAGCTGCCGGGCGTCAGCGGCCGCTGCAGCTTGTCGAGGAGGGACTTCCCGTCCTGGCTCACCTGCCCACGAAACACACGGTACAGGGTTACCCAGGGTCTGCGGCTTTCCCCGGCGGCGCCCCGGCCCGTGCTCGGGTGCGTGTGCGTGCACACTCACACACAAAGGTAAGCTGTCGTCTTCCTCCCAGGCTGTTTTGTAAAGAACAAAATAGAAGCTAAACCAAATCCACCAGTCCTCCAACGATGATGCCGCAGGACCAAATGTGGCAGAACACGGACTTAACATACGAGAATGTTCATTTTCATACAACATTCTAGGAGACGCCATTCTTGATGAATAAACATAGTATTTTGCCTTAAATGGTGTAAGTCAGTTGATGTACACTGCATTGCTGGGTTATCTAGAAATTAAAATTTTAAAGTAATAATCTTTTGAGAGGCTATGTTAGAATTAATCACAGTGGAGCAAAGTTTTAACACAGAATCTTGAAACCTCAGTTTAAAAAATTTCCCCGTAATCTATCCCTTGGCAAAGAATTTGTACTTAAACTTTCTGACATAGCTGGATAGCAACTTTACTTCACAGAATAAAACTTTTAAAGTGCTGTTTTATTAGATTCATGAATTTAAAAGATATTTTAATTAAAATGCCATGTTTAAAAGGGATTTCAATATTATTTCTGTATTACGGCGGCTAACTACCCAATTACAATTAAATGAAAGCAGTCAGACTAGCCAAGGAAAAAAGCAGAGACAAAAGCGGAATGTGGAAAGAAAAGCACTATGTATTTTTCAAATTTAAGTGATTCTTAAGACTTATGGATGACCACACCGATTGTGGTAGAAAAAATAGGAGCAGATTGCACAGCAGAAAGGGCATGGGGCACATCGAGTAAGGTAGGCTGTGACTCCAGCGTTTCTCATGTACGTCCTCGGCGCTGTCTCTGTGCTCACGTACATCTGAATCTTTGGCCTACTCTAACACACACTGATTTTTCCAGGAATGTAATTACCATGTTAATCACATCAAATCATGTTTTCTGTGATGGTGGAGGGGAGGCACCAAGATGGATCTGGAGGAAGCAACTCCCTGTGACGGGTCCAGAGAGGCAGGGCGTTACCTGGAAATGAAGACCTATCCTGCTCAACTGTCAGGGCGAGGCTCCATTTGACATATACTCATGAAGGCTCTTTCCTTCTTTTTTCATTTGGCCTACTCTAACATACACTGATTTTTCCAGGAATGCAATTACCATGTTAATCACAGCAAATCACGTTAATAGGCAGTGCTTGGTTTTCTTTGGAACTTTATAAGGGCTGCTTACCATTCCAAAGTAGCAGTGTGACGATGCCAGTATCAGAGTGACCAGTATAACGTGTCCAGTCTGCAGCTGCTGTATTCCTAACAGTTTTTCATCCATGGCCAGCATAGACAAAAATCTGAACATCTAATTTCTTCTATTGCGCATGGACTTACACATTTATGGACTAAAGGACATGTTATTATAAATCACCTTTATCTCTGATATTGTAGCATATATGTGATTTATATATATGCACACATATAAATCTGAAAATACGTTATTCATACATTTTACTCCAGCTGGCACCAGAAAACACTTTGTTCATCACTGGGGGGTGCAGTTTCTCTTAGGACTGAAAATCAGTGCCCCAAGTCACACATCTCACATTCTACAGAGCCCAGCAGGAATTCCTGACAAATATTTCCTCTAAGTTTTAGCCCTTATAAAAAACATAGGAAACATACAGAGCATATGATCTGGTGATATGTTTTAGAAGGATCAGAGGTAGACATACCTCTAGATCAGAGGTATGACAGAAACTGATAGCTGCCTCCTCAAAGTCCAATGGCCCCTCCTTGACAGCCAAACCCTAATACTCAAGAATGGCAAAACTCCAGCTATAAAACTGCATTTCCCAGCCTTGCCTACAAACAGAGTGACTAATACACTGCTGAGGGCGCTTCTGGGAAAAATATTTAGGAAGTGAAATGTGTTCCTTCCTCCTTGCCTCATTCTCCTTCCTGCTGCCAAGAACTTGGTGGAGGTGGCTGGAGCTTCAGCAGCTGTCAATAACCTTGAGGCAGCCTTATGATGGCTGCCCACCTGCTAAGAGAGGCAAGAGACAAAGACGAAAGGACCCAGAGACCCCGTACTGAGAGCTCCTGCACCAGCCTCGGAAAGGCAGCCTTGCGACTTCTACACTGACGGAAAGCAAACCTCTTATCTTAAGCCATTGTTTTGGGTCAGACGTGAGGAATACAAAATGACAAAGGGATTCTCAGTCCTCACCAAGTATCCATAGACATTCGTGTAACACCATTAATATTCTACTAACGTGAATAAAGACATCATCTGAGCAAGTATAGTCCAAAGAATCGGTCTTTCCTCAGGTGTCTTTGCAATGTTTACCGAGCCCCAGAGTGGGTCTTACTGGGTTTAGAATAACACGCTTACTCAGGATGGAGGGGTGGTGGGTGACAGTGGACGACATACACAGAATGGGAACACAGGACTACTTATTAAGCAAAACTCCGCCTCCTGGGAATTTCAGGAACTAAAGTGTTCATGTCAGGGCCACCGCCGGTGCAGCCAAGGGTAGAGACTGTGGTGGCAGAAGCGCAGAAAGCCTCGAGGCAGGAAAACACCTCTTACAGCCACTAAGACCAGACAGCGCCCCACCCCAACACCCCAAAACCAGCTTTACACAGCATCTCTCCAATACACCTTTCAGAGACAATTCCATTGTATCTCAGTGGAGCTTTTATAGGTATGTCGACCTAAAAGACATTATTTGAGTGCATCAAGGATCTCATCTCTATTTCAGTGACTTTTGGCAAAATGTCTGTCTTCCTGAGTACCGCAGCATTACAGAGGGAAAAATACGCTAGAATTGTAGGAAGCTACTATTCTACTGCATAGAAATAAAGGTTTGTAAGTGTTACAGAAAAACCAGAAGAGAAGTAACAACAGACACTGAAGACTGTATCACGGCCCCCAAATTCCCATACAGTTTAAGTGCTGAAGCAAACAACCTACATTCATGGCATGTGATGTAGTTCCAGATTTCCTCACCACAGAACCAGGTGAGTCCACATGCTGAAGCTGTAGGTTTGGTCTAAAAAGTTTTTTGTAGCTTTCATGCAAACCCTATCCCGAAAAGGGATAATGGCTACCAAAAAAAAAAAAAATCACCTTTATTATAAAAAGCAGGATTTCCCTTCTGTAGATTTCTGAACAAATTAAACTGGCTCATTTTTTTCAGGTTCTCCTCTTTTTCTTGGAATACACACTCAGGGACTTGATAGGTAGCACAAGTTACAGTAATGTGCTATAAATGTATGAACTAATAAGCTCTAATAACTAAATGAGTTAAGAAAAAGGAAAAGTTTTAGAGTGCCTGGGTGGCTCAGTCGGTTAGGCGTCCAACTTCGGCTCAGGTCATGATCTCACAGTCTGTGGGTTGGAGCTGTGCGTCGGGCTCTGTGCTGACAGCTCAGAGCCTGGAGCCTACTTTGGATTCTGTGTCTCCCTCTCTCTCTGCCCCTCCCCCTCTCATGCTCTGTCTCTCTCCATCTCTCAAAAATAAATAAATGTTAAAAAAAAAAGAAA
Source organism: Proteles cristata cristata (assembly GCA_017311185.1). Lineage (NCBI taxonomy): Eukaryota > Metazoa > Chordata > Mammalia > Carnivora > Hyaenidae > Proteles > Proteles cristata. The sequence continues at coordinate 140,220 of JAESUZ010004996.1, read as the reverse complement.
ATTGAAAAGTTTTAACTTTAAAATCTAGAATGATGATCTGGTTCTTAGATATTTACTTTTAATTAAACTACACATTACATTTGTAAGACTGGTAAGATCTGGATTTCTGTGTGTTGCCCTAAAAATGTTTCTACCAAACCTCACAGAGACTGACCTATTCTTATCTCTGATACTTAAAGATCTGATTTCCCCTGAATCAGATTAGAGTGAAGGGTCACCAGCAGGAATCTTCTTCATGTGCACAAAGAATACTGCTCTGACCTAAGGAAAGGGAACAGTACCTAGAGATTATTGCTTATGGCTGCAAAAACCACTACCACTCAAAGACCATGTATGACCTACAATAAGTCAATTAGGTCCAAATGTGGAGCTGTAGATCTAGAAGTGCTGGGAAGCACTGTTCCCCAGGAATTAACCCAATAAAGCAAAATACACAAATATATTAAAGGCATCATCAGAAATGACCACACTTGGCAGGTGGTGAAGGGTGGTCCTTCTTCAAGACTTTCATGAAACAAGTTGCGCTATTTGTATCAACTCAAACCAACAGGAGTTGCTTCGATGTTCTGATGTTCCGGATGTTCCGCCGAGGGGGGCCGGCATGATGGGCACAGGGCACACCTCCATGCATACCTCGGAACGGCTTCACAGCCACCACTTTCCTCTCCAAGTCTGGCAGAAATGGTTCTGAAATCAAAATTCTGACAAAACCGAAAAGAATGACCGTGGGTCATGTTCTGACAAAACCGGAAAGAGCGACCATGGGTCATATAGCCATGGTTGACGCCCCTCGACCAATTGGGAACACTTGCTCTTTCAGTCAGGACGGCTACACTACCAAGACGTGACGTTCTGACGGGTCCTGTACTGGCAGCCGCATTTTCCCAGGGGTCAGGAAGGCCACCTGAGAGAGAAAAGGCAACTTTCTTGCCTTCAGGTTTTTGGGCTCCTCTCTGATGATGGTCTTTGTCCAGGCAAAGTTCTTAGGTTGTTCCTTTAAAAGCAGGTTTCTAGGTCTTTCAGCTATTAGGTTTCTTATTCAAAACTAGATCTTTCTAACCGTGTTTGATTCTCTGATATGTCTACATGGGCTGATTCAGGAAGGAAAAACCACAATAAGATGAAAATGGGAGGGGCACCTGGGGGGCTCAGTCAGTTAAGCATCAGACTCTTGACTCTGGCTCAGGTCCTGATCTCACAGTTCAGGGTTCAAGCCCCGTGCCTGACTGCACTCACAGCTCAAAGCCTGCTTGGGAGTCTCTCTCTCTCTGCCCCTCCCCAGCTCTCTCTCACACACTCTCTCACTCTCAAAACAAATAAACAGACATTAAAAAGAAAGCTGCAAACAGGAAACCACTGGAGCAGCCCAGTCAGCAGAGTCTAATCTATGCAGAGAACATGGATGTTCTGCAGCTTGACACTCTTCACTCCTGTCTCCAGCCCGTGCAAGGCTTCAAGTCTGGGCGGTAAGCGGAGACAGCTGTAAGGCCTGTCACCTCCCATGCGGGGCCACACGCTGACGCCACCACCCTGCGTGTCCACAGCAGCGCCACAATCCTTGAGGCTTCGCCACCCCACCTCGCCCAAGTGCCTGCACAGCAAGGTCGCCACACTTCCACACGTACCACAGATGTAAGACTTAGTAAGTTTACGATCAAGGTGACTCGTCCAGCTGTTTTTCTCACATGCGAGTAACACTAACCATGCCATCACCCAGGTATATGGTGCCTTAAGATGGGAGGTCGACCAGGGTCACAGGCAGCAAACGAGTCATTTCCAGGAGGCCCTGTTGAAGTTGGCACACCTGCTAACCTGAGACGCGGATGCAGAAGCAAAATCCTGAAGTCACAGCGGGTCAGCGCTGCCGCAGCTCACAGGCCATTTCCCTTCCTCCTGCCCCAGGAGGGCCCGGCCGCGGCTGCCGCGAAGACCCCTGGCAGGTGCACGGGAACACACCGCACACTCGTACATCACAAGTCAAATGGTCAGCGTACAGGTTCGAGTGATGGCACGGGCTGGCGCAGATAAAAGTCATCCATAGGAATTTAGTTTGTGGGGAAAGTGGCTGATGAGTGTGTTTGCGTAAAAATAAAATGTTAAAAAGGAGTATTGTCCCTGCAGCCGACAGCTCACCGCAGGTGTCCGGACTGCCTCACCCTCCTGTGATGGGGCCACAGCTGGGATCGACCGGCTGGCCCGGCCCCGCCACGCAGGCTGCAGCCATCACACGCCCACGAGGCACAGGTGCGCTCCTCCTGCTGTGTCACAGACACGAATACCACTCACTACAACACTGAAAAGCAGGCGTTTGTGTCTTGGGAAAAATGCTGGGAGACTTCCCGCCGCAAACTTGTATCATTAAAGACTGGAAACCACGGGCACTGTTTAAAGACAAGACTATGGGAGGGAGGAGGGAGGAGGGAAAGGGAAAGGGTGGGTGAGTTCTGCTCTCAAGCCCATGTCCCCAACTCCTGAAGGATACGGTGCCACCATGGGGGCCCATGTGTATCCCCAGGAGGAGTGCCTCCTGGCCGACCCGCAACTCTTTAAACCCCGGCCGGCTCCCGGGGTGCGACCGGTGAAGCCTGTGCATCCAAAGCGTAGGGTCAGTACAGAAGCCATCAAATACGGCCAGAGTCACGCTCTCTGGAGGTGGGTGTGAGAGGCTGCACTTTAACCAGCACACTTGAGTTAGAAAACCACTCGTTTAGGGAAGGGCAGAGTCCCTTTAAAATCCAAAGCATTCTGGGACACTTGGGGGCTCAGTTGGTTAAGCATCCGACTCTTGATTTTGGCTCAGGTCATGATCTTGTGGTTCATGAATTCAAGCCATGAATTCAGCGCTGAAAGTGCAAAGCCCGCTTTGGATTCTCTGTCTCTCCCTGTCTCTCTCTCTCTCTCTCTGCCCCTTCCCTGCTCCTGTTCCTCCTTCTCTCTCTCTCTCTCTCTCTCCCTCTCTCAAAATAAGTAAATAAACTTAAAAAAAAATCAAAAGCATTCTTTCCAGGAGCACCTAGAAAGGTGGCTCAGTCGGTTAAGCACCTGGCTTTAGCTCCAGTCATGATCTCATCATTTGTAGGTTCAAGCCCTACATCAAGCTCTGCATTGGCAGTGCAGAGCCTGCTTGGGGTTTTCTCTCTCCCTCTCTCTCTGCCCCTCCCTTGCTTGTGCTTGCTCTCAAAATAATAAATAAACTTAAAAAGGGGGGCATTCTTTCGCTTCCCATCTTCCTTCCCCTCCCCTCCCCTCCCCTCCAGGCATAGAGAAAATGGTGCCCAGGGTCTGAGGCAGTGGGGAGGGCGGGGGCGCCAATACAGGGGTCCCCTGCCACGCTTTCTGGGTAGGCGGGGGCGAGGCACACAGAGAAGTCAGACAAAATGGCTGGGAGACAGAGCAGACTGAGAAAACGCACTAACTGCACAAATAGTTAATAGATCTGAGGATAATGGGAGCCAGGTTTCTTACTGTCTGAGAAGGAATTTGTAAACACACAGAGGGAAAGGCTGGAAAGAACCCTGGCGGGTGGGATTAGAAAGAAGCATCAGGATGAACACATGGATCTTTAAAACCGACACAGACCCAGGAGACGCAGCAACAGCTTCACATGTGCATGGACGTGTGCGTGCAAGCCACATACAAAGGCTTCCCGCTTCCGCCTGCCCAGAGGGCCTCAAAGCACAGACGCCCCACAAGTAAACAAACACTCGAGTGCCCCCATCTTGGTTTCTCAATGTCACACAGCACAGGTACCTGGAACTCCTCTGGGTGATGGCTGAGCCCAGCGATGAGGCAGGAAGTACAAAATGAGCCTGCGACTATTACACCGGAACGTAAGGGGGTGCTCACATAATGACAAGGACATAACAGAAATAAAAACAAATCACACACAAAAAGGGGCTCCTGCTGGCTAACTGGACAATTTAAGCATCAAAATAGAGTATCAGATTATAACCCACAGAATAGAAGGTATCATAAATTCATGCTGGAATAACAGACAGACACACTGGAAAGAAATAAAGTTCTTCCTCTCGGGAGCAGACCACCCCCTACATACAGAAGGAATACGGGCCACCCGACAGCCATCACCAGGGCAGCGGACAGGGCCAAGAGCCTCCACCGGACGGTAAGGCCATGAACGGTCTCATGAGAAACACAGGTGTGTACCTCCCACGATATGCTCCTCAGAAACAAATACTTTTAATGATGACTTTTCACTGGAGAAACCTTGCAGACACCTGCCTCACCAAGGGGTCAAGGTTAACACTGCCAGTGGCGAGAGGGGTCCGCACCCTGTGACCCTGCTGTGACACTTGGCTTTTACCAGCACGGGAAGAAAGCAAGATGGCTGGGCAGGGGCTGGGGGCTCATCCTGGAGAATGGAGGGGCCATATTCTCTAACTGTCACCAAGACTAAAGAATGTTCCACTGTGACTGACGGAAACCAACGAGAGGCGCTCACTCAGCGTAACTCTGCTGCTGGGCGGCGGCCCGGCCGGGAGGTCGTGAGAACAGTGGGAAGCACGGGAAATACCAGCAGGCCTGAGGGCAGGACGGTGTGTTGTGTCCCAGCTGATTCCCTGCTGCACAGAGGAGTGGGGGTGGGGGGCGACACAGCAAATGTGGTCAAATGTTCAAACCTGGGAAATCCGGGTTAAGGAATGTGGGAGCTCTCTGGGCGATTGCGAACACTTCTCTGTAGCCTGAAACCATTTCAGATTTGAATTAAGAAGGCAAAAATACAAGTTCATTCTGTTCTATTCAGAGTCCTTTCTGTTGATTTCACTGTTAAGGTACTATTTCCTTGAGTTTATAGTATAGTTGCAAACACATTTTTAGGCTAAAAATGGAGGTTTAAGCCCTGGGCCTGAAAAGCAGCTTACTTGCCATCAAGCTATTTAATACTTTTAGTACCAATGTAAAACCTAATAAAACTGCGCCATGGGTAAACCTAAGTTCCCATGTCAAGATGCCCCATTTTTACACATGGAGGTGGTGAGAGAATGATGTACTTTGCCAGAAGAGCCAAGGGCAACAGGCAGACCGAACGGCCAGCGCAGCGAGGGCATGACAGCGGTCAGGTCAGGCTGACTCCGAGCGAAGTCGTGCAGGCAGACTGTGGCCCCGCTGCTGCCCATAGCCTTGTGAGTGAGCTATTCACTGCCCCCCTCCCCCCTGCCCCGGGCCTGGAAGCTACCACAGCAACCAGAAAGCAGCTCCTGAGAAAATCCTCACTAAGGGGATGAGCGAAGGCCGAGTTCTGAGGCGGGAACAGAGCTGCGCACCCTGGGTTACGGGTGGGAATCAGACAAGGCCTCGGGGCGGCACGCCAGGGGGAGCGGAGTGAACGCTGCTTGGACTCATGGGACCCTCAGGGACATGTGATGAAAACATTAGATCAGTGCGATTTTCACTTTTACTATTAAAAAGGCTATCGCTTATATTTATATAGTTGCTAATAAATCAGATAACCAAATTAGCTCAAATGCATTGGGTGCAAAATTAAGAATACAGAATTGACTTTTTCAAAACTCTATGGACAAAATAAAATAGCGCTAAAAGAAAAGGTGGGGGGGGGATCTTGTTGGACAAAAAGGTTGAGAAACAAACATGTAGACCTCAACCTCCACAAAGTCCTGAGGCAAATATCACAGGCATCGCCCATCGGCTCAAGTCACCCAACGACAGACACTAGGGGATCAGAACAGGCCCAAGGACAGGACGGTGGCTCCCGCGTGAGGAAGCAGGGAGTGTCGCACTGCAAAGCAAATGGCCGGATGGATTTCCGACAGAGGAAGGTGTTGGGGAGGGGGCGTGCACCCTGTGCCCTGCCCTCCGTGGGCGGCTTTGCGGCCTGGCTTATCCAGTCTCCCGGGGGCTTTCACCCCAGCACGCGTGACACAGGAGCTCACGTGTGTGGGGGCGGGCCGGGGGGCAGGCCTTGCTGAGCACAGGCACGCACCCCCGCTCCCCTCCAGGGATTCATCCAGTGTAGGAAAGGCAGACTGGTGTGAGAGGCCCGATGACCACGGCACGCGCGGAGCATGACCACGAGGGCGACACACCTCAAGCTCTCTGCACTCATTGCACCTCCCACGTGAGACGACACAGAGGCAGCAGAGCGCTGGCCGGGACAAGGAGCCAATCCGCCTGGGTTCAGATCTCCGCTCCACCTCCCACAGCCGCTGACCTGCCACAGTCACCTCATCCCCGAGCCTCAGTTTCCTCATCTGTAACAGCACACCCCACAAGGACACATGCCCCAGAGCTGTGAACATTAAGTAAGCGATCACGTAAAGTCCTCACAAAAAAGCCTGGCCCAGACGGAGGGGGGCAGAAAATAAAGACTGGGAGACAGTGCATAAATAATGGACCTTAAAATAATAAAGAAAATGCTATGCTTAGATTTAAAACAGCAAGTAGCTTCAGACAGTGTGTGCTTTTTGATCCAGAACATGCATCGGTATCAGGTTTCGCTTCTTTCTAGAAAGTTCATACGGGAAAATGAAAGTACTAGCACACAGGCGCATCTGTTTCCTAAGTGCGCGCAGACCAGAACGCTGCAATCGCACTTTCTCCAGCACACGGAAACCCAAGCTCCTCCAGGAGACCCACCCGCGCCACAGGCCCTGAGAAGCGCGCTCACTGCCGGTCACCCTGCTTTACAAGAGCCGCCCCAACCCCGCCGGCCCCAGCACACACACGTTGCAAGTCCCAACAAAACTGCAGTTTAACACAAAACCGAGAAGCTTTTTCTAGGCGAGACAAAACTTCAGGGTTTTTTCCAGCTTTTGGTGCCAGGACATAAACTGCCAGCCCGCGGCTGAAGCGGGCGGCCCTCTCACCTCCGAGTAAGCAAGCGTGACGTGCTCGTACACCCCCTGATGGTGGTGAATGGCGTCCTCCAGATCCTGCAGCTCCGACGGGAGGTCCACCTCACCGCAGGCCTTACACCACGGGTCCACATTGCTCATGTACTTGAAGGGTTAAAAAAAAAAAAACAAAAACAGATTATTTCTATCGATGGCAATTTATATTGAGACGTAGCTTTTTTTTTTAACATGGTTTTGAAATCAGCGTAGTTGAGAAAAAGTCCAAGAATGTGGCACAGTTGAAGGTCCGTGTCAAATGGCACTAATGGGAGCCTCACACTGCTCCTGGACTCTGCCATGGAGCCTGCCTTCTGGCCAGAGTGGGACTCGGCAGGGACCTGTGTTTGAAGTGACATCTCCAGGTGGCCCTGATGCCCACGGCTAACAGCAAGCCCAGAGCAACTCTGCCCTCCATCAGCTCTGGGCCTCCTGATAATTCCCCAGCCCTCCTCCGAATCAGAGAGAAGACCAACGGCCCCTGTGCTGTGGGCCGTTAAGCATAAAGGCCTGGGGCGCCTCAGTCTCAGCCTCAGCCTCAAGATGGCGGCACGAGCCTCCTCCAGCAGCCGTGGTCCAGCCTTCCCGCTCTCCTCCAGCATTAGGATGCTAAGGGAAGCCCAAGTATCTGAAATCATTTACCTGGACAGAGGAAGACTAGCATGCCCATTTTTCTACCTTTTCAAAAGCGAACAAACACAGAAATGAAAAGACCAGATGAAGGCCATGCAAGCTCCTCGGCTGTGCCCACTGAGCCTGAGGGAAGGTTGAGGGAGGATCAGGGCTTTTCACTTTGCAGGTAAACAAGAAGGGAAGAGTCTTGGCTGCAGTCCTGTCCTAGGACCCCATTCCAGCCTCTCCTTACTTTTCTCCACGGCCACTCCTACCCTCTAGGATTCATCAACTGCAGAGAAATCACTGCCAGATGTCCTAGAGAGAGCCTATCAGCATCCATCAGAGTTCAGAATCAAAGGCAGGCAGCAGAAGGCCCAATTAAAGACGCTAATTCAATTAAGCCAAATAGATGTGGACACACTTCCAAGAGGTTTCACCTCTTGTACTCTGATTTCTTGGTATCTTTCTACTTCCCAGGGAACACAGAGGGTGACGATCTAAAACTGGGTGACTGACCTGCCAGACAGGAAACCTGCTAGGATTCTCTTAAAATACGGAAGAACAAAGGCCCACTTACTCGTGACATTTTTAGAAACAAAATAGACACATCACCTGGTAAATAATAACTTGTTTATATAAGGCCGTTCATTATTAATGTACTGGCTCGGAAAAATATCTACATGCAAATCTTAAGGCCTGAAACCAAGCCCTAGGAGATGATGTGTCGTATGATAGTGTCTGACAGTTTGAACCGACCCAAGGACGGAGGACCAGCCTCCCTCCTGTGCCTTCCTTACACCACCAGGGCAACAGAAGTAGTGATAAAATTTCTTTACACCCCTCCCCTAGGCAGGTGTGTGTGACATGTACCTGTGTGACTACACGTGTTCTACAAATGTCAAATACGTCAGGCTGAGTGATTATAAGTATTCTTGATCTCCTTTCACTTTTCCCATTACTGCATTTAACATCCATCACTGTAAGCCTTTCTCAAATATAAATTGACTCTGGTTAACCATCATTATTATTAATTCATCAGGTCAAGTCAGCAATTAACTGCTCCTGCATGAGACAGAGTCACCATATACAAGAGGCTAAAATGCTTGTGATAGAACAAGGTGGAAATGAGTTTTAGTTACACAATACCACACAATGAGAGGAAGCATCAACCTAATATATCACTGTATCAAAATCGCCATTAAAATGTATCCAATTTTTCAAGCAACCAGTGAAGAGAAATAGTTGAGAAGTTTTATATATGCCTGTAGTAAAAGTAACTTATACTTTCTTAAGGTAGCCGGGAAGGGTATTGATTATACTTACCTGAAAAAATATAGCCAGGTTCTAAATACACAGACAAGGATGGCTTGCATGTGGAAATCTTGTGGAGAAAGGCCTCTACACAGCTAAAGTCACTGGGTTAAAGTCTCTCAGGGACGGAAACAAACCTGGCCGTGGCTTCACAGGACTTCCGTGCAAGTGTAGATTGTCTTTTGTTTATGAGATGGAAACCCTGCACTCCAAAGGGCAAGCTCAAAGCCCCTGATGCTTTCTGAAGGGCCGAGTACCCCCAAAAGTCTGAACCCACCGCCACCAGGGCAGTAACCTCTGATCAGTTTTTTAAAAAAGGCTGCAAATAGGTATCGCATAAGGAAAAGGCATCCTGGAGTCAACTTCAGGGGCAAAGTTCAACAGGGAGTGACACGGCACAGAACCTATTAGAGCCTTTTTGTACAATAGCATGCTGTGAACGGGCATGGGGGCACTTCCCAGCCTTCCCTGGCCGCTCCACCACACTGCACCCCTCACCCCCACACGCATCACCATCTTGGGAAATACAGTTTGGGATTACACCCCCAGGGGAATACGTCTAGAATGGAGCCTAACGCTCTGGAGAGGACAACACAGGAGGCGGCTACCGCACTCTAGGGAGATCACAGCAGCCAGTTTGGCCTCTGATGCTGTAAATGCGCATGGAACCAAACGACATGAACACACAGCATCCAGCTAGGCTGAGGGCAGACAGGCGAACCCGAGAGAATTAACTGCTTCTCCATGAATTCACATCGGGAGCCAGCTACAGAATGGAGAATCGTGCTGCTCAGGGGAATGGTGACTCTTTAAAGTGTGGCTGAACACAAGAGGAAGACGCTGGCAAAGCCGGCTCGTAAACCTGAAGCAAGCAGACAAGGGCAGGGTAATTGATACAGCTTTAACGGGAGAGCTTGGGGGCGCCTGGGTGGCTCAGTCGGTTAAGCATCTGACTTCAGCTCAGATCATGATCTCACAGTTCGTGGGCTCGAGCCCCGCATCGGGCTCTGTGCTGACAGCTAGCTCAGAGCCTGAGCCTGTTTCAGATTCTCTGTCTCCCTCTCTCTCTGATCCTCCCCTGCTTGCTCATGCTCGCTCGCTCTCTCTCAGAAATAAATATTTAAAAAAAGTTTTTTTAGGGGCGCCTGGGTGGCTTAGTCGGTTAAGCGTCCGACTTTCGCTCAGGTCATGATCTCACGGTTCGTGGGTTCGAGCCCCGCGTCGGGCTCTGTGCTGACTGCCAGCTCAGAGCCTGGAGCCTGTTTCAGTCTGTGACTCCCTCTCTCTCTGACCCTTCCCTGCTCACGCTGTCTCTCTCTCTCCTAAAAATAAATAAAACATTTAAAAAAAATAAAATCTCTTTAAAAAAAATTTTTTTAAATAAACAGGAGAGCTTGAATAATTCGATTTATTTTCATAAGCGTTATTCCACTACCCTCCATATGCTGAGAGAGTGGGGGGCTTCCAGTGTGGGAGCCACTGGGCCCTCTAGCCTGCTCCACCTCCCACCACCCACAGCCGGTGCACAACCCTCCGCACCGGGGCTTGGGATGGGGCACAGATGAGCACAGGGGGTTGGCCTGAGTTAGGAGACAAAGGCACAGAAACCTCCTAGAATGGGAACTTTTAAAATATTTAGAGGGCTTTTCTCTTCTTTGACAAAAATGAGACTGGTTTAACATTATACACATACTTCTATGTGTGCGTAGATATATATGTGTACATATAAATGTGTACAAAACACGTACACATGCATAATGTACATATGATCTCAAACTTGATTTCTTATTTCTAATTTCCTCACTTTTGTTTTCATTTCTAGAAAACATTACCCTACTCTTCCTTTCTACTTCACTGTTTCTACACCCTGAGTACTGATCAGCACACACTCTTCCCTGGTACCTCCAAGGCAGACAGGACCCCTCTCTGCCCGGGGAAATCACCCGAGGGAGAAGCCCGCTCCATCTGCAAAGCTCTGCCGTCTATACCATGCTAACTTGGAGGAGACAGGCTCAACTTGAACTAGAATATGCCCATGATCACTGCGTACTTTGAATCTGTTTTCATTAATAACTTTTTAAAATACTGATACATATTTATTTCAATTCCTTCCTATTCCACAAGAATCTTGTTTTTGTTTTGTCCACAAGCCAAGAATTAGGTCTATGCTCTTAATAGAGTAAAATACCATTAAAATGGGAACAATTACTTGTCTGTTATTTGCCTTAAAAATTCAGAAAGGAATGGTAAATATTATTTTCCTCTGAGTTCCAACCCAGAGTTATGACAAAATTATCCAGCTAACTATGATAAGACTTATTGACCATAAGCGTTACTTGTGAAACTGAATGGCGAGTGGGATTTTATGAGGATATTAATGGAAGTGCCTGTTTGTGGCACAGTGTGCTATCACTTCAGGACCAGAAGGGCCGTCACGGACCTCAACTGACGTCCCAACATAAGCGACTCACTCCCCAAACACAGTCGAAGGACAAAACCCAACACCAGCCCCATCTACTTCATGGATCTGACTTACGGGCGAAATGACATTTTGTGTCAAACAGCCCTGTAAATTCTAACAACTAACAAACACTGGGTGTTACGTTACTTTTGGCTGTTACCCAATTACAGAGGCCCTGAAAGTCATGGAGAAAGTGGGGTAGCAGCCAGATTTATGACTCACTGTGAGGGTGAAGCTGGATCAGCACAAACAGAACTTTCTTCAGGGGTGGAAATGAGTACTGTGCTGTCCGCTACCACAGCCACTAGCCACGTGTTGTCACGAAGCATCTGAAATGTGGAGACTGTATGAAACTGTCATTTATTCTCATATCATCTTATTACTAAGCTGTAAGTAATTTCAGTAGCCGCCTCCGGTGACTGGCCACCATGCTGGGCAGGGCGGCTCTAGCGTTGTTTCTAAAGAAAGGCGGGCTCCCGCCTGCAGCGTCATTTGGATGTGTCTTCAGCCTTGGAAGTTGGCCTACCCTCCTTTCCACAAATCGACCCTGAGGGTTTGTGTGGGGCTCCCAGCAGGCGAGTGCACCTACCGGTACACCCCTGACCACACACTGTCCCCCTCCATCCGGCACGGTCACCCTCTTTGACAATGCACTAAGCAGTGCCAGGAGAGACGCACGTGGGACAGGGAGGAAGGCACCCCCGCCGAGCCAGCCAGGTCAGCCCTGGAGATCAATGCGGTGACAGATGTCACAGCCAGATCACCCTCACACCTAAATCATTTGCTTAATTTTTAATTTATTTGAGAGAGAGAAAGAGACAGAGAGAGAGAGAGAGAGAGAGAGCGAGAGCGAGAACAGGGGGAAGCGCAAAGAGACAGGGACAGAGAGTCCCAAGCAGCCTCCAGGCCTAGCACAGAGCCCAACACGCGGCTCCATCTCATGAATCACAAGAACACAACCTCAGCTGAAATCAAGAGTCAGACGCTTAACTGAGCCACCCAGGTGCTCCCCTAAATCATTTTTTTAATAGTGTCTTAGGGCACACTAAGATGTAGCAAAATCAGTTCACTTTCTTTGTTTTATAAAACTGTAATTCTAATAACATTTGCTCTGAAAGCTTCTCAGCATGAACAGACTACCGAGCGGATATGCCACATGCCCCAAAGAAGCAAAGGCTGGAGCCCCTCAACACCGCCTACGGGAAGGCCGCTGGCCTCGCGCTCCTGTCTCCGAACTGTGATTCCGATGGCGACAGGAGACTATGGGATGAAGGGCTGAGACATCCGTGGGAGGCATGCCATCGAGGCGGTGTTCTCCTCACCCCGTGTGCACTGAGGATCCAGGTCTACAGAACCGCAGGCAGAGAACACCCGCCGAGGCCACCGAGGAGCGCGGCTGCGCAGTCCCGGGTGCGCGCCTCCCGGGCTGGAGCGCAATCCTCACAGGGAAGGCTGCTTCCTTTGGTAAATCCACTGGCCCTGGGGGTCACATATCTGAGCTCTATGTCTCCCTAATCGATTTAACTTCTTACTGGTAAGTCTGGATGGGGTTCAAAGAGGTAGCTAAGATGGAAACCTAATTCCCGGCATCCAGGTTTCTGGTCCTCTCCCAGCTGGCACGTCGCTGGAAGGCAAAGCAATAAAGTTGAACCTATTTCTCTTCTGTGAAGAGGAAAACTACTTGGTAGATGTGATCTTCCCTCACGGATCAGAATTTCAAAGAGCTTACTTTTTCTTCAGTGAAGGGGAAGATTCACAACACGTTTTTGCCCGAGAGTAAAGAAACACTTTCTGAGGAGGTCCTAATGCCCCATCGCCACATTTCAGGTGCCTGGGCAGGCCTCGGCCAAGGTCCATCAGCGATGCTGGCCGCCTTCTTCACCAGGCTGCTCTGTCCCTACCTTGTATTTGGCTTCTCTGGCTCCTGGACACACGCAGAGACCTCAAGCACTGTAATGTTTACACAGGATTCCACAAACTTGTGTTCAATGATGTATTCATCTAGTCCAGTTTCCTTCAAATCCATAATTTACAGTCATTCATTTGATCCGAACCGAACACCCCAGGCTCCTTCTACTTGGCTGCATGTGTGAAATCTGATAGAGTGTCTGGAGAAAACAACGGGCCACGGCGCTCACATTTCTAGATAATTTTCATGCAGGCCAGAACAGCGATTGGTTTGCCGACAGTTCTGAATCCTACCGTGTTCACGAAAGGGACGACGGTTCAGACCCTCTGCCGTTCACCGCACGGCTTGTCCTGTTTCGTGTCCATTCGTATCAGCTCAATGGAACTTTCTGAGAGCCCGCTGCCACTCTGGACACCTCTTCTTCCAGTAGAACATATTGCAATTCCAGATGACATCTCTGAGGGGACCCCGTGGCTCATTTTCCCACCCACAAAAATGTCGAGTGAACAACACACCACACGCTAGACGACAACAGGAAGCAGAGGTGAGCACAGTGCTGTTTTCTGTAGAAGAAGGGGCGGGGAGGGTCCTGATTTTTTTTTTTTTTTAAAAAACCTATTTCTGTGTGTGGGCTTTTGTTTCCCCTTTACCACAGAGCCAGTTAAATGCATATGATTAGGAAGCTGAAAAATCTGACTCCTAGAACCTGAAGTCCCTATTCACAGCTTTCACATAAGGCCAGAAGACGGTTTCCTCTTTATATGCCATTCAGTTTCCTCTCCCGCTTCATACCTGAAAGGTTTCTAGAGTCGAGATCACTACTAATTAGGGTCTTGTGCAACATTCTAGCTACCCCGCCAAAACCCTGGGCAAGCTGGGACTCCATCTCGCCTTTACTGACTTCGCTCCTCACCAGACACAGTTTCTAGATCATACTGTTTCCTTCTCAGCAGCGTTGGTACAGATCCTGTGAATGAGGTGTCCGCCCACCACAAAATGACCCCCATCAGTATCTTCCCTTTAACACCAGGCAACCACCTGCTTCTTCCCACGCATCTCCCCAGGGGCTAAAAGCCCCTGTGTTCTTTCTCCACGTCCTGAGAAAGGTACTTCATTGCCCAACATGCTTTCCATTAACTAAAGTCTGAGTGGCGAGCGAAGCCCTTCCCCTGTGGATCTCAGGGTGCGTCTGCTTAGGCCCGCGCTGGAGGACTGCGGGGTCCCACAGGCGACGTACACGTTACCTCTTACAGCGTTTTGGCCAGTACATCAGCAAGTGACGTCAATGTCAAGTCCGAATCCATAAAAGTTACTCAACATGAAAGACACGGTTAGCTGCCTCCCCAAAGCCGTCTGTCAGCCGAGTCCTTGCCAGCAGAGCTGCCTGCTACCCTGGAGGCAGAAAGTCACGTCCACATTCCTGCATCCCCCCTCACCCCCGCCGCTAGCCAGAGCGTGGGCCTGCACCCTACTCTAGGTCATTGGGAACGGAGGGGAGGGGAGCCGGGGTGGGGGACCTTCTGAAAACAACGTGTCCCTGATAAAGCGACAGGCACCACCTGATGTGTGGCTGCAACTCCATACTTTGCAACCTGATTTGTAAGAAAAGCAAATTCCTGATATTTAACCCTGATAAGCAAGCACTCTGTTACTTGCTGCCAAAGCACCCTAATTAGAATACTGAGAGTGACAGTGATGACAATGAGGAGGAGAGGGAAGGAGAGTGGGGAGAAGGCAGACAAGGGAACAAGAGCACTTGCTGCATACCAGGCACTATGCAGGGCAGGCAATGCAAACGATCTCATTTACATGATAACATGCTCCTCTCAAGCAGATACTTTTAGTTCCACTTTACACTTGAGAAAACCAAGGATCGGAGAGGTGAAGGAACTTGCTCAGATGGCACAGCTCCGGGTTTTACCTCCCGGCAGCCTGACTTGAGAGCTCGTGTTCTTAAGCACGGGAAGGGCCCCACAGAGGCCCGCCAAGGACGTGGGAGGGCATCCGAGGAGAAGGGCTCCCGTGGCCACCTGGTGGGCTGCGGGCCCAGGCACTGACCTTCTCGGCCTTCTGGTGGAAAATGGAGGACATGTCCAGCAAGGTGCTCCGCTCGTCCAGGGCTGCGGCAAAGGCCTTCCACTCTTGCTCCAGCTGGTTCGCGATCTGCTTGATCTGCTGAGACGCGTAGTGACCCGATTCCACCAAGCGGTTCGCCACCGACATGATGCGGTTTATGTTTACATACACGTTCTGCAAAAGGGGCAGAGGAAGAGGGCTCGTGAGGGGAAGGCCAACGAGAGGCTTCTTTCTAGGAAACGCGGAGGATGGCACTTTCTGAAACACAGCCCACGAACGTCAGTTCTGTTTTGAAGAGCAGAATCACCTGGTACAAAACGGTGTACATGTTTGCTATCTGATTTCCATAAACGCTAAGCATTGGTTTCAATTTCTATTTTCAAAACTGCAAAATTACAAATCAAGTAGCAGAGAGGCATACTGTCGGGCACAAAGCAACCTAGTACACAAGTGGGCGCACAGACATACCATGACTCACTCGTTGGCTTCGAATCCTGAAAAGGGTCCAGACGGCAAGCCCACTGCTAAGCAGTCACCCAGAACCGAGAAAGCCCAGTGCTGCAGGTTTTAACTGGAACCCAGGAACTATGCTCTGAGGAGCAAGCACAGGCTGTTCTGTGTAGAAGCAAGCTCCCCTGTCTACATGAGCCCCAGGCGCCTGTCAGTTTGGTGCCAACAGAGAACCTTCTGGAAACGGATCTGCTTTCTCCACGGAAGAGGGACCGAGGCACGAAAGGGAGAATGCTGCGTGCAGACCGCCAATCAAGCTTTTCTACTCTGCAAAATGCCCACCTTAAAGCCCACCAGTTTAGTGTGAGGCTGAAAAAAATAAACACCTCTCCCCCAAACTAGTTCTCACTATGGGATTCCCCTTTCCACCTTCAGTCACCTTTGAGGCCCCCATTCCAGGGAAGGCAGCGGTGGGGAACGTGCCCCTTCAGCAAACCCCAGCTGCTGTTCCCCATCACAACACTGCTCCCTTGATGGGTTCCCCAAAACCCAAGACACTTCTTTCTTTGGCTCCTCCCTATCTAGCCACTAAATCTGATAGCCACCTGTCCAGACCCCTCTCCATGTTTCCCGCCTTCCTTCCCTTCTCACCATGGTCCCCTGGGCCGCTGTCCTACTGCCACACCCCCCACAGCAGCCTCTCACTGCCACCTGGCCTGCAGCCTACCCAGGGCGCACCCTGAAGAACACACCTGTGCACCTGTCCATTCTTTACTTGTACCATCTTCTACTCATTCTTTCCCTCCGTTTTCACCCAAAGCTAAACTAGGTAGAGTCACTCTGGGATCAGACTCCAGCCTCTGAGTTCCTTTTCTGGGCACATCTGCAGGCTAGGATCATCTAACAGATGTGCAGGGAGAGAGGGCACCTGCGGAGCTGTGACAATTGGCCAAGGCCACAGTCAGTGGGAAACAGGCCTCAATGGCTCTTGACCAATAGTGCTCTGACCAGCATCCTTTAGTCAAAACTAATTGCCCCTCTTCTCATACGTGTTCTCTCTCTGTAGTTGTGGGCCATTCTGGAAACATGCTTGTAATCCAAAACACTTGTATATCAAAGTGAATTTCAAGAACCATTGGCTTGGTTGTGACCCTGCGACATTTCGTGTCACGTTACTACTTGTATTGCAAGACATCACTCATTTATCAAGTTTAAGTTTGTTAGAAATGTTTGCTCATCTTGCGGAACACTCACAGAACAAGCTACTCCCAAATCCAAGGTTTTATGTAATTGCTAACTTTTGCTTTGTTTGTATCATTAAAGAGGAAAATTGACCCTAAGAGCCTGTTGGGAAGAGCATAAGCAGATGCTCTGCTAGAGTCCAGAGCAGAACTCCCCATTCAGATGGCTCTGCTGTGGGAGCCTCTGCAGGTACTCATTCCCACCGAGACTCTGACGTGGCTCAAGTCACACATTCGTGTCCTCCCACAGACCACTCTACATAGACGGTACCGGTCTGTGGATTATGGATTAGACCCTTCCTATGGCTGTATCAGTGACAGCACAGATAAAGGAACGTGGTAGCATGTGGCCCAAGAAACACCCTCTGCACAAGTATGCATCGTCCAACTCCCTGTATTACAGTCTCCACCTCCAGTTCTTACCATCATCACAGCTCTTAAAAGTATCTGTGACACACAACGAGCCCAACTGCAGGTGTCCCTTAGCTCACTTTCCTTAGAGACTGTCAAGCGTGCATACTGATGATCAGCATTTCCACGCTGTCAAAAACCGTTCAGCACACTGCAGGCAGCCCAAGAGAGGGCTGAGGGTCACCAGGCCCTTGCTCTGCACAAGGAAATGCCCTAGACAGGCAGAAAGCACTCACGGGGCCGTGGACGAGAAGCACAGGATGAGCATGGACGTTCTCCCTGGGGCTGCCGCCCGGCCTGGCACAGGTTACCCTGCTCTTTTTAAATAAAAACTTTAACTTAGAAAAGACTTAAACCTAAAAAAAAAAAGACATCATCCATGCTTCTAAGAGTTTTTCTTTTAATTTTCTTTTTTATTTTAGAGAGAGCACGTACATGGGTGAAAGGGGCAGAGGGACAGGGGAGAGAGAGAAAAAGAGAGAGAGAGAGAGAGGGAGGGAGGGAGAGAGAGAGACAGAGAGAGACAGAGAGAGAGAGAGGGAGGGAGGAGAGAGAGAGACAGAGAGAGACAGAGAGAGAGAGAGGGAGGGAGGGAGAGAGAGGGAGAGGGAGAGGGAGGAGAGAGGGAGAGGGAGAGGGAGGGAGAGGGAGAGGGAGAGAGAGAGAGAGAGAGAGAGAGAGAGAGAGAGAGAGAGAGAGACTCTTAAGCAGGCTCCACACACAGCACAGAGCCCAACACGGGGCTCAATCCCACGATCCTGGGATCAGGACCTGAGCCAAAATCAAGAGTCGGATGTTCAACTGACTGAGCCACCCGGGCACGCCCAAAAGTATCTTCTTTTAACAATGTTTTTAATTGGTGATAACATGACTGCTAGTAATCACCATTTATCAAGTACTTATTAGGTGTTCATCATCTTAGTATCTTACAGATAGAGAGGAAATGATAGAACTGCAGGGAAGGCAGACACAATCCCCACTCTGCAGATTAGAAGACTCTACATTCGTACCCCACGCTGCTCTCTCCCACACCGTGCTCCCCATCTTCTCGATCCTAAATGTGCCACTACTAACGCTGGGTGGGGTGAGAAGGGATTGTCTGTTCTTGTTTGTCTAAAGTATATGTTAGTATTTCTTGTTTTTAGGACTGCACACCTTCTGCCAGTAGCTGCAGTGTCAGACCAGTCTGAAAACCCGATAAAAAACTTCTTGGGAAAATATTCTAATAGGCTTCCTCCAAAGGTTAACATTTTGGCTCTCCTTATCTAAGCTCAGGTTTGATCATTTACACCAGAAATTCTCTTACCTCAAACTCTAGAACAGATATCAAACTTTTCTGATGGCCTCTGTAACAAAAATTTTGTTGCTAAATGTTATCTTTGAAGCTACCTAAATTAGAACATTTATTTGACCAAACTGTAATTAAATGGTATCTTAATTATTAAACAAAGACCATCTTCCTACTGCTTCAATGCTCTGTAAAAAAAAAAAAAAAAAAAAAAAGTTACAAGGCCCACGAGTGGTTAATTCTCACAAGATTGGCTCAAAGTCCAAACTAAAATGCATTGTCCCTGAAAAGGAAATTTCTAGAAGTTTATCTACAGAAAGAACACATATCTTATAGACCAACATAGTGTTTTATTTCAGTTATATTAACTCCAAAAATGTAACAAAAGTGCTATTTAGAATTCATTGGTTTTCTGCCGTTTTGTTTAACAGTCCCACAACAACCCCCATCTGGTCACAGCAGGCCACGGGACTCGGGGGCATCAACCCCAAATAGAGCCAGGAGTCCCAGGCACGGCGCGTGGTCCGACTCCGGTTTCGGTTCGGCTTGGAAGGAAGTGGCATGTTTCGGGAGAACCGGAGGGCGCCCCTGAGGTACACAGCAGGCGGCCTGGCTCACTTCTTCCGCAGAAAGGGCAGCCAGCAAATGGACAGCAGCTCTCGGGAGAGTCCCGTGGCCACTGAGCGGCCTTTCTGGGGGCCCTGTAGGCTCCTAAGAGGGACAGCACCCAAGCTGGCACCAAAATCATCCGTGTTGAACCGGCCAAGTAACTAGTTCAAGTTTTACTGGTTTGTTTGCTTGTTTTCACATTTGTGTTTGTTTAACACTTAAAAGAAGCTGCAGGCACTGCTAACAGCGAGAACTTCTCACACTTGGAGGTCAGCTGCTACCACCAAGTCGGTAGCTGCCACGGCCCCGTGTGGCCTCCTGGCGGTGCGCTGGGACACCATCTGTGTGAACACTTCGCGCCTGCTCAAATCCTCTCACACAAAGATACATCTATTCTGAAGGCATCTTACCATACAGTTCATGGCGAAGTGGTTGTGCTGTGTCTGCAGCTCCATGGCGTGAGGATGGCTGGTCCCAATCTCCGTGTAGCTGTTCAGAAACAGGCCCTTGTTGTGTGTGATCCAGTCAAACATCTACCAGAATGAAAACAGACAACCTGCGATCACTCCAGGGAGAGAAAGTGCTGGCACAGGCCTGGAAGCGGGGCCAAGCCACACAAGCACAGTGCTGTTCCTCTGATAACCTCTCAGGGATTTGGTTATCAGAAGATCCTTGACTTCTAAGAAGCAAGCAGTTCCGAACGTGCAGGGTCTATAGGAAAATCTTAGGTCTAATGCGTTCCTTTGACTGATGAGGATGTAAGGAGCAGACAAGTAAAGGGAGACAACCCTCTCCCCACTCCCAGCTAATTAAAACACTGCTCTTCAATCAAAGACCTGTTCGGTGAAATTAGGGACTTAAGGTATCCGGACCAGTTTTGCTATGCCCACAGATTACCGAAGCCAATTCCAGGGACTACAAGATCATATACGCTTTAGTGCAAACAGTATTTTAAGCACTGTGCAAGGGCAAACAATGAAATTTGTCATAAAAATAAAAATGACGAGGAAAAAAATTTAATAATGACATCTCTCTCAAATACAGATACTACCTGGTAAAGGATGTCAATTATGCTGTTCACAAGGAAAACAGCTGAGGAAAAAGGAATAACTATCAGTTAGTCCTGACATCATAACCTGAACCAGAATCCCAGATAGTCACCTGTTTATCTAGTAATTGAAAGGAAGATTTTCTGGCATCTTTGATAAGGCACTTCTTTAAACACAAGTACACTGAATGATATGTTAAAAGCTTGCCAAACAATGGTAGTGGCTTGTCATTGTTTGAAACAAAGGTTTGTAATATTGGGTTGTTTTTGGGTTTTTTGGCTTTAGAAAATATTTTCCTGTCCATGAAAAAAATTCAATGAGCTCAAATTAAGAGAGATCAATTCACCCATATTCATGGCTTGCATCACAGTCCTATAAATAAGCGTCTGTTTCCACATAGCTAAGGCTGACTTAGCCTGTGACACATTCACTTGGACCAGTTGTTTTGTCTGAAGCATAAGAATAAAATGAGACTGTAAGTAATCACTGCCCATATTTCCCAGGAGCTATTATTTTTAACACATTATTCATCTTTTACTTTAAAAACACACTCAGTAATAGATCTGAACAGTTTTTTGTCACTGGCTATAGATGAGCAGAAGAGCAGTTATCAGCAAAATACATACATAATTACTGCTTTCGATAATGAAATTCTACAAAGTGTCCATTCCTTTTCCTCAAGATACCATTCTCACCCACCCTGTGGCCGTCCTAAAGCAAAGTGTCAGTAATTAGATGATTCAAAGTCCCTAAAACGGCACTAGCTTGCACAGGGGGAAAAGCGGGGGGCAGATTTGGGGCACACCTCTGACATGACACTTGCAGGTTCTGACCAAGGCCGGGAGAGGGGCTTACCCTTCCTTGGCCCTTTCTCCCGACCACAGCAGCCCTGGCTGCTGGGCCCCAGTGAGGCAGGAAGCCTCCCTCTGTGTCTCATTTTAGCTTCCCTCTCCCTGCTCCTTTACCTTCTCGGCATCCTGTTCAAACAGCCTCAGCTGAAAGCACTGGTCCAGCTTCAGCTTCCGCACGTGCCACATCTGATGCAGGTGCTGCCGCGTCGAGTGCAGCCGGTCCAACATGGCAGACACCTTGGGTAGGAGGCTCTGCAGGTCCGCGTTGCCCGACCCGGAGTTCTTTTTGGGAAAGCTGTCACTGCTCTGAATCCTCTGCAGCAGCTTCTGTCCCTCTAAATCCAAGTCTTCTATGGGGGCTTTAATCACCTTCTTCTTCAGCTGGGAGTGCTCCTCGATCATATTCCGAGCCCCCTCTAAATCCTGAGGCAACTCCTTCTTGGCCAGGATGTCCTGAAGTTCCTCCAGCCGAGACAGCATGTGGGTCGCATTGCTAATGTAGTCTTCAAAAGCAACTCTGATTTCAATCCATTCTTCGTGGTTGTACTCCAAGCAGCCATCAAACTCGGGGGTGAGCTGGGAGGGATCAACTACTTTGGTAAGGCCTTCTAAAGAGACCATATTTGTCTTAAGGGGAAAAAAAATCATGTATGAGAAGATGAACCAATCTTATGTGGTCTTATCAAAATGCAATCTGCAATACTTAGTCACAGGTTTTCAAACTTAATCTAGAGAAAACATACCTTGGTCTGGCTCCATAAAAAACAAATGTAGATGAAAGAAGCATGACCAGTATAGTCAGTGAAAGATAAATCTACTGGGCAACATGTTACTCAGAACTCCTAAAATTATAGGATATGTATCTCAGGAGAGCTAAAGAGACTGGATTTCTTTCCAAGAATATGGAAATTAACCCACTGTCTTAGGCACATTTACCAGGAAATGTCTTAAATTGCAATACAGAGCAGATGATTTACAAATTTTACTTTATCAATGCATCCTTTCTCATGCACACCACTCTAGCATCTCACTTCCAACAGAAGACACTGGAGTGGCCTCCTCCTATCCGCCATCAAGCTAATGTCCTCCCTCTAAGGACACTGATTTGTGAGCTGATCATTAAATGATAAACAGCTCTCCTGCCAGACCGCCATCACCACTCACCCTGTCCTACCACGACCTCCCATCACGTGGCAGATGCCAGGATATGAATGACTTTTTAAAATTTTACAAAATATACAAAAGTTAGCCAGAAAGGGGGCGGAAACCCCTGTCACAAAGCTAAAGGCAGAGGGAACATTTCATTCATTGCGATAATCTGTACAGTCCTTAGAGTAAGCCTCTACATTTCAACCTAACAGTGACAAAGTTTTCGTCCTTTACAATCTAAGCAAAAACCAGATTAACCTCACACTACCCACAGGCATGGCTGCCGGGTTACTACCAATACTGTGCCTCAGGAAAATGGGGGCGGGGGGTCATTAAATGCAAAGACAAAGTGAAAGGAAAAAGATTTGTGGCCAAGGAGCAAAAAAATAAAACAGAGAAAGGCTGATTTAGCCCCACCTCTGTCACCTCCAGCCTCCGAGAGACCAGCTCCAGGCTGGCTGGCACGAGAACCTACAAAGACCAACAAGGTGAGCCCGAAAGACGGGCGGCTCCCAGCCCGGCGCGCCGGCCTCAGTGCGGCCATAGGTTCATTCCCGTCTCATTTGCTCAGACTTCCAATAACGTCCATGGATCCAACCACTTCACAGAGAGAGGCTGAGGCTGGTGACAGTGTAGAGACAATAAGCTCAGTAGAAAAGCTGGTACAGGTAAATTTAAAGGCCCAGAAGGAGAGATCAAAATGAGACCAGGAAAAACATGAACGCATTATATTGCTAAACCAGTATTTCTGCTTAAAACCTGTGTAACTGGAGACAACACACCTTAAATTCTGTGTCAAGAAAAGAGTATGACCCATAAACTGTCATCCAAAATCACTCCCTACTGTATGGAGCTGAAGGCTTACTGATTTCATCTTTTACCTAAATCTCTTGAATGTAGTTTCCAATGAAAACTAAACTCAGGTATCAGGCTGAAAATCAGTGCCACGGAAGAAGATTTTAAAATGCAAGTAATACACATGTGAACAGAAGTTAATGGGTAACATAAAGCTTAAGAATTAATTCTGCGTGACGTGCTTAATACTACCGTTGCTGTTTATCTTAGCAACACACGTGAACACATCACTAAACCCTACAGCTTGGGCAAGGCTACTAACCAAAAATTATGACATCTTAGTAGAAAACACTATTACAGAACAGGGCATGAATCCATTTTCAAGGTGGCCAGAATACTTTCTTCCCATAATCCTCTCATTACACTGGCCACACCAAAGTCTTGTCAGAGCCCTGGTAGCTGAAGGGGAGGGGTCAGTGGGAAGGAGAGGAAGGGAGTGGCAGCCGAGGCTTGTTTCACGCACTGTCTGGGAGACAGTGACCTTATGCGCTACTGAATTCAGCACTCGGTGTCGTTTTCAAAGGACTATCTCCCTTCTCATAAATGAAAACTGACACATGAAATGCCTAACAGATCATTCTCTCCATGCATCAAGGACAAGGTGGAAACTCCGTTTCTTCCGGACATGTGAAGCTGGGTGTGCCTCCACGATGTTCCCTCATTTCCAAGACTGAGGCAATGATACTGAACCTGAGGCCACATAAAGCCCCCTGGACTGGAAGGTAAAGCTGTTTTATCAGAAGAGGGAACCTCTTCCTTGGCTACACGCTCTGTACCTCAGCGGCCCCACCCTCCAAACCCAGGAGAACCAGAGCCTGTATCTCCCTCTGGTAGAATGATCCAGTAGGATGACGAGATAAACGAACCAATTTCTGTTGTTTTCTGCAGTAACTAAGTTTACATCCCACACGCACCTAAGATGGGCAGCTCCCGTCTAATATGTGGTTTAAAAAATCTGTTATCTAAAATGAGGAGGAAAAAGTCACCTTTCAATAAACCACACCTATTGGTTTAACTGGTCTGGCTACACGTGGAAGTTACCTCAAATTCAAATTTAGAACTGCCAAAATTAGTCCTCTGTTTCTGCCAGAAGTTGTCTGGCTTGATTATCAGTGCGACGTGGATGCAGCAGGGGAAGGACTCCTGCAAGATCTTCAGCAGGGGCTTGATGGAGTCCCACTTGGACCCGCGCATGTCCACGATCACCGTGAAGCCTCGCTTGCAGACTTCTTCGCTAGAGAAAAAGAAAACACAGGTTTACCAGGGGCCTTCTCCGAGCCCCACCAGGTGAGGCGATGTCTGCGGGGCTCCGTACGGGCAGGTGGACTGGTGGGGAAAGGGTTTCTCGTCTCTGTGTATTAAATGACCACATTTGTTGTCTAGTGACAGTGGTGAGCACTGGTGGGGACAGACCCCTGCCAGATGCGCAGAGCCCAGGTGGGGAAGGTCACAGGCCAAAGAACAGCGGTCACACGAGCCTCCCGGGCGCGGAAACCACCCGTTGCAGGGCACTGGTGATGGCGGGAGATTCCAGTGTCCCATTTTGTCCCTTTGCTGGCTCAGGACCCTGAGCTATCTCGGAGGTTCCCTGGGGTCCCTGGCACCCTTCTGGTGAGGTTTTGGGGGCAGTTTTTCATAGTGATACCAAGACTTATTTGTCTTTTTCACCAAGTTATAGCGGTGACACTGTCGGCCCACAGCAATTCCCCTCTGCATTCTGGCAAGTTTAAACAAACAAAAAGAATGAGCAGTAAATACTAGTAGTTTTATTAAACCTCAACCCCTGAGTACATGGGAAATAGATGTAATGCACTTCCATAATAAAGAAAATCAAAAGTCAAATCATCCTTAAAGAGAGGTTCAAAATCCTTAGTCACACTTGGTGAGAACGTCAGGGTTTGTGCAGAAGCTCTCCGAAGGCTTTGGAATGGCCTTGCACTTACGGAAGGACCGTAATCTAGCTATTCTGTGGTGGACACACGCAGTCCATGCAGGCGTCTGATCCTGGCCAGACGTGAGCCAGATCACGACTGCTGCTGAGGTCACGTGGGATCACACCCACGGCCCCCAGCACCCAATGACTAACAACCCAACATGAATGTACTGGGCCTACAGGAAAGATATCTGACATTTTTCTGCCTCAGGTAATTAATCATCTGAGAAACTAGTCACCATTTACAGTCATAAATTCATATAGTTACAGCTTATAAATTAAAACTCAGAAAACTAATTGCTACCATTTAAGTGAAGTGAAAAAGTGAAAACAAATGAAGTCAAAATTAAAACCAATTTCTGGGACACCTGGGCGGCTCAGTTGGCTGAGTCAGCTAGATGTTGGCTCAGGTCATGATCCCAGGGTCATGGGATTGAGCCCCGAGTCAGGTCCATGTCCAGCATGCAGCCTGCTTGAGATTCTCTCTCTCCCTCTGGCCCTCTCCCCTGCTTGCACTCTCTCTCAAAACAAAACAAAACAACAAAAAAAATTAAAACCAATCCCATGTTCTATTGCACAAGCTTCCCTCTACCTCCCCCTCCCCTCCCACATGAACGCAGACGTGCAGACACCACTCTTTTCCTTATCTTGAAGCATCAGAGTAACCGTCGTTCCAAATTTCACAGATGCAAAGTTCCTGTCAGGGCTACGTCCCTGTAACATGTCACAAAAACATTGCAAAAAGTCTGTGGGGACAGAACCTGAGTGGGTGGCAGCACAGGTCCCAGAAACACGGCATGGAAATCCAAGAGATCAGCCTAGCTTCTCACTCAGAGGCGGAAACTGCCAGGAGTGCTTTGATAAACTTCTGTCTACAACTCCTATGAATATAAAGTCCTAACGAGTTCACACTAGCTCATACACCCCTCCCGACAGCACGTCCTGTCTCAAGTGGGTCCTGGGCCATGAACCAGGGAACAGTGCAGGCCTCCTTCGTGAATCCTAGAAGCCAACGGGGCTTCCAGAAACGTCTCCTAACACCTCCCAGGTCACCAAGAGCATTCTAAACCCTTCTGGGCTCTGATGGGGCTTGCAATCGGGCACGACCAGCCTAAGCAGGGGGGGGCTGCCCCAGCGAGGCCTGGCACTACAGACATTCTGTCTGCTGCCACACGGCAAAGGCGGGCCACCGTGCGATGCAGCAGGCCCCTCGGGCCTTAGTGGGTATCGCCTGCGAGCCTGCACTCAGACATCGGCCTTCCCCATATTAGGGTCAGTTCTTAGGCAAGTCTGTGCCTATCGTCACAGGGTGCTACACAGCATGTACAGAAACCTGTGCCCTCCCCCCGAAAAGGGCTTAAAAGGAATCCTGAGTAACTCCAGGCTCAACAGCAGAAGCAGGTCAGAGACCACTGCCGGAAGGTGCTGGAGTCGGCCTGGCTTACAGAAGGACCACTGTCCACCTTCCTCCACAATCAAACCAATCACCAAGCGATTTTGCAAGTAGTGAAACTAGTACCCAGTTAAAAGCTGGTCCTGGTTAAGAAAGCAGTGACTTGTGGGGCACCCAGGGGGCTCAGCCGGTGGAACATCCGACTCTTGAGCTTGGCTCAGGTCATGATCTCACAGTTCCTGAGACGGGGCTCCGCATCAGACTTTGCACCTTCAGCGCAGGTGAAGAATCTCTCTCTGCCCCTCCCCCACCCATCCTCTCTCAAAATAAACAAACATGAAAAAAAGAAAGGAAAAAAAGAATAAGAGATCAGTGACTTGAGGGTT
Source organism: Proteles cristata cristata (assembly GCA_017311185.1). Classification (NCBI taxonomy): domain Eukaryota; kingdom Metazoa; phylum Chordata; class Mammalia; order Carnivora; family Hyaenidae; genus Proteles; species Proteles cristata. Next base: position 113,367 of record JAESUZ010004996.1, on the reverse strand, counting down.
CCGCACGAACAGCTCATGAACATGGGCGGCTGTGTACAAGACAAGGGGTCCATGCCACCGTCCCCGGAAGACCGTGCTCCCTGGAAAGTACGACCATCGACCAGTTATTTTAGCAGTTTCATCTAAGAAACTCATTTTATCTGTGAGATAAGGCAATTTTAGATAAAATTAAGGTCCTTTCTCAATCCTGGCCTCTGAAAAAGAGGAACGCTGCTCAGCTCCTAGATGGAGAAAGTACCTTTTTATATGAACGCTCATGAATGAATCAGTTAAAAGTCTTCCCATTATTTCACCAGTGACAAAAGGGAGTGGAGGTGGTTTATCCATGTAGCCACTGTAATCACCCTAAAGAAGGTAAGATGATCTAGAACATAATTAGTTACGTGCATTTCAAACGATAAGAGCAATAAACACCTAGAGAGGTACCAAGACTGATGTTATTTTCAGCACTGTGTCAGAACCCCAATTATACCAGCAGGAACTTCTAGTGAGACTTTTCTCCTACATATAGTGGAAAATTTCCTTGCAAATTAACTCTATGAAAATCACTCTATTACTCCGATTGCTTTAGAAAAGGGGGAGGGGGAGGGAAGGGAAGGTGATCCAAGTAATCCTCAAACTACTCACCACTGCTCAGATCACTTTGTGCTGACCTCTGAGGGCCACTTTTAAGAGGCACGTGCAGAAGAAAACCAAGATAACCAGGCTCTAGAGCACAAGTCAAAAAGAAAAATAATGGAAGGAAAGTGGAAGAGCAAGTAGTAATGATGGAAATTATCGTCCTGTCTCTGAGGCAGCTTCTGTGCGTCAGCTACTGCCCTGGACACAGGCGTAAGTAACCTCAGTCGTTACAATACTCCCACGTCACTACCACATTTGTACATCAGAAGACTGACAGGAGTAATGAACTTGTGACAGGTGACAGCTGGTCTGACAGCTGCTGCCTGTACTGTTTTGATGGCACACGTCTCCACATCCATGAACACGGGGCCCTGCGGCTGTCCCGCTGAGGGACAGCAGAAGGCTACCTTCACACCACAGAGGCCATCAGCAGTAACGGACAGGGAAAAGAAGTCCGGCGGCCGCCGCGAAGATTTACCCCACTCTGAAACTACAGCGACAAACAATCGAACTTAAACTTTAAAAAATTCGCACACTGTTAGTTTGAGGATGATTTTCCTGCTGTGTGGCTAAGACTGAACAGCACTCCTGCCACCCAGCATTCCACGGAGGCAGAGCAGCTCAGGTTTGGCCCGGGCAGACCCACGCAAGGGGGCGGAGGACTCATTTCATTGTCCCCTTTCTCTATACAGACCACTGTGAAATATCCCCATGATCACTTGGGAAATGGGTCACTTACAAGTTAATCCCACTTGCCTCATTATGAACCAAGACAGGCAAAGCGACATTTCTTGCCATCGGGAATTGTAAATACAAAAGCAAACCGAGGCAATGAAGCAAGGTGACTGTGCTGAACTGCGGAAGGGTCACCCCACAAACTTCAGTATTTGTAAGTGAAATGATAGGATTCTTGGGTTTTTTTTATAAAATATTCTGGGGGGTGGAGAGATCAGAGAAAAACAAGACGGACAAAATCAGATCGTCACTGAAGCTACACTACCCTCACTACTTTTGTGGATGTTCACAATTCTCCACGACAAAGTTTCATGGGTTTAAGTGGGTCACACAGATGATCCAAAATACACACGAATCATTTTCTTTATGATGTCAATTGAAATAAAACCAAGTCTTAATATTTATAATCAACACACATTTTAAAAACAGATAGCAAGTTGCCAAAGTTACACACAGTCATTCCATTATGTACATGTTTTCGACACTTGTTTCTTATCACACTATATGACGAGTATCACTTTGGTTGGCAGAGCTTTATTTTCTTACACCGTCCTCTGTATTTCTGTTTCTTCTTCCACCATTAGTACAGTACACCATTAGCACACAGCAAGAGCCCCCTAAGTGGTACTCACCACCTACAGTGCTATTTATAAATAACAGTGAGTAGAACAAAACTTCTAAACCCCTTTCTAACTCATGGTATCAACGGTTCAACAGCCCAAGAAAATACCAGAGCAGGAGGAAAGAGTGTATGGAGGCCTCTGTCACTCTGTCCTCGATGATGCAAAGTGACCGTTGTCTCATAAAGGATGCCCAAACGGGAAAACCCACCAGCTTCTCAGCAGGTCAGGCCGTCAAGAGCAAAAGCTGACTTTCTCTGCCACAGCAAGGATGGGTTACAAATGAGCACTGCTGTCTTCCCTCGTTGGCGGCAACCTAAATAAGCCACGGGTGTCCCAATGCATGTGCTGTGGCAGATCTGACAGTCACCTCCACCTCTGAGGACCCATTAGTGCTGCTCCGGACCATCTCCCATTATTCTCTTGCATAACATGGTCACTACCGTGACTGTCTACTGCCGCCTAGATAGTGGCCAAGTTCTCTTCCACACGTCCTCTCCTTGCTCGAGCATACTGATTGTGCCCTTTTAGCACATGCATTCCCTTTGCCTCATAAGGAAACACCCCGCAACCCCCCCCACCACACACACACAATCTCTTTCTGCAGGCATGTCTAAATCCCTGGACTGTATCAAAGTGGTATCCTTTTTCCAAAAAATCACCTAGAAAATAAAGCTTTGCCTGTTCTTAGTTTTCTTCAGCATCCACACTCAACCACCCTATCACTAATGGGGCCTCAAATGGAATGGGGATTCCCAAACGTGGCGTACTAACTTGTAAGGATTTTTAAGGCCCCACCAAACATTACATCACTAATCAAGAGACTACTTTTAAGAAACCGAAGCTCAGAGGTGCCCGGGTGGCTCAGTCAGTTAAGCGTCTGGCTCTGGATTTTGGCTCAGGTCATGATCTCACAGTTCACGAGTTTGAGCCCTGCATCAGGCTCTGCACTGACAGTGTGGAGCGTGTATGGGATTCTCTTTCTCCCCACCCGACCTCCACTCACATGCACTCACTCTCTCCCTCTGTCTCTCAAAATAAATAAATTAACTTAATAAATAAATAAATAAATAAATAAATAAATAAATAAATAAATAAATAAATAAAATAAACAGCCCTGAAGCTCAGCCTGAAGACCGAAACACATTACCAGAACGAGCATTCCATTTCTGGTCTTACGTGCACTGCATCCTGGTTGCCAGATCCACCAAAGACCGTGCGCCTGGAGCACCACATCTGCATCCCAGCCTGGTGGGCGCCCCAACCCCACCACCTCCACACAGAGCTCTTCAGGCGACACACGTCCTGCCCTCCACACACCCAGAAGCGCTGGATACAGGACAGAATGGTCACAAAACGGAGATAAGGAGAAAGATCACGGGTCGCCTGGGTGGCTCGGTCAGCTGAGCGTCCGACTTTGGCTCAGCTCATGATCTCATGATCTCACAGTACATGAGTTCAAGCCCCACATGGGGCTCACTGCTGTCAGCACAGAGCCTACTTCAGATCCTCTGTCCCCCTCTCTCTTTGGCCCTCCTCCGCTTGCATTCTCTCTCAAAAATAAACATTTAGGAAAAAAAAAAAGGAGCCTTAAAAAAAAGGAGAAAGATCATGATTTTAGTTCTATACTGTTTTGTCTGCTTGGAACTGAAGCCACATGTGTTGGGACGGTGGGAATGGTGGGAAATCACGAGCCACGCAGAACTTACCTAGGGATACAGGCTAGATAGGAAATCAGTCTCCTGAGATCCTCCTGTCGTATTCTGTCGTGGTTGCTGCGGGCCGGAAAGGTTAAAATGGGGCCTCCGCGTTTATCTCTGCCACCTGAAAACACAAGCATTTGGAGCACACTTAGTCAGAAACAGAGAGGACGGGACCCTGCACACCCCTGCAGGTCAGCATGCCCACCCGGCCACTCGGCAACGCCCTCCCTCCACCAACCGCACAGCCAGGAACGAGCGAGCAAAAGGCAAGAACCCCTGCCTTGGCGGAGACGTGGCCAGGCTACTTTACCCCTCCCGGGACCCTGAAGAACAAGCCCCAGTGCTGCCTGCCACATGGGAAGCCGCCACGAAGCCTCGTCTTTCTCTTCCTGCATGCTTCCTCTTTTCTTGAATTTTCCATCTGGAGGGAACACGGTTCCACGTGTATGTGCTTCATTCACCTTAAACCAAAGCCTCCTCACACCTAACCTCTTGCCGTCCCCCAAGCCGTCCCCTCCCCCCACCCCCGCCGGCATCTCAACGAAACTGGATTGTTAAGTCTTGCAAGAAACAGATGGGAATGGTCTCCAAACTTCATGCTGATGATGGTGTCTTATAATCTGGGCTCTAGGGCCTCTTTCCTTCTCCAGGGCAGTACCTGACCCCAGTGGTCAAGCTCCACCAGCCTCTCACACAAAGCCCCTCCCTGTCCCCCCCCCCCACATACAGAGATTGGCATTTGAGAATTTTACAACAGAACTAAGTTACCTTAAGGTGTTTAGAAAAATTACATCACATACTAAGTACAACCCTCAGATGACTGGCAGGTGCAGCCCTCATTAACATACCAAAAATCCTAATGCAGTCTGTTGGTATTACTGAACATTTCTGGTGAAATTTCTAGATATATTTTATTACTCCCATCACTGTTTTCAGAAAATAAAACAGAGAAGGAAAATCTAGCCTTCCCAAGAGGATCCTTCCTTAGTTTTACAGCTCTGGTCATCTGTCTTCATTTTTTTTTTTTTAATGTTTTATTTATTTCTAGGAGAGAGAGAGAGAGAGCGCGCGAGCAGGGGAGGGTCAGAGAGAGAGGGAGTCACAGACTGAAACAGGCTCCAGGCTCTGAGCTGTCAGCACAGACAGAGCCCGACGTGGGGCTCGAACCCACGAACCACGAGATCATGACCTAAGCGAAAGTCGGATGCTTAACCGACTAAGCCACCCAGGCGCCCATCTGGTCATCTGTCTTCAGAGGAATAGCAATAAAACCTCAAAAATTCAAGTCACAACATGAAACTCTTAATTAGTTTCTCATCTTATTTACTTCATCAGCAGAGGTAAAATTAAGCAAGCAAGCAAACATTAACAACAGAAAGCCAGATTCTTTCTTTTTAGAAAAGCCAAAAAAATGTTCAGCACAAGATGTTGGAGTTTTAAAAACACACTTCACCAATATGGATTTTTACTACTTCCTAGAATAATTAATAGTACCTCTCAACAATAATGAAATTCGGGGAACCTGGGTGGCTCAGTTGGTTAAGCGTCCGACTTCGGCTCAGGTCGTGATCTCACAGTTCGTGGGTTCAAGCCCCACATCTGGCTCTGTGCTAACAGCCAGCTCAGAGCCTGGAGCCCGTTTCAGATTCTATATCTCCCTCTCTGACCCTCCCCTGCTCTCTCTCTCTCTCTCTCTGAAATAAATAAAACATTAAAAAATTTTTTTTAAATAATGAAACTCAATTCTGATTCTGAACACTTAAATGATCCACATATACTGTTCGGTCAAGCAATCCAGAAAAGTGTTAAATTATTTACAAATCCAGTCATTTGGGTATTAAATGGGAACAATGCTAAATCATAGCCACTGATACATGCTACATATGGTATCAAGTCCTTAACATACAGGCTCAGGTTTCAACATCACAGCACCCCATTAAGAGGTTTTATCATTCCGGCTTTATAATTAAAGATACTAATGCTTCAAGGGATGGGGGGAGGGACTCTGGCTGGCACAGTCAGAAGAGCACGCAACTCCTGGTCTCAAGGGTTGTGAGTTTGAGTTCCACATTTGGTGTAGAGATTTCTTAAAATAAATAAGTGAAATTAAAAAAAAAAAAAAAAAGACAATGGGGCTATGCCACATGGTCACATTTGGGTCCTTCACCCTGACAAGAACTTAACAAAATTTTTCACACTAGTAGTTTTAATTCTCTCTAAAGTAGCAAAGACATTCAGAAGGACAACTGAATGATGGTTCCTAAGTTTCTTTATGAACAAAAGGTACTATTAAAAGTAAGAAGCAGTACTGTTATAAATGCCAGAATGTCATCACCAAGCAATCTTCTGAAATATCAGATAGTATTTTTAGGGTAATACCTATGAGGGCCATTGGTATTTTGGGGGATTACCTCTTATCCCCAAGATAAGACAGGCAACAATTTCAGTATTTTTTTTTTTTTGTCTCCCAACACTTTGATACTTTTCAAAAGAGAATCCATCTCCCTGATCAAAAATATTGCAGATCCACATACAGAAATTTCAGTTCCTAAAATGTACTATGATATTTGGCTGAAAACATTTCACCCCACCTTTGGTAAAGAGAACAGCAACTAACATCATCCTGGACCAACATTCTAAACTTTTTAATGCAAAGTAGTATTTGACTCAGCAGGGAGACCAGGTGACAATGACCCATGTTCAACTCCTCCCTCTGGGTCATCGTGTCTCACAAAGCAAAGCAAGCAAGGCATATGCGACACCATGGGTGCAGAAAGGAGAATCCAAACCTGCCACCAAGGACCCTCTCGTGGGAAACAGTCATTCTGCTCAGCAAGAAATAAATGCCAAGAGTGCACAGGAGCTCTGACCGCCTCTCCTGCTCTGCCTCGCCTGTCATCTGGGTGTCCCCCAGCTGGCAGCACTGAGGACAGTCCCCTGAGACTCGCCAGCGAGCTCATCCACCAAACAGGTTCTCACGTGTGTCCTTAAAACAGCATATTGAAACCCAAACTTGAACTTTAAGAGAAAAAAAAAAGACTTTATCTTTTTCCTTTTCCCAGAACAGAGCTTCAGAAAACTCACTGGGATAGTTTTAAAACTTCATCAAAAACCACTTATGAGGTAAAAACTGCATATTCTCTATTTAAATAATCATTGTTTTCACTTACTCACCTCCCTGCATCGGGGTGCATCTTCCAACCTGTGGCATGTCAGTCAGTGACAGGCAGGTGTCAATCACCCATCTGCTGGCTACGCCCCCTCCCATGAAGTTTAAAAAAAAAAATCTGAGAACATAGTATGAGTTCAAAGAGGCACTCTGAGCCTCTAACAGGCTTAAAATCATTGCTACAAACACCTATTTGGATTACACTCTCCAAGATTTAACCTGGTGCCAATGTCATAAATGCAGAAGATATACAAAGGAGAACACTGTCCGGCTTATGGAGCACAAAAGTTACAGCTTTAAAGTTCTTCTTCCTGAACTAGTAACAAGAATGATGCTTTCAGTCAACAAAGCTTCACTTACTGGATATACTAGTATATGTATCTGACGTCGACCTGGAGCCTCAGGGAGAGGCAGGTAGGGCACATCAGTCCTAGTGTATAGACCGGAAACACAGTGCCTTAGTTTCTACAATGAAAAGAAAAGGGCACTAAACCCATCTCCTGCAGGTACCAATGTCCAGGATATCTAAGAATGAATGGGTCAGAGTCCCTGGATTGCTACATGTCTGTAATCAGAAACTACCAGCTTGTTAAGGATCGTCTGCCTATCTAAATGCTGTGTTAGTAAATCAAAAACAAAAAAACCAGAAAGTATAGTTTTTGTTCCTAATGACACTGTAGTATTTTTAATTCCTACAAAAACTGTGCTTCTTCTCCCCATTCTCCATTTTACTTCTGTAAGGCACCTTTCACCTTGTAGTAGGCTACTGGGTTTACGTAGTCCTTTGGTCTGTCTGTGTAACAGGCCAAGTGGAAGCTCTATGAAGAAAGGCGTGTTTGCTCACTCACTGACATCAGTACACACTTTTAAGGCCTAGGAAGAGACTGGAACAAAAAGTATGCTCAATAAATAAATATTTGCGGAATGAGTGGATTCTGCACGAAGTTAATTAAAAATACCTACTATCGGCATCAGGAAGTTGAAAACAGATGTGCATGATGAACATTCCTACAGAAACACAGATGCTAAGTAGACTATGGTTCCAGTCCATGTGGGAAAGAAGGCCAAGGAAGCCTGGCATTATAGCTGCAAGTGTCTGTGTGACACTTCCAGAAACCCAGGGACACTTATTTTCTCTTCTAGAAGGTGAAACTCCAGGGAACGTGGGCTCTGGAGCAGCATGGCCCAGAATGACCACAGAAGCAGTTAGATTCCAAGTTGCCTCCTTTTCTCTAAATCAATTAGGAACACACCTTTCATCCAGCTCGAATGAACTTCTCTTGTCAGGAAGGTGTACTTACTCTGAGGAGTAAAATGTAAATCTCAGTGAATCAACTGTACTTCTCTCTGTATGGCCCTTATTTTAATTTCTGGATTACAGCCCTAGTGCAAATGATTCTTTACGCACCCTTCCCCAGGAGCAGGGTAATTCATAGATCACGAAGAGCAGATTTTACAAAAGAAAGCTCTGAAAAACCATGGTTTGTGAGAGAGAAATTGTGGCTCCAATCTATTAAGCCTGCTGTCACTAACCAAACTCTGTTACAAGGTGTCCACTGCTCCCCCCCACCCTCACTCTACGAGCAGCCAAGGCCCACAGTGGCCCCCCAGCCCCTTACTTTCACATGCTTGCCTCCTGCCGCCAAGTCCTGACAACTAGAAACTGGTTTACAGAGTATTTCAAACAAAGACTGTACACGGACTCTGGATGGAGCACTTGGAAAGCCTCTGGCAGTACCCAGCCCTTGGTATGTCACCATGGCCCTGGGCTGTGCCAGATACTAACAGGAATACCCAAGATGGACGGGAGATACCCTCTCCCTTTTCCAGAAAATGCAGAACTCTGCAAAAGTGAACCAAGAAGAGCAATGGTCAGTAGTCCAGTACGAACAGCAAACCTCTGGCCAGTCAAATCCCACCCTCACTTGCAAAGGTGAATGATGTTCCCCTTGCACCCCAAAAACAATTTCTTCTGAAAAAGCAACCCTAATGTCTACCAGTAGGCAACCGACTGGACCGAGGGCTGTACAGACACACGGCAACAGAGTTTACGTAACTGTAAGAAGATGTGGCGGCTCTGTACTCATACTCTGCTCTCCAGACTAGTGTTTCAATGAAACAGCAAGCAGAAAAAGCGGCGCACTGGTACCTTCTGGTTTCCCTCTGGGAGCGGAAGGGAGAATAGATGGAGAGAGGAAAGTGCTCAGATTTTACAAGGGTAAGAAAAAAAAAATCTAGAGAAAACAAAAACAGGCTTCCTTTGGTGGAGGGAAGGTACAGTAGAAGAGGCAGGGAGAGAAACACCTTCCTGTACTTTAACTTTTTTTAGATTTTAAGCCTGGAAGGACGTGCACATTTTACCTAAAACTGAAGCAAGACTGGGTGGTTGGTTTTTTTTTAAGCTTTAAAAATGTAAAATGAAATGAAACAAATGATCTGGAGTTTCCAGTTGGCAGCAACTAGACAAGGAGCTATTCTACGGGATTTCACAGCTACAGGGCTGCGTGTTCCCGGAGGCATATACCCTCAGGACAATAAAACAACAACAGAAGCATCAAAATACACGTAGTCTCATAGTTTAGCAGTAACATCAGGGTTACAATGTAAACAAGCAATTATGCTGATGAGGGCAGGCACTAAGATTTTCACTATAAGGAAAAGGAGATGGAAATATAAAATCAAAAAAATATATAATACCTGTAATCCTAAATTTGAATTAGAAACTTTAGTATAAAGTAATGACATCTTTTCTTGTTAAAAAAATACTCATATACACATTTTATACACACACACACACACACACACACACACACACACACACACACACACACACACACACACTGCCTGGATGTGTCCAGGGAGAAAGCACAGACATAGGGACCCACCTAGGAACAGCCAGCTTCTCTAGCGCCTTGTGCCCTTCTCACATGCAAAGGGACCAGGAGGCTTTAGAGAACTGGCGGCTGCAGGTGCGGGACAGGAATGGGGGAGCTGGCCTGACGCACTCTATACATCATCAGCAGAAACAACCTGGAGGGCTAGAGGGCATGGTCTCAAGGGCTAATCTGGAGACACTGCCATTCGGTCAAAGATGAGAAAAAAATTATTTTTAAATTTTTTTTAAAGCTTATTTTTCAGAGACAGAGTGTATGCCAGGGAGGGGCAGAGAGAGGATGACACAGAATCCAAAGCAGGATCCAGGGTCCAAGCCATCAGCACAGAGCCCAAACTGGGGCTCAAACCCACAAACTGCGAGATCATGGCCCGAGCCGAAGTTCAACCAACAGAGCCACCCAAGTGCCCCAGAGAGGAGAATGTTTTAATTTCATAAGAGATGAGAAAAAAAAAACAGTGTAACTAATTAAAACACATCAAATATTAAAAATCACAGCTTTTTTTTTTATCAGTCTGAAATGACTAATGGTCATTTTTCATTCATCTAAAAACTGATAACAAGAATCAATCGTTTTTTCTGCTTTTCTTGTATTAACTCAGAGTAATCAAAAAACTGATGACGGGGGGCACCGGGGTGGCTTAGTCGGTTAAGCGTCCGACTTTCGCTTGGGTCATGATCTCGCGGTTCGTGGGTTCGAGCCCCGCATCGGGCTCTGTGCTGACTGCCAGCTCAGAGCCTGGAGCCTGTTTCGGAGTCTGTGTCTCCCTGTCTCTCTGACCCTCCCCTGTTCACGCTGTCTCTTTCTATCCTAGAAATAAAAAAAAAACAACTGATGACGGGACACTTCTCTTAGAGAATATCTAAACCGATAAAGAACAAAGGATGTGGGATGCTGGAGGGTCTCTGTCAGTTAAGCATCCAACTCTTTTTTTTTTTTTTTTTAATGTTTTATTTATTTCTAGGAGAGAGAGAGACAGCGTGAGCAGAGGAGGGTCAGAGAGAGAGGGAGTCACAGACTGAAACAGGCTCCAGGCTCTGAGCTGGCAGTCAGCACAGAGCCTGACACGGGGCTCGAACCCACGAACAGCGAGATCATGACCTAAGTGAAAGTCGGACACTTAACCGACTAAGCCACCCAGGCGCCCCTTAAGCATCCAACTCTTGATTTCAGCTGAGGTCGTGATCTTACGGTCCTGAGACTGAGCCCTGCATCAGGCTCCACACTGTGGAGCCTGCTTGGGATTCTCTCTCCCTCTGCCCCTCCCCTGCTTATATGTGCACAAACATTCTCTCTCAAAAAACAAAACCAAAAAAAAAAAAAGATGTAATTAGAATGTCACCATTTTGCATTTAGTAATGAACTGATAATAAAATACCAGATTCTAAACCATGATCATCAGTGAAAGCTTAGCATCACGGAAAAAGAAACTGCCAACCACACCCCTTTCCCCCCCTCACAAATAAAACTCCCAGTAAAACTACCCACCACCACCCAGTACGGGTTTTTTTATTTTTGCCTTCTTCCTGCAAAATCTAAGCTAGGTCTCATCAAGCCTCAAGACCCAGCTCCTAGTTTACAGGAAATAAGGGGGAAGGAGAGGTAGGAGAGGAAGGAGAACATGTTAACTGAGTACCCATGGGTGCTACCAGCAAAACTACAATGCAGGGAACTCTACAGGAAGACGCCCAGTTCCCTCATTAAATAATTAACACAGGGGGTAAGATAAATAAAAGGATAAGGAGTAAGAACCTACAAACTGAGAGAAACAGCCATACGAACCAATTGCAATGTATATCCTGTAAAGCAAATTGTGAGACAAGCAGGGAAATCTGAATATCGACTGGCCTTTTTTTTATATTAAAGAATTACTGCTCACATTTCAGTTTTGTTAATGGTGTTGAAGTGGTTTTTTTTTGTTTTTTTTGTTTTTAAGGAATACAGATGAGTGAACCATGGATTCACGGAAATTCATTATACTATTTTCTCTCCTTTTAGATGCTGAAATGTTTTACGATAAAAAGTGGGGGGAAAGCATCCTTAAATCTGGTGGTGTTCAATGAATTCCTTTGAGGTCCAAATCCTAATGGCATAGGAATCACATCAGTGGTTGAGTATATATATACATATGTTACATATTATACAGTAATACATACATTAAATAAAATGTTAAATATAAACTATAAAACACTTCTTTTACTGCCCCTACTTGTGACCGGAAGCATGAAATCAGGTTTGTCCCCTAACCTCATTTAATGCAGCATCCAAAGGAATTGGTAAGTACTTTGCTGTCTTACCTATGTGTGGTGAGGACTGCTTTTTACAGTAGCTGGAGAGGAGCCTGAGGACCAGAAATATTCAAGTTCAAAGAATCCCTACTGGGTTTTTTTTTTGTTGTTTGTTTCTTTAAAGAGATTTTGACCTAATAAGGGACTCATGGAATCACTGATCTTTTGGCCTGCTTTCTCAAAGCCCTGGTTATTCCATTTAGATTTAATTTACTAAAAGCTACTCATATCGAGAGCTTTTACAAATGCACCACAAATAAACATCCCCTAATACTTTTAAAAACAGGGTCAGAGCAGGAAGTAGATTGGCAGTTGGGAGCCAGGAGGTAAAGGAACAGGGGACAGGGGAGGGGCTTTTTTGGATACAATCAAATGTTCCAGGATTAGACCGTGGTGATGGTTTCACACCTTGTGAACACCCTAAAATCCACCAAATCATATACTTTTAAAGGATAGATTTTATGGTATGTGGATTATATCTCAATAAAACAGAATTTACAAAACAGGATTAGAAGTATACATTTTTCAAAAGTTTACTCCTTCACTGTTAACCTTTCACATAAAAAAATCACCCTACAAAGTAACAAATGTGTTTTTAATTTAGTGTTTTTTCCTCTTTTCCTTCCCTAAACAAAATAACAGCAAGCCCAAGAAAATCAGCCAATGATATCATGCTAACATAACTTGCCAATTCCAGTTATAAAGTGGGAAATACTATAAAATTGTGGTGGCACCCACCAATTCCATTTCCCTATCACTGCTGCTGACTACCATCTCAGTAATTTAAAAGTTCTGTACTAGTAGTTTGCTCCAGTGAACTTCCCTCCCCACTAAAAAGACCCAATTTTAATGAACCCTGAAGAATTTAAAGTTTGATTACAGTCAAGATAAACTCTGAAAGACAAATGACTATATTTCTTCAATTAGTTTAAAGGGAAATAGTTTCAGCTTTGATAGTAACTTAGATAGAAAACAACATCAAATGAGGGGTACCTGGGTGGCTCAGTCAGTTAAGCATCTGCGTCTAATCTAGCTCAGGTCATGATCTCATAGTTTGTGGGATCAAGCCCTGCATCAGGATCTGCGCTGACAGCGCTTGGGATTCGCTTTTGCTTCCTCTCCCTATCTCTCTCTCTCTCTCTCTCTCCCCCCCATCTCTCTCCCCCTCTCAATCTCTCTGTCTCTTCCCCCACCCCCATCCCCACTTGTTCTCTATCTCTCAATATAAATAAAACAAGCAAGCTCTCTCACCACAGATCAACTTTAAAAATAAAAAACGGAGGAACACGTGGAACTGGCTTTAAGCCTTCTTACTGACGCCCCTACTATTTATAAGCAGAGGCTTCTCCTTATATTAGCTTTAGAATCCACCTGTAAACTACAGAATCAGGAGTGGACGAATGGCATGAGTCCACATTATGCAGTTCGTCGATAAATCATTGGGAAACAGCAAAGGCTACTTTTAAAACTTGGTGTATTAGAAGCCAAGAGAGGTTGCTTTGTTGTTTTGTTTTGTTTTCTTCTGTAGCACGTATTCTCAACTAGCTAAAGCATCTTTCTTTTCACAAACTTCTATCAACCTTCCAAATGCATTCTGAATTAGACTCACTTCAGCCAAGGCATCAAACAGTGTTTAAGAGATGCCAGGAAACACCACTGGCCATAGAGGTGTGATTAGTAACAGCCCCACAAGGCGCTGCACCCTAAATATAGACCAGTCCCATGTGCCAAAAGGACACACCTAACATATAATAGCCGCTGGCAGCGTTATACATTTAAAATAAAATGTGTTCTAAAGGAGACTCAGATTGGCGTATCATGCCTGTTTGAGAAAGATAAAAAATTATCAGGGGAAACACATCCAGGAAGACTGTCTAAAAGCACATGGCAATCCACACATTTACTTCCTGCTGTAACAGAGCAGAAAAATCCACACACTTTGGTTTTGTAGCATGTGAACTCAGGCCAACAAGGTCAAATACCCAATGGCCCTTCTGTTTGTGTAGGAGGGAGCCCCCAAAGAGACAGCCCAATAAAGCCCCACAGCTGAGCCCCTATGTGTGGAGGAGAGCCAGATGCTCCAAAGCCTGAGACACAGGTCACTGGGCCTCCGTGGTCCACAACATGGGTTCCAAGAACCCCAGGACCATGGGACAAAAACACCAAGGAAAAGAATTCAGGACACATCCACGTACAATCACATTCCCATCATTTTTGGGGAGACTATGGACTTCTAAATGATCAGTTGTTTTACTTAACTGAATAAGGAAAAACCACCAAATGTTTGGTGAATGAAAGACACAAAACGTATTTTAACCACCAATGCTATCGGACTTATACTGGGTGCCTACCGGCTAAAAGAAAATACTCTGGGCACTAATTTCTCAAGAAAATGCTACAAGAACAAAGCAGTTAGAAATCCACTGGAATGCCAGCACTTTCGTGTGTGAGTGTAAGATTTCAGACGCTGATGGTGTATCAGAAGCAGTCAAAAGGGGAGCAGTAACGTAGATCAGAAAGTTCAACTTTACCTGAAAGGTACGCAACTTTTTCCTTTAATATTGGCAAAACATCCATAGCTTTCATTTCATCGTTTTTTCGAAAACCTGAAAAACATAAGGAGAAAATCAAATTACAAGGTTGCTTGAGTGACATTTCATTTCTTATCCATTCTATCCTGTCCCAGTACAGCAGCTTTACTCACACCCATTAAATCAACTGCAGAAACAGCATGTCAAAGTATCCGGATTCTATGAAGGAAAGACTCTGATCACAGAATTATCTTCTATTTTAACGGCAAATATCGATTTGCACACAGACCCAGAGGCTCCTATACCGAACAGGCCCCAGGCCATTTGTAGCAATAAAGACCTTGTCCCAAAAAAACACAGGATGTGAAACCAGTCTGGATCATCTCAAAAATCATTTGAATCCTGTAGATTACATTAATCTGGCAAATAAACACTGGCAAATAAAGAAAGCGACAGTATCATGTTTTAAACACTGAGGTTGGTGCATACGAAATCCTGTAGGGGGAGCTCAAAGTCTCCTCCCACCAGAATCCACTGCAGTTAAAAATAAACAGTGGCAAGGAGAAGAGAAGGGATTATAAATAGCTGGGGACTGGCCACAGCTCCCTCTAGGCTCTATCCTTGCAGGCTTTCTGGGTCATGCCCCCCGGAGGAATGTCACTGGCTACTGGGGTAAAATGGCCCAATGCCACCGGCCTCTGAGGATGGCTAAGGGCTGCTTCTCAGTGTAAACCAACTCTCCCCATGCCCAATTTTGCAGAAGGCAAGTGGAGATAATCACGGAAAAGAAGCACACAGCAAGCAATTTAGGCCAAGTCAACATCCATCTAAGCAAAAGGAATTCATGCTGCCCAAATGTGTCTGGCCCAGCTCACTAGGGCAAATGCCCAAATGGGAGTCTGGGGCAAAAATGCTCATACCCATAATAATGGCGCAGGATGTTTCCCCTGGAGGCCTCTAACAGAGGAAATCTAGGTTCAGGATGCTGGCCACCCTCATCAAAACCAGTAACTCATTTCTGGCTGAGCAGTCTCTAGGAAAAATAAAAAGACCACGGCCCCATCACGACCTTCCTGTTTGTTTTTGCCACAATAGTACCCGGAACGCTCCACAACGGCAGCTCAGTAACACAACAACGCAGGATGCAGAGCTGGGATGAGAGCAAGAAAAGCACACCCTGAATGAACAGGGCTTCGGCTGTGGCAGGTCTGAACAGCCCCCCGGGGACCAGCCCTGCCACAGAAGAAGCCTTTATAAACCTCAACCATCTCAGGCCCCTGCGGGGTGACCAAGAGCAGGAGACACTCCTGGAAGAAAAGGAAGAGTCCTGAGAGGCCCCGGCTGCGGCTTTTAGCCTGAGGACAGGGCCCAGGCTAAGCCACACGGAGCTAACACGAGACCCTAACACAAGAACCAGGACACAGCTGGGGGCAACCTCAGTCACTGGGGAGAAACTGAGGAAAGGAGCAGGGGGACCCCAAGTTCTGTGTATCATCTTGGTCCAAATCTCTGGCTCTCCCCTGAGCCTCGCTTGTCCGGGGAAAGCTCTAAGCTAAAGATAAAGTACGTGACTGAGATTCAGGTCACCGGCCCCTGCAGAGGAGGCGGCTTCGAAGTTGAGTCCAGCCAAGTTCGCAGCCTGCCAACCCAGGCAAACAACACTGAGGTCAGCACTGTGGGGAAGAATATAACAGAATCCAGCTGCTGCAATGTAGCATTCATAGAAGCAAAGAATGGCTAAATTAATGGTGGGATTTGATTAAGTCAATCTCTGCTGCCCGCAGAATATTTGTACATATATGAAGAACCCAGTTTAACAGGATTAAGCACGATACTGACAATCGCCAGAGACTCTGCACAAAGATAGCAAACACATCGTGATGAGGACCCTAAGATCCGGAAGACACAGCAACGTTACCGCTCTGGTCACGAAAGGGCTCAACATAGAACCCACGCCCCCATGTCATCAGGCCACTTTGCTTTCCAATATACCAGGCTCCGTGCTGGCAAACCACCAAGCTTTTTTTAAAGCGGTGGCTATTTATAAACGGCCAAACAAGAGCCAAGAGTTCTGCAATTTCATCCTTAAGGTCCCTTCAGAGCTCTTGAATGGAGGCAATCCAGTCTCAGCAACTCCCTGCCGTCTTTGGTTGATTCACAGGACACATCCACAAAGACAGGTTGCATCTCAAGTCCACCTGGGGTGGACAGAGACATCAGTCGGGCAAACACAAAGAGCAATTAGGCGCCACAGTGGCCCTCAAGAAGACAAGCTTATAAATACCTAGAGCAAGGCACGTGCGCAAAGTCCCGTGAGCGGCACAAAGTGCTGCGGGCCCTGGACAGAGGAGGCCGCGCATCCAAGGGCAGAAACAGTACGGAGCCGTAAGCCGACTCCCCACCCTACAGGGGTCTGAAAAGAGGACCCCCCCACACTTCTATCGCTACCAGATAAGAACACACACGCTTTCCACCGTTCACACGCCGCCCCGCCGGCCCCCGCAGACGCCCTGGCCAGGAGCCAGCAGGGCCCTCGGAGGGGGACCGCGGAGACTGCCGCTGTGGAACCCCACACTGCACGAAAAGGAGCCCCACTTGAGGGTCCAGCCCCTGTGACACAACCCTCACCAAGCAGAACATCCCAGCCCCGGTGCCAGCACCTCACAGGAGGGCCGCGTGACTGGCAGAATTCCACGGCGTTCTGAACAATCCTGTGGACTCACTGAAATAAGCCATTTATTACTGCCCTTTGGGGAGTGAATGATGGAAGTCAGAGCTGCCACGTTCCAGGCCACCCCACAGGAAGACTGGCACACGGACGGGAAAACAAGGTAAAGTGAACAAAACTTCACAATGAAAATGTTGACTTCCTACGACCCACTGGAAACCACAACTCACTCCTGTGTTTTAGTTTCTAAAAACTGTTGTTTTAAGCCTATCAGTTCCTGGATTTCTCCCCTAAGTAAGACTCACAGTCTCACCGGCTAACCTGGTGCTGAGGTGTGTTGATGACCGTGATGACAGACGTACGTGTCCAAACATTCAGCAGAATATAAGTTCTTAACGGTTTTACCACAAAATTTTTGTTGAATAGGTCACCGAAAAAGAGATGTTACTTCATTAAAATAGTCAAATTAAAATGTCTAAAATAGAAAATTTTTTAAAAACAGAAATATAAAACTAACAACACAAAGAAATGGAGTTCGCGACTATATGGCAATCACTGAAGTATTATCATTAATCTCATTTCCATTTAAAAAAACACACCCAATGAGCAAATGGCTAAGGAAGCACATATACATGCCATAAGGCTAGGTTAAATCGTCATGCAACTTTTAATAAAAAGAAAGGAAGAACTCAGCCATGAAATATCCTTAGATCAAAAATGCAGATTCTGTTCCATGCCCGAAAGAGCTACTTATGAAAACAGAGTATGCAACTATTAAAAAAAAAATTCCAAACACATGGCTGCTGTGCAACTCCAGTGATTCTAGATTACACTGCAGATACGACAACTCCTACTGTGCTCCTTTCTTGTGCAGTAAAGGGTCTAGCTGTGGTTTCTAAACTTTTGGATCAAAAGAATATGCTCCACGACTATCCCTATAAACTCATACACGTCTCTCTGCCATGCTTATGGGAAGGGAAAAGGATGGAAAATGCCATCTCGGAGTGATGCTTCTGACATCCCAGACCATATCTGTGTGTCACAGGCCAGGAGTCAGCAGCAGTTTTACTTCTAAGTGCCACCAAGGGAGTTTGAAAATACCACAAACAGGTGGAAGGGTTGCCACAGAGAGACTTTTGGTAAAATTTAGAAGAAGAGCAGAGCAGTTTGACTGAACAGCTCATGATACAAAAAAAAAAAAAAAAAAAGCAGCTTGAAAAGGGATAAAGAGGTAAGTAAGTGGTTATGGTCGGGGGACATTTAGTTATAGCCATTTCTTAAAATTACATACTTTTAAAATTACACACAGTCTATTTTAAAGAGTGCAGAAAGGGGTGCTTGGGTGGCTCAGTCTGTTAAGCGTCTGACTTCAGCTCAGGTCATGATCTCACGGTGTGTGACTTTGAGCCCCATGTCGGGCTCTGTGCTGACAGCTCAGAGCCTGGAGCCTGCTTCAGATTCTGTGTCTCCCTCTCTCTCTGCCCCTCCTGACTTGCTTGCGCTCTCTCTCTCTTTCTAAAATAAACAAACATAAAAAAATAAATAAAAAGTTTTTAAAAATAAATATATAAATAAAGAGTGCAGACAGATTCCTGTTACGGACAAGTTTCCCTATCCGAGACAAAAACTCTGGTGTGAATTTTAATCAAATGCTGGCCTCAGGAGACAGCGCCCACCGCATAAGGATGCAGTTAGTGGAGGCTCAATTGTAGGTGCTGAGGAGGCTTCCCAGGGGCGCCCTACAAGGCATGCAACCACCACTCTTTAGAACCACATTTACAGGCATCTGATCAGAATAGTCACATAATAACACTGCCATTCATCTAAGATCTTGATATTAATACTTGTTGAATGATGCTGAGGAGAAAGGAGTGTGGGTTAAGAATCAGATGTTACTGTTTGTTAACATAAACATTCAGTTGGTACTTGATGATTTCCTTTGCTCTTTCCTGGTTCAACACAAATAATACCTTTTCCTAAAACAATAAAATTGTAATATTTAGAGGGTCTAATATATTCATTTAAAAATATTTGGGGCATCTGGCTGATCAGTTGGAAGAGCATGCAACTGGATCTTGGAGTTGTAAGTTTGAGACCCACACTGGGTGTACACGTTAAGTAAATAAATATTTTTTGAAAGCTAAAAAAACAGATCTCAACCCCAAGGTTCACATATTACTTGCCAAAATTGATTCTGTCATCACCTTTTAAATTGCTGTTTGGTTCAGAGCATGTCAATCTGAGGTACATCTTAAACCCCTGCCCCACAATGCTCACACTGCTGAAAATGATAAGCATTATGTTACCCATAGAGAGGACAGTTTTTCTCGCTCTTCCTCTAAACTGGCCTGCTAACTAGAAAATGGTTTTGTTTTGATCTCTATTATCCACCAGATGCCTAAGACAGGACCACGCACAGGGTGGTCGACAAGCACAGGCTGGCTGGCTGGCTGAGTGGGTGAACAAATGAACGAATTCTTCAGCTTCTTGCGCTTGAGCCCCTACTCAAGCACCCCAATGTTCCTTGGTACTTTCTATTTTAGGCTTAAGAAATAGAAGTTCAGTGTTTTCAAACAGCCACTCCTATAGTATGTGTTATACTTTACAACAAGGAAAATTAACCCCTCTGTCCTGAGAGGAAATATTCCACAAGTTAGCATTTAACAATGGAAAATCTTTTAGTTGAATCAATGGTCTGAAACCTCATCCATACCCCACTGGTCAAATCAATTTCTCATTTTTCACCCTGAAACTCTGTGAGTAGGTGCTGTGGTACTATTGTTGACAAATGCCTTTTGGAGTGAATCATTGCTAACCACACGCACATTCGGTTTCTTCTCGATATTAGATATAAAAACAACAACAAAGAGAAAAGAAACAACCACCATCCTGAATCCTCTTACTTAAGAAGATAAAAAAATATAGATGTTTTTACAAGGAGCAAAAAGTTTTTATACAGCACATTATCCCAACAGTACTTTTTATAGAAGAGTCAAAAAATTAAGATGAAATAAATCAAATGAGGTCAACAATGAACCAAAATTAAACCTTTTATAAAAGCTAAGGCACAGGGTGAATTAAAAAAAAAAAATCCCTTCTTTCTCCCAGGAGTACTGGCAGATATTAGTAATTTGAAATTTTATGTAATCTTCAAATTAAACTAGTCAAAACAATTTTTTTCGAACTAAAAACGGGGTTAGAAACCACAGTTATCTCTTAATCATTTGGGCTTGTTCTGAACCGTCTGCCGCCTCTTACACTGGGAGTTGTCTTTAAAAGAAAATCCACAGGACACACTGTGCTCTTCATGCATTTTCAAAGGCCTCATTTGCCTGTCAGCTCTACTAACTTACTGCTTGATGGGGAGATCGGCAGCTAAAACATAAAACCCTCCACCTTCAGAAACACAGGTTGCAGCAGTAATAAATAAAGCAGCATTTTGAAACAACAGCAGAAAGGCACACTGAAGAGTAAGCTGGAGGTCTACTATTAGTACCGAGTCTTGGTGGCAATTACCTAATTTTACTCATTAGTTTATTTAGGGGATACGTGCGCGCGCACACGCACCCCTGAACACAAAGAGCAGGATGAGACCTCGCTGCATCGGCGGCGCCCGCGCATGCGCAAGTGGAGGTGACGTCACCCCTCCAGGCGGCCGGCCGCAGTCCCGGCTCCCTCACCTTGCTCTGCAGTGGCGGCAGGATTAGTCACAGGTCACGCGAGCGGCGGTGCGCGGGACCCGGTGTTTGTGCTACCAAGGGTTTAGTTAGGCAAGCAGTCACACTAGTGCTGTGTGGGAAGGCAGCGTTTTTAACTAGCCTGGGCCCTCTATGAAAATACTGAGGGGGAAAGATACAAGACTGTAAATCAAATAATACAGATGCCACTGTTACTAAGACATAAAAACTTCAAAACACGGTGTAAGGCTTACAGTTTTACGTAAATATATAGCTACGATCCACACATACAAAAGGTTTATGGAGTCCATGTAAAGTGACTTAAGCACTTCTATCAGGAATACGGGCACGTTCACAGATCACCACACTCAGGAATGGCAAGGGGGGCTCACAGCGCAGCATTACAATTTTTACTCAACCTTTATGGTTATAATAACTGTCAGATTGGTTAATGTATTCCTTCATATAATTTTAGAAGCAATAGCCTGTAACATCATACCTTTAAGGAAGAAAAAGCAACATAAGTTTGATTGATTCAGAGAAGTTATAGGCATTTCACTGAAAATAGCTCAGGCTTTTTACTGTCTTGAGCACAAAACACCAAAACAAAAAATACTTTCTAAACTATTACATATATTTTAATGTAAATGAAATGAGTTTTTAATATCTGATTATTTAATTATGTATTAGCTATGCATGAGAATTTTAGAACAGACCACAGGGGTGCCTGGGTGGTTCAGTGGGTTCAGCGTCCAGTTCCTGGTCTGGGCTCAGGTCATGATCTCTCAGTTTGTGGGGTCAAGGCCCACAACGGGCTCTATGCTGACAGCACTGAGCTTCCTTGGGATTTTCTCTCTCCCTCCTTCTGCCCCTCCCCAGGTCACACTCGCGCTCATTCTCTCTCTCTCTCTCTCAAAAATAAATAAAAATAAGAATAAAAACAGACTATGGAAGGGAATATTTTAATAGTCAAAAAACAGTATTATAAAAGGGGATTCTCCATTCTTACAATCTCATAAGCCGAAAAAGAACCCTGTGCCCACATGTGCTGTTCATCTTTACTTCCCCAAGGACCAGCCACGGCTAACCACAGAGAAACCTTATTCTTCATGTCTGCCTCATGCCAAAGGAAAGAACGCACAACTGTGCCTGCGCATGAGATGCCTCTGGGGAAAGCTCCCACCCCGTACGCTGGGACTCTAGTCACCCATCCTAAGACACATGTATACACACATATATACTTCTGTGCCTACTTGTGGTTCTGTGACGCTGACCTACCCCAAAGAAGACTTGCTTTACATAAAGCAGCAGCCTCTCAGGAAAGCTATTTAGAAACTTAGTTTCTATCATATGAACCACAGAGATACACTGATAAAATGTGATCACTGTTATCAAATGATTTGATTTCTATCAAACCATCCAAGATTGACTGCTAAAAGAAACTGTTGTTTAACCATTACAAAACATCTCTTTCCATCTACCAAAAGAAAAAAGAAAAAAATCCTTATGCCTTCGTATTTTTTAATGCAGATCAAAATCATTTTTGTAAGAGGCTTTGAAAAATAAAGCTATAGGGGCTGGCTCAGTCGGTTAAGCTCAGGTCATGATCTCAGGTCAATGGGTTCAAGCCCCATGTCCGGCTCTGCGAGGACACCTCGGAGCCTGGAGCCTGCTTCGGATTTGGTGTCTCCCTCTCTCTCTGCCCCTTCCCTGCTCATGCTCTGTCTCTGTCTCTCAAAAATAAATAAATGTTTAAATAAATAAATAAATAAATAAATAAATAAAATAAAGCTATAATGTAATTCTATTTCTTTTCCTTTAAGGACATATCTTTTCATTATTATAAGGAATAAAGGTGCAATCACAGAGACACAATATAAATTAGTGATATTAAAGCTCTGTTCAGTGGACAGTGGACACCCTCTTTGGGGAGGGGCATGAGGAGACTTACACATATAAGCTGTAATCCATCCCGTGTTGCACTTGGTCTAAGTGGGAAAGCAACACGTGGGTGTTGGGTTCTGTGGCACAAGCACTTGGTATGAAAAACCCAGGGGCAGAGGGATCAGACTAGGTAAAGACACCCCGTAAAATGTAGGATGTGTGGGGTGGGGATGTTTACGGTGGATCCTGATGGCCATGCAAAAGACTCCCATCACTGGCACAAAGAAGTGTCAAGAAAAAGGGGGCACCTGCCTGCCTATGGAACAGCCATCTCCACCTGTGCTCCCCACTGTGTGGTCCCAGCATGATACCTGGCCCCACAAACCACCTCTCCAACAGCCAAACCAGGAACCCGGGCTTCCCCCTGCACTCTTGTAGGCTCCACGCTAGAGGACCATGTCTCTCTGCCCCACCAGCTGGCATCTCGCTCACAGGGATTACTCCAGCAATCTCCTAAAGGAGGTTCAGGGCTCCATTCTGCTACTCTTCCCTAACACACATCTCATCATTCCGCTTCCCTAAAATTCATCGGTGGCTCCTCAGAGCCCTCAAATAAAACCCAAACTCTCTGACATGGCACAAAGTTCATGATCCAAGCCTGCTGAGCTCTACAGCCTCACTCCCTCTCCACCCATTACCCTCTCCCTCACCTACTCCAGGAGTTCTAACCACCTGCAGGTAACACACACCCCTGCTCACCACTGAGCTCCCACAAGGCCTCAAGCATCGCCTCCCTCCCCACATGCAAGTCCACACATGCTTCACCTTCCTGATGGCCCCTGGAAGAGGCAGACCTGACCCACTCCTTCTGTGAACTCTCCCTGTGTCCCCACGGCTGGATCAGATCCCCCACCTTGCAGCCACTGCGCTCAAACCTGTCATCACAGTGCTTAGTAACTATCTAAGAAACGCCTGGTAGTGCCCTGCCCCCTCCCCCATCGGAAGGGCAGGTTCCTGGAGGGAAGGAACTGGACCTTATCTTCCAGCTGGGTTGAGGCTGCAGCAGCATCACAGCTCACTGTCGGGGCCTTGGAGCGAGCTAGTTCAACCCTGAGATTCCTAATGCTTCAAACCGTTGGCAATTTTCAGCAGCAGTAGACAACCCGGAGCTCTGAGCAAAGCATCCATCTCATCACACACAGCAACAAGGCCAACGCAGTCCGCGTGCTGCCCACACTCACATGAGGAAGCCAAGGTGACCACATTACTTCTCTGTCTAGTGTGTTCAGTGACTAGTACACAGAATTACATTTATATCTTCATGGTCTATATCTTTTAAAGTAGGGAAAGTTTTACTTTGGGATTTTTACAATGTAATTAAAAAGGTATTTTCTGCCCTGGCCATCAAAAATGTCACTGATTATGAAAAGCATCTCTGGTGGGAAGATCAGGCTGTGATTTGGGAAAGGGGCATTTTGTGGGTTTCGTGGCTTTCGGTTCTACCTCCTCAACAACGAGAAGAATGCCAACTTTCAGGGAAGTGATTTCTCAGCAGGAAGCACAGGCCTCAGAGGCCTGGCTCCTGGCAGGGGGTCCTGTCTTCGCCCAAGAATTCCAAGTTATAACCAAGAATTCCAAGTTATACTGAAGTGCTTTCATCATGAGATTTTGTAAATAGAGTAGGTACGAGGGAAGCAGCAACCGAAATAACTGCCATACAACTCAAAATTAAACACCTTTCTTTTGGTATTGTTGTCTTATGCCTCTCAGTACCAGAAGGCCAAGTTCAAGTTCAGCCTGAGACAGCTTACCTGAATACTCACATGGCAATGTCTTTTGCCACATTAATTAAACACAAGTTAAGCCTCTGTAAGTGCCATAGATCACAAATAGCATCATCCCACAACACCTGCATTATGTCACGGACATCTTTCCTCATTACTGGCCACGAGCATGAAGGAAACAGAAAACACACCAAGCAGATACACAGAGGCAAACCCTTCTAGCTGGTCTATAAATTTAAGAAAAAGGGACATAATTCCTACCAATGAATCAGGATTTGGGTTTCAAATCTGGTTTGTTTCAGCTTCTCTCCACATCAATATCCCCCAACCCAGCCTTCCTTCTGTCCACGCTGTGATGATCAGGCCCTGCCTGGGAATCTTTCCTCCTGCCCAGATAGATCAGAAGGGGTGGAAGGACTGGATAGGCACTGAAACCACAATCCTCAACCAGGGCTCTTACTCCTGGCTCATCAGCAAACATTTATCAATCCCTTCTTCCTTCAAGACACTTGTTGATTAGTTTTCCATCCATAGAGAAAAAGTAAACCACGGATGAGTATCTTCAAAAGCTATCAATTAACCTGACTGTGCATGGATTATATTCAAATAGAAATACTGTTGTTTAGGGACATTAAATTCCACACACACATACACAAAATATCAAAGTATATTCGGCAAAGCTACTGTATGTCCATTTCTGTTTCAAAACTCTTCAGTTAATTCATTTATCCTTACATTAATGTACTGTGCACAGCAAATGCCACGAAGAAACAATTTTGAAGGAAAGGACTGAAAAGTTATTTCCATTTGGTTTTAATTTCAACATAAACTCACTAGAAAGATACATCTTTAATAACATCAAAGAATTTGGCAGGACTTTCTACCAGCCAGTTCTCTGATGAAGCTTAGAATTGTGTTTTTAATCTGTTGGCATTCACAGAGGACATATTTACACACGGTGCTCTCTTAAGTCCTGGAGATTGTCTTCCTAAATGGCTAAGCTCTGATGTTAAGAAGCTTATTATCTAAAACAAAATAAAACACACATCTATACCAACAGTGGCCTTAACAATGTGTGAGCAACAAGAAGAACCTGATGGGGGGGCACCTGGGTGGCTTAGACACCTGAGCATCCAACTCTTGATTTCAGCTCAGGTCATGACCTCATGATCTGTGAGATCCAGCTCCATGTCGCGCACTGCAATGACAGAGCCTGCTTGGGATTCTCTACTCTCCCTCTCTCTCTGCCACTCCCCTCTGTGCACATATAGGTGCACTTTCTCTCTCAAAATAAATAAATAAAACTTAAAAAAAAAAAAAAAAGAAAGAAAAGCCTGTGGAGATGGACAAACATCTTGTACATATGTGTACTATTACTTTTAAGAGAAATGTAGATACTGCTGTGATTAGACAAACCCATCTAAAAGTATTACTTTTGTCACTAAAATTTTGTATCAATCACTGGCACTAAAAACTAAGTCCTTTACATAAAAAGGTGTTCTGGGCCATTCTGACAGGGTTAGAAACCCTTGCTGTAGGGATTAAGCCAACAAAGAATAGGAGTGAATACAAATAACACATTTGAAGATTAACATGGTGATGTTTTAATCATTAGAAACCCACTCAAGAGCTTACACACAGCTGATTTGCCCAAATCATCCATTTCTCTACTCTGCTGACAACGATTTCATCTTCCTCTGAGCATATCAGAAATACATCTGAAATACACGATGGTACACCAGGCGCTATGCACACAAACACTGAACATATCAGACATACATCTGAAATACACTGCGGTACACCAGGTACTATGGACATAAACATGACCGAGCTAAGTAGTATCTTTAAGAGATCCACTAACCAACAACGGACAGAGAGCCCAGAACAGTAAAAGAATCCTCAGAGAAGCAATTCTGTCACCACTAAGTAAGGACAACTCAAAACAAACAAAAAAACTGGCACTTTGTAACTCGTTTTCAGACTGAATTTTGAGTACAACCTAAAGTCTGAATTTTTCTTCCTGATTCTTCTATTTGCCGTAACAAGATCTGAAGACTCAACAGGTGCATTAGCCCTAAGGACATGCTGCTGCGAGTGGGGCCAGGCCAGCTCTGGTCACAGACAGGGTGACCCGTTTCACAATTATACCATCTCAGGCAATCTCAGCCTTAAGGACTCACAGGCTTTCAAGGCTCAAGTGCCTGCTTTTCCTAATGTTAATTCAGGTGATGGTGTCCTGACTTCCCTCATCTCCAAGCAGGAGGGAAAAAAAACATTGTAGTGGAAAGGTCCCAATCATTTGTCTTCCTAGAGGATTCCTAATACGAAATTGAAAAAACTACCAAGAGCCGAGAAAAGGAGTACCCCTGTAAAAAACACAAAGCAAAGGGAAAGTCATTTCTACTCTCTAGCAGCCTCTCCTCCCACCTACTCCACCTTATCAAATCCCCCTGCATGTAGGTACAAAAGAAGTTTTTTTTTTAATTCTGGCATAAGACGTGTTCATTAAATCAAATAATTTAGATGTAGTGGTGGGAAAACAGATGCTGACATAAAAGTGGATTCGATGTGGATTGACTCATCTCCACTTGTATTTTTATACATATTCAGTGATGAAGAGAAAAAGGTGCAAATTCACGAGGTGGAGGACGGGTCTGAGCGGCGTGAGCCCTCGTGGAAGGAAGACAGGGCAGCCCGTGGGAAGGGAGACACCGTCGGGCACCTGGAGCACTGAGGGCACTACCAGCCCCTGTGTAGGGGCAGCCCCTCCTCTCACTCACTGTTAGTCCAGGCGGGATCTCAGAAAGCAGACGCCAGCACAGGCTCAGAGGAACGTATCACAGTCATTCCTGCAGGGCTGGGACCCTCACAGAAGGTGAAGGACCCCTTCTGTGGCGCATAACTGGTCACCCCCGGGGAACAGGGCTGAAGTGCAAGGGCAGAGCCGCCAGCACCACCGGGCAGGTGCTGAGCCACAGGACCCCCCTCCCCCCTCCCCGCTAGGGTCCCCCAGCAGACCACCTGCCGGGGAGGGGCAACCTCACCTGAACGGTTTCCCCTGTGCACTGCCCGCAATGCGCCCCACACGCACACGCCTTGTAGGCTGGGGAACCCGCTTTCCTTTTCCTGCTACACTCCTCCCAGAGACACAAGTCAGTGTGTCTCTCCCAGGACCTTTTCCCCAAAGTAAGCGCGTACAGAAAGGCAAATGGCGATGCCAGAAGGACACGCCCCGGCACCTGTGGGCCTCCGCAGCGCTCTGCACAGCACCCAGAGCGCGCCTGCGGCCCAGGCGCTCAGTTCCCAGGGCGGCATGGCGCAGGGTTAGACACAAAGGGCACGGAGGGGAATCCACCTCCATCAGCACTGCATTTCACGGACGTCACCTGAAAGCGACAGAGCCACAACTCAAAGCAAAACTGTCGAGGTGCTAATGTATCTCTAAGGAGCCGAGGCTGGGACCCGGCTGCCTGGTCTGCCTACTGCCAGCAGGGACGCGGCAGATGAACACTCCGTCCCTCTGCACCTTTGTTTCCTCGTCTGAGAAATGGGATCCCAGTGACACCACCTCACAGAACCCACAAACAGTGCCTGGAACACCATGGTGACCACTGGCATGTGGGGAGACTGCTTACTGACAGATGTACATGTTTGGGAAGTGCTTTAGGTAAGTGGATTGGAGAAATTTTGCCCATTACTGCATTCTATAAGGAGATGCATCTTTACTCAAAAAGCAAAATGAACAGGACTAAGATGTCCAGTTACTGTCAAAAGTCACCAAAAAGAAACAACTTATTTTTTTAATTTTTTTTCCATGTTTATTTATTTTTGAGAGACAGAGTGAGAGTGCACTAGCTGGGGGGCGGGGGGGGGCAGAGAGAGAGGGAGATACAGAATCTGAAACAGGCTCCAGGCTCTGAGCTGTCAGCACAGGGCCCAATGCAGGCTCAAACCCACAAACCATGAGATCATGGCCTGAGCCAAAGTCAGATGCTTAATCAACTGAGCCACCCAGGTGCCCCGAAACCACTTATTTTTAAGTGGGAAAGGGCAAATCAGAATACAAACAGAAATGAAAATGGATGAGCAAAAAAAGTCACCTGAAGGGAACACAGTTTTGTAAAGTATCATCTCCTCACCAAAATGGCGGCAACAAAAACTTTAACATCCTCGAAAGTGCTCCCCCTTGGTGACACCCCCTCACTTCACAGCCCTCTTACAGTCAGAGACCTGTCCACTGGTGCAGGAATTCCTTTTCTTCCACTTTGAAAGTGGGTGGGGGAAGGGATTATAGCAAGAGCTACCACCAGCAGCCATGGCAGCCAGGGCCTTGAGCTTGCTTGGTGACTGCTGAAGCTGGCAGGCATGCCGGGCAGTGCTGGCCTGGCTTCCCCACTCAGCCCTCCACCCAGACCTGCCTGCCGCGGGGACACCTGTCACCAAAAGAGGGTCACTCTCTGCTCCTCCAAGGCTACTTGAGGCCTGAAGGCGGAGCCAGACCACACACTTTCCCCTCCACCTCCCACCTTTCTGCTCTCCTTTTATTTTTTTTTTAATGTTTTATTTATTTTTAGGAGAGAGAATAGAGACAGCATGAGCAGGGGAGGGTCAGAGAGAGAGGGAGACACAGACTGAAACAGGCTCCAGGCTCTGAGCTGGCAGTCAGCACAGAGCCCGATGCGGGGCTCAAACCCACGAACCGCGAGATCATGACCCAAGAGAAAGTCGGATGCTTAACCGACTAAGCCACCCAGGCGCCCCTCTGGTCTCCTTTTAATAGATGACCAAGAACAAACAGGATCTTCCCATTCTGCCTCAAATCGTGGTAAACAGTGCAGCGAACAGCTAGCTGTGCACACCAAAAATGCTGGCCTTTCTACAGACACTGTCCGCGGCCGTCACACCCTCAGTCCATTCTGGGGAAGGCAGAACTCACTCAAAATGGTCTCAGAGTGATGAGAAACCACTCAAAGCCTTCCTTCTCTGCTCCTTGCAGAAGCAAGCCCACGGGGATGCTGGCTGTGACATCAGTCAGCTCCGCAACGGTACCGCCTCAAACCCTCACAACAGGAGGAGGGCTGCAGGTGCTATTATAGCAAATAACTTCTAAGAGCCCTGATGGCTTTAAATATTCAAGTATTCACTTTACGGTAAAGCAAAAAGCCTCTCAAATCAATTTTTCTAATTCTTTTAGCTGCTAAAATGAAAGCCTGGGCGACACAGGCCCCACTTAGAGGAGAGTACGAGTCTGGTCTGCGTGAAGGCACGCATATGCCGTGTGTGTATCTGAAACCACCAGCTCGTGCGGACCCGGGACACTGCCACCACCGTGGAGGCCTCCTCGGCCCTGCCTGATGATCCTCACGTGCCGACATGACCACTGCACGGACGCGTCGGGTACCCATTCCCTTGCTTTTCTTTACAGCTTTGCCACTTATTAATCTACTGCGACATGATATGTTGCTTCGTTTCCTTGTTTTGGAGCTGATACGAATGCAATCATACGATACGCATTCTCTTGTGACTTGCCTTGGGACTGTAGGATAAATCTAAACTGATGTGCACACTGAGCTTTATTTAATGCTCCGTCCTAGGACCACAGCACAAGGCTACTGTGCAGTCTTATTAATGGACACGAGCTCTGTCTCCCCTGTGTGCTATTTCAAACGACGGTGCCGTGAAGAGCCTGTCCAGGGATCCCAGGTCACACTTCTGGAGGTCTCTAGGCCTAGGGCAGAAACTGCCGGGTCAGAACTGACCTACCCGTTCAAGTTTAAGGGGTGACACCTAACTGATTTCCCCAATGTGTGTACTCTCCATCCTCTCTGAAGCCTGCACTATCTGTCAGTGAATCCACACGTTATTTTTAAGGATGCAACCATTTGGTACCTTCCACCAAAATGAGTTGAGGAAAAAAACAAAAGCAAGCGTATTAACGGGCGAGAAATTAGTTTGGAATTGATTTTGGGTTCTACTCTCTCTGCGCTGATAGAACAACAGACCAGATTTTCACATTTCATCTTGAAAGCTTGTGGCCGAAAGAACAGGATACCCCAGATGTTTCCCTTGCTATTTCCATCTCAACTGAATTCCTCTCACAGTTGCTCCTATTTACGATCCCTTCGGAGTAACTGCCAAAGAGGAACTGCCGTGGAGACCCGCCACAGAAGCTCTGGCTCCAACTCCAAACGGCCTGTGCTCCGAAACCGTGTCAAGTCCGCTGTTGCCCAACAGCAGGAACAGACCTTCCCACAGAAAGAGTGCTCCAGACTGGCCTGAGGGTCTCAGGGGTCCCCACAAAAGCCTATTTAATATGCAATACCCCATCCGTGCTGCTGGCATGGATTAGGGGGCAGACGGGCTTGACGGCACCCAAGCAGAGGGAAAGGGTGGCCATGCCCTCGCCTGCTCGGTCCTCCCTCCCCGGGCCCCCTCCCACGGCCGTCTAGCTAGACCGTGCTACCGGGTCCAGGTGACCGGCCCGGACCAGCCCTCTACCAGCCAGCAGTTCTCACAGGCTTTGCGCTCAAGGCCTTGTCACATGCTTCAAAGTTACTGAGGATGCCAAAGAGCTTTGTCTACGTGGGTTCTCCCGGTCATCTGTTCCATCCATGCAACATCCAGATATCCAGTATGGATACTTAACATATTAAAAATTAATACTGAGAACAATTTAAAAGATGTCTTTAAAACACACACACACATTAGTATAAATAACACTTTGTATTAAACTCTGTATTAAAAAAAAAAGTAAGAAGGCTGGCATTGTTTCACACTTTTGAGACTGGCTTTAAAGCCTGGCTTAATACAACACATCTAGATTCTCACATCTGCTCCTGCCTCCAATGTGTTGTGACATTACATGCCATGCAGACCCCAGAAAGCATCACTATACACTTTGGAAAGAATGAGAGTGGGGAAAAAAAAAATCCAAGACTCTAATGTGCCTATTGTGAAAACAGCTTTTACTCAGGATCCCCTGAAGAGCTCGTGGAAGCCCAGGGGATCCTGAAAGCACACTCTGAGATCCGCTGCCCTAAAGCAATGCTCTTCAGACGCTTTTGCTCAAGAATCCTCTCGCC
Source organism: Proteles cristata cristata (assembly GCA_017311185.1). Classification (NCBI taxonomy): domain Eukaryota; kingdom Metazoa; phylum Chordata; class Mammalia; order Carnivora; family Hyaenidae; genus Proteles; species Proteles cristata. The sequence continues at coordinate 81,711 of JAESUZ010004996.1, read as the reverse complement.
AGAGAATTTTACTACGCGCACTACGCGCTCCATGATAAGTTACGCATGTACTATTGCACCAGCATGCTACATACCCACAAATAGATGTTTAAAGACAAGCTTTAAATAAGCACCTTTAACAAGCTTTCGATATTTTCTTCCCACACGCAGGAGATCCCAGTGCACCTGCCCTTTCGGCAAACACAGAGCCCCCGTGCTTCCTGGAATCGGCATTTCCTTGCCGTCGGCAGAGTTCGGCTGAACTCCCTTCGGCTGTGACAGGCTAACCTACATCGGACTAAGCACAGTGCTGATAGAGGGCGTTTCCTTGACCAAACGAACGGCGGCTCGTCATTTTAGTGCCAGGCTCCCCCAGGAGGGAGGGGAGGTGGTGGCTGAGTGCACAGCTGAGCCCCAAGTTCAGGAGCCCTGAGGGTCAGTTCTCGCTGAGGAGTCCATCCAGGGCTCAGCTCCCACCCGCCCCCACCCCCACCCCGGCCCCTCCGTAGGCGTGGCCTCGGCGGGGAAGGCCACACGCCTGCTCCCCTCTGCCCCCCTGGCAGTGTACTTCCTGCAGGGACCACACCCTCTGGTCTACAGATAAAGCAAAAACCCACACTGGTTCACACATGGGCAACCTAATCCAAGGCGGTAACTTCGACGTGGAAAGGGCAATTTTAAAGAAATGTTCAAGGGATGCTTTCATCACATCTTGGGCTCTCCTGTCGTCCTTTGTTCTCTCCGTGGAAGGTGGCAACAGAAGCCACAGGGTCCATCCCTTGAGGGCTGTGCCCCCACACCAAGAACAGATGGAGTCCCCCAGCGACATGGGCAAGGCCACCTGAAAGTTCAGCCCTTCCCTGGATCCCTGATGCCCCGGGCCGCTTGCAGGCTAACGATAGGACCTGGTCCTCAGCAGGTGCGAAGAAGCAAATAAATTTAAGGCAATGAGAAGAGGGTGCGCCTGCGATCCCAGGTTATGCTGCAGCAGGACAGCAAGTGACAAAGGACTAGATGCAGGACAATCATGAATGGAAAAGGAATTAAATCTGTCAACAGACAAGACTGGAAAGCAACTGAAAAGGTCTCCAAAGAGTCATGCATAAAAGATGCTTAATTTTTAATAAGACAAAATTTTTAAACAAGTCACAGCTTGTTAAAAAAACACTTGACAAAAAACAACTTGATAAAAAAATCACAAGTATATGATAACAAAGTGACCTTTTCCTTTTCATAAGCAAATATAACAAAGCCAAAATGATATTTTTATTTCAACATCTTATTTTACAGGATCCAGTTAAAGATACCAAAAGCTAGGGCAGGCCACCTCTTACAGAATCACTTGCTAAGGCTCCTCTGTTGTCTCACAGGTTGGCCAAATGGGGTCACCTGTCTGGATCCCCACCCCTGAGGGCATCTGGGCTGCTGTGCTGTTCTCACCCCCTGGTCTTAAGTCCTTAACCTCAGCTCACCCATTCCCCTGCCATCACCTCTTATTTCACACAGAAAAGTAAGATTTGAAGATACAAACTTTTCTTCCCTTCAGATTTTTGAGAATAGATTCAGTTTTTTCATGAATTACCTCCCCCAAGCCATGGCCTCTGTTGGCACTTGCTTGGTCTGTTAATTAGGCCACCCCTCCCCCCCCCCCCCCGACAGACAAGAGTCAAGGCCCCAGCCAGCCTGTGCAGGGAGCTGCCCCCTCCCGGGTGCTGCAAGGATTCGATGAGGGGACACATGTGAAGCGCAAGAAACAGACCAGCCACCTCTGTTCGCCACCCGCCGGGCCTGAGCCTGCACCACCCAGAGGAAGAAAGGGAGGCCTTTCTCCGAAGCCCATCTCAGCCAAAGGTGCACAGTGGCCGCAGAGAGGGAGAAAACTAATGTGCACGGCAGGCGTGAGCAGACACAGGCTGTCTGCCTCCCATCCACTCAATCTTCAATTTCTCCAAATAATGAGGCACTTTCAGAGTCTAGGACTAAGGTGCAATGATTTTAATTAAACAGGAGTAATGCTCTGTCACCTTAGGTGTAAGCCAAAAATGCTGATCAAAATCAATGCTCGCACAGCTTAACAATAACGTCCCCCAAGACAGGGGTCCCCCAAGTCACGGAAATTCTGTAATTCATTAAATATTACAGATACCACTGCACTAACATCGCCCAGAGTGCCAGGCCCAGGGGTGCAAAGCGGTCCTTCCGTAATCAAGCTGCAGGGGCCGGGGGCCCGCATGCCCGGGTGCTCTGAATAGCTGGCAAGAGAATCACCAAGGCCACCTAAGGGAAAAGAAGGCTCCAAACCTAACATTTCATTTAAAGAAAAAAAAAACCACCAGGATTAAATGCAAAGTGCTCCTCTCCTCTAGCCCACAGCCCGGCTGTGCAGCAAAGCATCCCATATCCCCTGCCTGCAGTTTCCTCCTCTGCAGTCATGTGTTTCCGAAGCTGGTGGTGGAATCTAATGAGCAAATACGCAGGGCAGCGTTTAACCCAGAGCTGAACAAACACGGGCACAGTCCACAGCAGCAATTATGTAGCTGTAACTGCCCTAAATCAACAGGACGGTGTGAGGACCACAGAGGAAGGACAACCAAAAAGCAGAACGCGTGGTAGGATCCATTCAACTGAAAAGGACGTCTCTACGTCTGTGCAGCTGAACGCTGAAGTCTTCCTGTTCACTCTTCTCAAGTGCACAGGCTCAGATGAGCTACTGTCAGAACTGACAAGAAAGCAGTGGAAGAAAGGGGAAAGCCTGAGCTCGGAGCATTTCACCCCTCTAACAAAAAGGCAAGTGGTTGCCAATGGCAACAGAGCATCTCTTCCAATTTTACATCTGTGCACACACACACGGCCTCCACGGCTCTCCACAACATGGTACTCTGGACATCGTTCTGCAGGGAAGTCCCCCACGCGATCCCAAAGCACAAAGACACGCGCATGTGCGTTTACAAGGTGAAGGGCAGCCGCAGCAGGAGGGCAAGGCACTCACTGCTAGAGGAGCGCAACTGATAAAGCGTTGGCAGCGCAGAGGTAGCTGTGTGAAGACAGTGACGGCATGCTGGCCACGTGGCCCACAGTGAAAACGATTACATCATCCCCTTTGTGCAAAGCTCAACTGCGGGTGAAGCAGCAGCTCACTGGTTTAGGCAGTGCTGGAGCTACAGAAGGCTACAGTTTTGTTAAGGTGAAAATCATCCTTATTTCTCTTTTGTGTCAAAAATAAAACATGCCCCCCCAAAGACAATAAAATCAAGCAGCATGGATTCTCTAACAAATTCATATCCATCATTTCCCTGTGCCTTCTCAAACATACTGCTTAACAGGTTAATTCCTAAAATACAGAAAAGGGGCGGGGGGGATCGATCTTTTTATGAACTAGGTTAGAAAACCCCCAGAACACTGATTCGTACTCCAGATCTACTTCAGCTTTCCATTCCGTGCCAGGTGGCCTATGTGCTCATTTACACCAGCAGTCCACGTTCTCTCCCACAAGAAGACGGAGCTGCTCTGGGCGGCGGAGTCAAGCCCTTAAAGTCCCTAACCGAGCCCTCAGGTGGGGCTGTCCCTGGGCCCAGATCTCTGCTCTGCTCATTTCAAATGACTCTATTAAACAGGCAAGTCAGGAGTCAGCTCAGAATGACGCTGTTACCAAGAACCCTGCTCACAAAACCCGTCCTGCTGGCAAGCATGCCTGCCCCTCACGTTCCCACGAAACCTCACCCTCCGGCCGTGGCAACACAGTAGCTGCGATGAGGGTCTGTCCAGCTGCCTGAGGAGGACACATGCAAATTAAACTCACACAAAGGAACAAATGAAGCCTGAGCCACATGGACACATTCTCCATCAGTAAGTCCCTCCTCTAAAGCCCGCAAAGTTCAGCTGTTTTTCAAGCTGAAGGAATGATGAGGGTGTCCCTCTCAGCCCGAGTGACTGGTGGCCAGCAAATGGGTGAGCCCAGCCAAGGGCTGTCTTCAGCTTCGTAAGGACATCATCTCTCACCCGTTTCAGGATGGCTCTAGAACCCAGAAACTAAGCAAATCAGAAACTGTCAACCTTTCCAAGTCCACCGCACCTACATGATTCTGTTTATACTTCTCTCATACATTTCCACTGCTTTTTCAGACAGAGAAGCCACATGCCCACTTCTAAAAAATAACGAATCAAGCCTGCTTCTCTCTGACCTCAAGCTTAGCGGTTCCAAGATTACCTACCTGTCTATTGCCCATCTGTGAGCACCTCAGACCAGGAACTGGGTCTCGCTCACTCTGGCCCACTGCTGTTGAACCACAGAGGTCTACCATTTTTTAAGGGGGTTCAGAATAGTGGGAAAATCACCCCCCTTTTGTGGGCAGTCAGTAAGGCTTGGAATCAAACTTCAGAAGTACCATCTCCAAGTCAGCCAACTCCTTACAGCATCAGGACTATCTATCCAATGGGCATAAGCATTTATGTGCAGAAGTTACTCCAAGTGTTAAACAAAAAGGCTATAAGCATGGAGCACACTGCCCCCAACAGTGTCCAAAAAACATCAGCTCTGATGAGGTTTATCTGTTCTAAAACAGAGCCCAATAGAGCAGTTCCTGACCATGAGGGAAGATGGACAGGGGGGTGGGACCCCATGGCCCAGACAACCATCCCGGACAGGGGCACTGCTAACAAGTGGCTCACCCTCGGGGTGGCTGACTACAGGCACGGAGTGGCCCTCTTATTCCAGGCAGGATTTAGGGCTCCTCTGTTCTCACCTAAGGCACTGGGTGCCAGGGCCCTGCATGGGGCCCTTGCCCCAACATTTTGTGTGTATTTAATCTACACAGTTAACATAAAATTACCATTCAGGTAATTAACAGCTCAAATCAACGTATTTTTCTTTCCTAATCTACTCAGTGTCACTCTAAATTGACAGTGGATGTTAGTTACAAAAATGCATTCAACACATTTCAACAGTAACTGTTTTAACAAGAGTACAGCATAGGATTTGTTACCTTATACCTAAGATTTGACACCTATTTCTTTCCCTTTTTTGGGGGGGGAGGGAATGTTGTTAGAAAGGCTAGAACACAAATGCAGGATTCCTTCAAAAGCTACTTTGATCATTTTAACTTGGTACTATTACCAGTGTCCAACTCTATGATTTCCTAATGTACCCTGAAGTACAAGATCCATTTACATTTCCCACAATTATATAAGCTAAAAACAAAAGAATGCAGTAGTCTTTTTTATTAACATGTCACAGATTTTAACTTGTCAAAATGATGTGCTCTCTCTCAGCATGAGCTGTGAGGTCTTGAAACAAAATTAAGATGTACTTTAATTTACATAATGGAAACTCTTCAATTACAAATATAGACTGAATATATACGTGCGTGTATACTATAAGAAATCTACTATAAAATTCAGTGAATTTTCCAAAATAAGGTTCAAATGATCAAGACTTCCTTTGATATTACTTCCATTTCTGAGTTAACCGATATATGAAAATGGACTCCTCAAAAGACTGTTTTTTGATCCTGAGATATGGAACAAAACTGTTCATGCATAGCTACATTTGAAAATATGTAAATTGCACATTAAATTTTTTTCAAAATTCAGACTGATCCTTGCTGTAATTCTGAGGTTTATATCCATACATCAAAGCAACAGATTATAGTAGAAAAGTCCAAATCCCCAATCAGGACAGGAACACTCCTGTTCGTTGTCCTGAACCTGGCTCAGGCCGAAGCCAAGGGAAGAAGAGGGAGGCACGCACACACATCCACCTTTCTGGGCCCCCTGGAGACACTGAGCCCAGCAGCGCCCTGGAGCCAGCCCCCGGACCCTGCGGGAGGGGGAGGGCAACAGGGAGGCTCCTTCCAGTGTGGGTGCCCCATGTGCAGGGAGAGGCCCTGGAGGGCAGCTGTACAAGTTTTAAACCTATGAGAAATGAGGAGCTGAAAAACTTCATTGTCAAAAACTTTCACGTTACTGATCCTATAATTAAGTCACATTTTATTTTTCTATTTTTAAAAAGGCATTCTGTTCATTTTGAACTTTCACCTTCCGATTTAAATTGTTGTAACCTCTTTCCGATGAAAGAAAAGGTTTGAAAGGGAAGTAAAATTTGCAAGGGACTTAGGTAAATTAAGGGGCTGGAGAAGGAATGTTTTCTTGTTCTATCATTAAGAGTTACTCTGCAGAACAGTCAAGCAGTATTTAATACACACTCTATCCCTAAGTACCTACAATCGTTTCCTGCTTCAAACAGATACCAACTACATTTAATACTCAAAATAAACAGCTAATTCCACAGCATGCATCATTTAACTGGAATGGGAATCATCTGGCGAGTGGGGCTTTAGGAAGGTCAACCCTGACCTGGCCGTGCCGCAACAAAACCACAGGCCACCGGTCCTCCTGGCTTCTGAAGCACAGGGCCACCCTTTACCCTCTCGTTCTTCCCGGTGACCTCTACGTGCACGGGCGGACACAGCCTTGCAACCAGTTCCCAGAGCAGAAAAGGGTCTGTTGCCAAGGCCATGGGTCTGCAGAGAAGCACTTCCATGCCGAGGCATCGCCCATTCACGGCTGTACAATTGTCACCAGCCTGGTCAGACATATACCACCACTAAGCAAGACAAGCACTGCTCTTAAGCAAACAAGATTTTTGTTAGCAGCTGCCTCCAAAATAATCCAAGCCTTTCTGCTCTTAACTCCGCTGGCGGAGGAGGGGAGTGCAAGCGCCGAAGAGCACCCTGAATGAGAAACTTTGTTGTCGTGGAGAAAGACTGAACCATCTGAGAGCTGTACACTGATTCTATCAGACACATTCAACAAGAATGTTCTAGTTGAAATAAGAAACTTCAGTGAAAGAAGGGCTCAGATTTCTGGGGGTTACTAATGCAGAAATTATGCCAGCATTTTCAACAGGTGCAAGCGAGCTCTCACAATAACCTAACTTACATACCGCGGACAAATGGATACTGCACACAAGGGCAAGTGCGTGTTAAAAGCTGAGAATGGTAAAACACAGGGTGCAGGGTTCCAGATGCGTCCTCACAACAAATGCTATCTTTTCACTGACCCAAAAGGTTCACCAGCTTTCTCGTCAGTTGTATCTCCGTGTTTGCCAGAGAGAATTTTGTACATGTAGTCCTCAGCGTGCACACCAAAATCCCAAACGCCAGTCTCCCCACACGAGCCAGACCCACATTTGGTGCGCCGCATGGCCACTGCCAAGGGTGCTGCTTCCAGCTACGTGGGCTTCAGCTGGAGACCAATGCGATCCCACGGGCCCATCAGAACTTCAAATCTACTTCAATGACTACTGCTTACTTTCTCTAATATTCTTAATACTACGGTTCAGCATTACAGAGTAGGTCGACTTCTAGGGCCTGGCCTGGGAGCCTAGCCACTAGTAACGATTCTACAGGAACACACACTCGAGAATGTAGATAATTAAGTCAGAAAAGTTGGCTGTGAGTTACGTGTAAGTATCCTACACACTACGGTGAAAACACAACACTGCTGATGCCTTGAGGGAGGCATCAGTGTCTACCTTCTCTACAATTTCAGGGAGGCAGCCTAGCCTTCTCTATGATTGTTCTCCCCATTTACGCAGACACAGCCAAACCATCAATCAGGAAGCCTGCATTTCTAAGCTGAATGCTGCAAACTAAAAAAGGAAATAACAATTTCAAAGTGCCTTTCTGAAAATGGCAACTTCAAATGCAAAACAGCCATCTTTGTGAAAAATAGGTTATATTTAAGGTATGAGGATCTCTCACATAAAAGGACAATAAACCCCTATGTTCCGTCCCAAGACCTTAAAATTCACCCAGTTTTATTTTCCCACCTGTACCCAATCACCCACGTTTTATTTTCCCACCTGTACCCAATGGAACTAAAGTGCAGACTGTGAAATCGACCTCCCTGTGCTAGGCGGTGGCTGAGGTAGTGCCAGCCAGGCGGTGGGCAGCAGGAGTCACCCCTCCCTAAGAGAACCCTTCCCTCCAAGGGTCCCTGGAGCTCACGGCAGTGTCAGTGCACCGGCTAACATGTTGGATAACATGTGGAAGGCTCAGACCAGGCCTTTGCTATTTTTCTAGAAAATCTTCTCTATTTGATGAATTAGGGAGCTCTAGGATACTGGCATGCCTATACTGAAAACTGATGGTACAAGACAAACACTAATGAAAAATGGACACAGTTAAGGGGAAAAAAACTGCCAGCAAACAAAAGTCAATATGGTCTTTTAATGCACCTAATTACTGTCATGACAGGTTTTGTTATAAATGTATGAGAGGAAAATCAAATGCTGGGGAAAGCACTAGTTTGGACTTCTACCCTCCTGCTGAAAAAAAAATTTTTTTCAACTCAGAACACTACATCCATTAGAAGACATAACGTTTTGTCATTATCATCTCTATTTGAAATGTATCTTTCCAAAATTACTTTCTAATTCATAATAAAAGTGGTCATTAGAGCAGGTGCATGCCAACTTTAATCCAGTATCACAAACATAAAGAAGAATCAACCAAGGGCTCTGCGAGCTAAAACCAAAAGGGGTGGAGGGAAAGTCTGCTAGCGTTGTGGAAGATAACCTCAAATCAAACTTAAATTTAACTTCTTGAAAAACACCTCACTTCTAAGGTGTGGGATGAACACTAAGGGAAGAGGGGCAAACGCAAATGAAAAGGGAGCGTGAACAAATACCCAAACACAAGCACCAGAGGAGACAGACAGGAAAGGGAGGCCTGAGGGAAGGAGCCCTGGTGCAGGGGCAGCTGGGCTCGCCTGCGGCCTCCCGCTGGGTGCGCAGAACAAGGTCCTCTCTGCCCAGCACCCGCCCCCGTGGCTGGTGGGGACTCCCCTGGCTCGCTCACCACCACCACCACCCCTCCCGTGTCTGTTCCGGAAGTCTCCTCTGCTGGAACTCACTAGCCAGGTAGTTCAAGGTTCATCTACCATTTGCCTTCCCAAGTACAGAGGGTAGGCGCTGTGTTTCGCATTTCCAGTTTATTCTCCAACAATGCAGACTATAGTGGGAATTTAAGGACTGGTTGACTTCGAGCAATCAAGGGATTTAGGCCCATATGTTGTTATCGTTTCCTTATAATATTCACTTGGGTAAGACTGAGAAGCAGAAACTTCTCTGTGCCTGACAGACAACAGTTTATTTTCTTCTCGTGAGAATTTCTCAGGGGAAAACTGCATCAACTTCAGTAATACTTCTAATCATAAAAATTGACCAGACTTAAGGATTGCATTGGTTTGGTCTCCTTTGTGCTCTCTGTTAACAACCTTTATTCTATGTACAGATGAGCAGGTTGAGGAAAGATAAAGCCTAGCACATCATCTTGATTACAGACACAAATACATGTACTCCGATTCAAAGGCCACATGTAATACAGACCAGAGCTTTCTAGAGGCAGCTGACCACATCGGGCGTGTGGTTAAGAGCACAGGCGCGGGATCAACACTGCTTGGATTCCAAGTGTGGCTTTGCCACTTAGGAGCTATGCGGCCTTGATAAGTCACTTAACTTCTCTGTTTCTCAACTTCCACATCTGTAGAACAGTATGTCCACCTTGTAGTGATGTAGTGAAGCGAGTTAAGCCAAGAGTTACATCAATGCTCAGCGCAGGGTTAAGTACCAAAAGTGATCCTGGTTATCCACGTCATCGTGGTCATTTCTAAGGTGGTGTTGAATACAACTTACTGCAGTTTTAGTAAAAAGTATAGCATTCCAATGCATTGAGCTGCATTCCAAGCTTCGTGTGGAATATAATTTGTCCCACATCTGGCATTGAGAGGCTCTGCTACTAACATAAATGGCATATCCTAACAAGTAAAACTAGAAGCAAATAAAATCACTCAAAGTGTCTGGGGCAAGAGAGAGAGGAAACAAGAACATAAAATGAGCAAATACATGTTTTAGTTATAACTGCTTTGCCTTCTCCAAATTATGCTATTTAAAATGATGAAATAAAATGTGGAGAATGCTAAAATCAGAGTTTTAGAGCTGAAAATTTCTCTGGATCCACAATATAACAATCAGCCTGTAATAGGAATCAAGTTTCAATTAAAGAAAACTTTAATTAAAAAAAATTTTTTTTAAGATTTTATTTTTAAGTACTCTCTACACCCAACCCAGGGCTCAAACCCATAACCCTGAGATCAAGAGTCGTGTGCTCCACCAACTGAGCTAGCCAGGCGCCCCTACTTAAAACCTTTTTAAAAGTATAGAGTCTTGAGTGGGGACTGAAAGCTGGTCCTGTCTGCTTCCTCTCAGCCTGCTTCCACGGCATCAGAAAAGGAAAATCCTGAGTACTTGTTTTACTAGGTACAGATTTTTGTGAAGCTACTAAATGATTACTAAAAGATTACAAATGCATCTGCCTACTCCATAATTTCTACCTGGTTTCCTTCAATCAATATCATTTAATTCCCAATTATGAGAGAAGACAAATTTATGATGTTCAAAGAATAACTATATACTAACTATGAATTTGAGTATAGGAGACAGGCCCAAAACAAGGCCAGAGTTAATGTGAAAGAAAGCTATTTAGAAACCATTCTTTGAATAAACCCTCAAACTGTTTTGGCAATCTTCACCAAAAACAACCTGGGGGAGGGGGAAGGGTCTTCGCTCTCATTCCAAAGCAGATAACAAAAAAAGAGAATCCAAGCAGCATTTTTGTTTCTTTCCACCTACTGAAATGCACTGCTGTTTGCCTAAAACTCTATCACCACTAACTACTTTAATCAGACACTCTAGGGATCCACTAAACTGCTCTTAAAAACTTGCTTCACAATTCATGAGAAAATAATGTAAATTTCAAGCTTTTGTCGGTATTATATTCCAAAATGGGTTTTGCCAATAGCTTTTAATGAAGAAATCCCATCTTGATGGTAAAAAGAACAAAGTAGGGAGGAAAACTCAAGTTTAATATCCTTTCCAATTCAAACCAATTAGATTTGCAGAATCTTATCAGATATTGATAACTGGGGTTTTGTTTTCTACAACTTCAATTAAGAGTTAGTATTCTCCCCTGTCTGAGAGTCTGCAGAGGAAGGGACACCCCCAAGCCACGTGCAGGTCGCCTCCCGCTGGCCAGAAGCACGCAGCACTGGGAGCCAACGTTTGCAGCTGAAAGGGTTTTGGAAAATGTCTGGCTGCTTAACAGATGCTTGGCTTGGATTTCCTCCCAAATATGTTTTTAATGCTGAAAATGCTTGAATGCAACTGTTGAGAGCAAGGGAAAGAGTGGAGAGAATGAAAATCTGCTGTCACGGAAAAAGGGGAGCGGGGGCCGCCTCACACTGACAGCTTAGCTAAAGTTTTGCAGGGACTTTTGCATAAACAAATCAGTCATTCCCAATCTTCTTGCCAAAAGAACCCCTTTTTCTTCATTTACCTCCACCGCAAAGCTCATGATTGGAAAGAGTCTCCCTACTGAACTGCATTTAGTAGGTAATAACTGATCCCACTTTGAGAAATCATTTATCTGTTAGGATAAACCAATGTAACCACACTGCATTCATAAGGCAAATAAACTTCAAGCTTCACTTAGTTTCTAAAGCCTTATTCCAGAAATCTGTATGATTCCTATTAACCACTTTTCTTATTTTAAAACTTATTACTTACAGACGAAAGATAAAATCCTGAAAAACAGCAAAAAATATGGTTCCAAAAAAAGGCAAAGAATTTACGAAGGAACCGTGAAAGAGAGGAAAACCTTGGTAACATTCTACCTGGAATTATGGGATATCCTCCGACAATTTACAAATTAGACGTGAATTACTTCAAAATTCAAAAAAAATTCCTTCTGCTCCTATCACTCTCCCCTCTCCCCAAAAGCATCCTTCTTTTAAGGCCATTCTCAAACTTCATGAAGCCTTTCATAATGATCAGGGGGGGAAATGCTCTCCTTACTATGCAGTTCCCTACCCAATCAATCTTCAGTCTTTACTGAGCTGAATTTTGCACTCCCATTATGAATTTCATAGTTCCTGGATTATCCTCTCCACGAAATATGAAGGCAGACAATGGTGGAAAGCATGTGGGGGGTTTTAGTTTGCTCAACCTGATCAGAATTCAGTGCTGCAGCCCGGTGGCCTTGGGCCTCAGACCCCCTTCTCTGGAAGGGGGTGGGGCATCTGATGAGGTCTTTGAGGATTAAATAAGGAAGTCAATCCCCAATCCCAGTGAACACAAGTCACTTACACGCTCATTCACTGCAGGAAGGACACCTCCACATCTGCAGGGATTTGGGGGGTCTGGGTGGGAGCGAACACTGCAGCTCCCGTGCTGCTATAACTCACACAGATCTTTTCAGGAAAGAGACCAAACAACTCAACTTTTGGATGCATAAAAGCTGTCACTGCAGACTGAATCACTGCATATGATTCTAATTCTATACATTTCAACCAAGTACAGGAGGAAGAAAACTAGCTGCATATTGAAGAACACTCACGATCACCAGAAAGGCTGGGGACCGGGGTGGCAGTGGGGTGGGGTGGGGCATGGAGCGAGGAAGAGGTCATTATCATTAACCAGAATAATACATTACAAAATAACTACTCAACTTTCTGTCAGAAACAAACATATAAACATAATTGGTCAGAATGCCATTTATATACGAGAGACCCTTGAACAACACAGGGGTCAGAGACACCAACTCCTACACAGTCAAAAATTCACGTACAACTTTTCACTCCCCCAAAACTTAACTGCTAATAGCCTACTGCTGACTGGAACTGAAAATACAAACAAGTGATTAACATATATTTTGTATATGTAGCATATACTGTACTTTTACAATAAAATAAGCTAGAGGAAAGAGGTTATCAAGAAAATCAAAGGAACAGAGAGTACATTTGCAGTACCATACTGTACTTATCGGGAAAAAAAATCTGTGTTTAAGTGGACCTGCACAGTTCAAACCCATGTTGCTCAAAAGGTAACTATATACTGGAATTATTCCTGGCAGTTTATCATTCAAATTTTCAGTATTTTTTTACTCTACTGACCATACAAAACATCTGGGGCATTGTGCTCTCTGTCTCATCCATGGCCAACGAGTTCAGATGATGCGTAACCTACCACCATCCTTTGTGAAAATATGGTCAACGACAGAGCGCTATTACCATCAGTGTCACCATTTAGAGTTGATACCATGAGCTGGCCGCTCTACTAATCCTACTAAGTGCCTGTTTTTATACCCACCTTCCACCAGGAGATGCAGGCATACAGGGCAAATTCACTTGCACAGGGGCCCATGCAAATCAGGGGCCTGTCAACTCTACACGACACCATTCAAGACAAGCAGAAAACACTCCTGTTGCAGTCCCAGGCACTTTTAAAACTACACTGCCAGATTTTTTTTAATTAAAAAAAAAGTTTTAAGTTCAATTTATTTTGAGAGAGAGACAGAAAGAGAGAGACAGAGAGAATGAGTGGGAGAGGGGCAGAGAGAGAGGGGAAAAGAGAGAATCCCAAGCAGGCTCCATGCGGTCAAGTGTAGAGCGCCCAACTCTTTTGGAACTTGAACTTGCAAACGGTGAGATCATGACCTGAGCAGAAACCAAGAGTCGGACACTTAACCAACTGAGCCACCCAGGTGCCCGTACACTGCAAGATTTTAACTAAAGGACCACTCTATGAATGGGGGGGGGTGGGGGTGGGGGCAGAAAAAGTTACATTAAATAGAAAGGATGAACACAGAATTCTCTCTTTACTCCAGTCCTGAATTGCATGTACATGGGACATAAAGAAAAAAGACCCAAGCAGAGTTAAGGGACAGTGCACCCACACACCTCTCCCTTCTGCACCCTGAGGGGATTGGGGGGACAGAGTGCCGACGCTGGGAATCCGGGACACAGACCTGGTAGAACAGAACCATGGCTTCGAGTTTACTTACTACTGCATCATGCAATAGGGACGAGATGCCGCCGCTGACATCACTATAAATGTTTTAAAGTAAAGAGCAAATTAATGAAAAAGTTTGAATCAGCATTTTTTCACCACTTAATTACCTGCTCACAGAAAAGTCCTTCCCATGACGGAGGTAATCAGCTCACCTCCAACACTGGCCATACCCCTCCAAAACAGTATCACTGTGCATTTTTCTAAGTTTTACTCTTATTAAAATCTATTACGTGCCCACTACTGAAAGAAATCTGACCCGAACTCTGCTTTTGCACATGTAAATACCACTCTGGATGTGACTTCATCTGAACGTTATGGGCAACTTTAAAATTCACCAAAAATAAAAAGGAAAACATATCTTGTGTAGCTGTTCCTGCATGTTCAGTTAGTTACAGTCAGGCAGGACACGTTAGTATCTATATCAAGTACTTAAAGTAACATTTTTAAAGGTAATTTTGTCTAATAAATAAGAATAGCGTTACTGTTAAGAAAGAAGACAAATCACTGAACCCTAAATTCTACTTCAAAGAGCAGCCACCTCTAAATTACAACTAGGCAACCAGGTTTTGGTTTAGCTTGTAATCAGTCTCCCTTTTCCATACCTAGTTATCGAGTCCTGACCAGTACTACTGGCCAAGTAATTCTCTCTCAATCAACAGGTCTACCGAGAGGAGATAAAGTTGCTTAGCTGATGCATCAGGCACCATGCTCGTCAATGACCTCAAGGACTGTGCAGAGAGTTTTATGTCTCCTCCTTCAGTGTGTCAAGTTCACGTCCACCTGTGTCAAGACTACAACTGCTGCCTACCACCCAACAACTGCTGGAGCAGCAGGTGCGTGCGCACCACGTCAGTCCACCTGCGCTAACTCGGATTTTCTGATGTTCACAGCAACATGCAAGCCCCTCCCTACCCACCGCACATCACGCCACCCTATAGCAGCACCACAATATCACCAAACCTAGCACTTCTTGAACCACTGCTATCAACAACCACATTAGTACCGAAGGAAAGTAACTCCCAGATACTATGAGAGGGAAAAATAACTCTGTAATGCTGACGAGTAGGCAGGTATAAACCTCTCCCAGATGTTTATAAAGATGCACCAAGTTACCACACTGTGCAAATCTCCCTCAAGTTATAAAAATAGGTTGTTTTACAGGAAATCTAAAGAGAAAAAGAGGAGTTTGGCAGGTGCCCAGGACTGGAAAAAATGGCAAGTCTAGAGGTATGAGGGCTGCGGGGAAGTTGAAGATATTCTAAACTTTTTTCCTGGTGTTGAAGATATTCTAAACTTAACTGCAATGATGGCTGCACCACTCCGTGAAGGTCCTAAAAAGCCACTGAATCATTCACTTTAAATGGGTGATTTTTACACTAGGTCAGTTATATTTTAAGAAAGATGACCAGGGGCACCTGGGTGGCTCAGTCAGTTGGGCGGCCAACTTCAGCTCAGGTCATGATCTCACAGTTTGCGGGTTTGAGCCCTGCGTCAGGCTCTGTGCTGACAGCTCAGAGCCTGGAACCTGCTTCGGATTCTGTGTCTCCCTCTCTGACCCTCCCCTGTTCACACTCTGTCTGTCACTCTCAAAAATAAATATTTAAAAATTAATTAAATAAATAAATATGACCCCCCCAAAAAAAGTTGTTTGGAAATGTTTCAAAAACACTCTATATAAATTGATTATTAAAAATATTTATATGGAATAGAGGAGACATCACTCTGAATAGAGGTGGTACGATTATTTTTCTTCTCTTCTAAATGTGAGACAAGGTTTCGGTGTATTCCATAACTAAAATAGTATTCATGTTTAATGTCGCTGTCAAATACACCTCTGGTAATCCAGTGCATATGTTATTCTAAATTAATCCATCGCTGATCCCAACAGTTCAGTCTGGTATACTGAAGAGAAAGAAACATGGCTACCTAAGTATTCATCATCTTTGCTTGGGCAAATAGTTCACGAGAAGACTAACACTTGAAGAATAAACACACAGATTTTATAACTATAACAAAAATTTTTTTTTCATAAAAGGCTCTATGTCATTGTATCAAAATGCAAGCACTCTAAGATTCTGAATACATTTAAAGGAAATATGTTCAGTCACTGTTAAGTTTTTAGTTTGGGGAAATCTTTGATGCTGTGGGGACAAATACTGTATGAAACAGCCTTGTGAAGGGCCAAACCACCATAATTCCCTATCATCTGGACTTTCATTCTGAGGATCAACAGTTCAAAGAAATTAGGTTAGTCCCTCCAATAAATAAATCATTTGTTAAATAGGTCATCCATCTAACCCACTAGGTCAGTTGGCTGAATCTACAGTTCTAAGTTTTAGGTTTCATCAAAAATACATGCTTTTTATCAGCAAAACCACAAAAAACTTATATCCCTACCTAAAAGCTTTTGACAACATGCCAGTGAGTTCATTCTACAACTAACATGTTTATTGATTAGCAGTATAGGTAAGTGCTAATTTAATTCATGGTTTTCACATTTTGGCTTTGAAAGAAAAAGCTTTCATTTTTCTAGAAGATTTCCAGTTTACATAAATTAAACCACCACTGGACCCAGCAGAGCCATCACTGGCCAACATCCCACCCTTACACTGTGAAAGCTATTAACATTTTATATGGTCCTTTACAGTTTTCAAAGCATTTTCCAAACCTAATTAGTTCACCCAATGACTAATCCCCAGCCTGTAAGAGAGATACATTTACTTTTTATACATTTATGGTCTACACTTTAGAAACCAGGGACTCAAGGGTCAAAGATAAGTAATCCCCATTTACTGGAGATAATACAGCCAGGAAGCCATAATCAAATCCAATTCTTCTGTGGCTTTTTGTTTCCTTTTGCTATACACAACCCCGAGCCTGATTTGTTTTTTGTTTTGCTTTTTGTTTTTTGGGGAGCTTTTTTAAGGTCTACTTCTAAAATTTCTTAGTTTGTATAAATGAATTAGACTGTACTATAAAAGCTTTCAAATATACTTTTAAAGTATCAAAAGTTATCTGAAAGCAAAATGCCCTTTCTAGGTGTCTCTTGTATTCTGGATATATTATGCAAGAATGGATAATATTTTGTCTTGGTTTTTCAGAGATACCATTTTCCCCTTCAATCAATAGATCTGAACCTATTCTTCAATAGAATAGATTCAGAGTTTCCTCAAAAAGAACAAATGTCCTTAAAGTCTTCATTAGTATGTTAGTTAGATCAAACCTTCCAAATTCTTGGAATATAATTTACAGCAAAGTAAAATCCCCTTTTTAATATACTTTATCAAAACCATTTAAAGAGAAAAAGAGTACATTTTTAACCTGAAACAAAATTATCTTCTCATTCTGTATCACATTCCTTGAAAATAATCTAGCTTTGTAGATTTGCTCAAACTTTAAGTCATTTCAGATCTTTTTACAAATCAAGTGCTTTTTATTTTTTTTTTTAATATTTTATTTATTTCTAGCAGAGAGAGAGAGACAGCGTGAGCAGGGGAGGGTCAGAGAGAGAGGGAGTCACAGACTGAAACAGGCTCCAGGCTCTGAGCTGGCAGTCAGCACAGAGCCCGACGCGGGGCTCGAACCCACCAACCGCGAGATCATGACCTAAGCGAAAGTCGGACGCTTAACCGACTAAGCCACCCAGGCGCCCCTCAAGTGCTTTTTAAAACTGCCCTCCACCTCTGTTAAATGACCTCATGTGACAATTCATATATTTGTCTTAACAGAGTGACAGAACAACTTCTCTGAAACCGTCTAAACACATTCTGCAGCATAATCTGCAACCCTTCATTACAATGTTTCCCCTTGTACTCGTCACAGTTAAGAGAAACAATTTTCACTATTTCCCTCCCTACAGAACACCAAATTTGATTCTTAAATATGGATCCTCTAAATACAGATCTCAGGACATTTTCCCTCCATTCACCTGTGGTGTAGACCTTTCTCCAGGCAGACACAGCTTATGAAACTGGCTCATGGGGCCATCTGCCCCGACGAGCATGAGGCTTCTCAGGAGGACCCTGGCAGTCGGTACAGAAGGGTAAGCACGCCGAGGCAGCTACCAGCCTACCCACAGAGTTGCAAAGGAAGGAGCATCCCCCCAGCCGCTGGTCTGGCCACCAGCCTCTAAGGTCACAACTGCCTGGTCCCCGACCCATCGCCACCAGCTCACCCAAATGTCATCACGGAACTGCAGATTTTTATCCTCTGCCATTCATTCTGCCTCTGAAGCTCCCAGTAGTTCTCTTTGGCCTTGAAGTAGTCCATGGTGTCATGCTGTCAGTACCTTCTGCATACAGGAACCTTGTCAATGTTTTCAATGATGATGCCAGAGAGTAAGTCTTTTAGGTGCATGGTGTTTTTTTGGGGGGGCGGAATTTACCAGGAGCTTAAGATGAGATAAATGGAACATTCTGTCTTCTATATTCAGAGACAAGAGAGGGAAGGAAAACTATTTACACTAAAGGAAAAGCGGGGTCAGTTGCCTGCTTTCTCAAGAACTCACTAAGCTGGGGCGCATGGGTGGCTCAGTCAGTTAAGCGTCTGACTTTGGCTCAGGTCATGATCTCACGGTTCGTGGGTTCAAGCCCTGCGTCGGGCTCTGTGCTGACAGCTCAGAGCCTGGACCCTGTTTCAGATTCTGAGTTTTCCTCTCTCTCTGACCCTCCCCTGCTCATGCTGTCTCTCTCTCAGAAATAAATAAAACATTAAAAAAAAAAAAAACTCACTAAGCTGTCATTTCCAGATGGTGAAGTCTTACACACTGAATGCCAGCACACCACCATCTGAGAGCCAAGCCCCCGCCTCTCGGGTGAATTCTATTTCCCACACTCCCCGTGGTCCTGAAGCTTCACCTGGTGCTCAGCAGCCTGCCCATCCCCACCTGAGCCCACGCTCTGTCAGCCCACAGGCCAACCCGCTAGGTGCTGAGGTCGATTCAGCAGCCATCTCCTACCACAGAGCGCCCGCAGCTGAAGGTGGGGTAGGTCCCTCACCGGGTGATCCTTTGACATATGGAAAAATATACTAGAAATTACATGTTTTTACAACTTTTTCATCCTTTAAAGTTCCAATTTTGGGACTTTTTGCAATACACAGCATTGTCAACAATCACACATGTTGAAAATATATTCTCAATTTTTTTTTTTTAACTGATTGAGTACACTGTGTTTTAAAAGACTGTTGCCCATAGGTCAAAAGATGCAGTCTCTCAGAGCACCTCTCACTTTCTGCCCTGTGTTACACAGGGAGCAAAATCATGTCCATCCAAACATTTAATAAATGTTTCTTGTACATCCACGTCACGTGCTGTGCTAGGCGATGCTGACAGACAGTTTCTGCCTTCATGGACCGAAAAATGGACCTGTTCATGGAGCTAAGTATATTGCAAGAGTCCACAAAACTAAAAGCATAAATGCAATCAAGTGTGAAGCCAGTGTTACAGAAATCTAAGGGGCCATGATGCAAAAGGGGGTGTCACAAAGTTGGTGTGGGGGAGCAGGAAATGCCTATCTGTAGGGGGTGGGGGAGAACATGTCCACCAAAGCCAGAAACAAGTGGGCATGCGTCGTTCAGGGAGCGGAGAGCAGCCTAGTGTGGCAGAAACCTGCAGTGGCAGCCCCACAGGTACGCTGCCCTACAGGCCACGTGACCCTGACACCACTCAGCACCCGTCATCTTTGGCCTCTGGCACCAAATGACAGTAACGAGACCTACCTCAGCAGGACCTCAGAGAGCGAGATAACTCAGGTAGCGCTTATCACGGAGCTGGTGGCGGCTGCTGCCACTGTGGTCATAATTAAGTCCTTATGTTCCCAACACCCAGAAGACCAGAATCTTTACCTGAATGAACTTGTACATGGAGATTCTCAACAAGTATTTGCTTCCTCCCAATTCCTTCAATGACCTAAGACAGCACGAGAAAACACAGTGTCCCCCCCACTCATCCACTGTGTCCACCACGGTCCGGAATCGGATGACCCTCCTCCTGACACGTGGCCAGTAGAAGGCCAATGGTAGTCAAAGGCCACATCACAACACCTCCGTCACTCACCTCACTGCATCTCCCCAGGCAGGCAATTCATCAGCTCACAGCAAGGAGTACAAGACGGCAAGGTTTTGAGAGAGACAGCATTCACATAACTTGATTACAGTATATTATTAGAACTGCCCTACTCTTATTACTACGTTCATCTATTACTCTACCTAATTTATAAATTAAACATTATCATAGGTGTGTGTGCAGGAAAATAATATATAATATATATAGACTTCAGTCCTCTCCGTGGTTTCAGACACTAAAGGTCTTGAACTGTAGTTCTCACAGATTAGGGGGGACTATGGTTATAAAGCAAAAAGAGTTAGCTCACTTGGTTATGCCTATATAAGACTCTCCGAAAGAATTCAAGTCCCCAAAATAAAAAAGGATCCTGCTACGAGTCTATGATAAAATGCATACCTTTCTGTAACTTTGCATAATACAAGTTTTAAATAACCAAACATAACAATAGCTGCTCATAGCACATTTTGTTCTTTCATACTTTATGTTCTAACCACATTATTAAATTTAACTCATAAGAGCAGAGGATGAAGCTGGTAAATACCTGTCTCTCCCCTGCAGAGAGGACAGGAACCAGAGATGCCTAGAAAAAGGCTCACTCAGGAGAGCAAGGCAGACCCAAGAATTGGGCATTAACAGACTTTCAACTTAACCCCAAGGAAAGGATCCCACCCTTCACTTAGAGCCTGGAGGGTCTAGGATCAAAATGCATCTACCCCCTGATTTGAGAAAATTAAATAGTGATTATGACTCATTACTGCTCAACTGTGAAATCTATAAAAGTCCAATGAAAACAGCAAAAGTTCATTCATAAAATATAACCTTAACTCTTTCTTGAGTCACACACCAGTAATAGCACTCCTGCCTTTTTTTTTTTTTTACAAATAGTTTATTGTCAAGTTGGTTTCCATATAACACCCAGTGCTCATCCCCACAAGTGCCCTCCTCCATGCCCATCACCCCCCTCCCCCTCCACCCATCAGTCCTCAGTTTGTTTTCAGCATTCGTGGTTTGCCTCCCTCCCTCTCCCCCACCATTTCCCCCCTTCTTCTCCCCCATGGTCCTCTGTTAAGTTCCTCCTAATCCTCCTATACTAACAGCACTCCTTCCAATATACACTTTCTGGCATCAACAGGTCATCAAAGGATCCCTCCCAAAGATGGGGGAATGGAAAGAGCAGGGAGCCATTACTGGAAAATGGCCCTGTTCAGCATGTTCAATCCAAGTGTAACAGGATCATAAAGTGAGAGAGAGAGAGAACTACTGAAGCAAAGCATATATCTGCACCTCTGGACTGTTAAAATACCAAACAACAGTACACAGGAAAAAGTATTCTTTGTTTTTCCTTCTTTGTAGCACCAACCACTAAATGCATATAGTGGGCACTGGCAAGTAATTTCCAAATTTAACCCTCAATCAACCTCAGGTGAAAGGTACTGATGTAGCTCATTTGTAGACTTAAGATATACATGGGCCTCAACTTACCACTTTCTCTCCAGCTCTGAAAGGAATTAAAAAAAAAAACAACAGCAGCCAAGCGATATTGGAAAAAGTATATTGCAAATTTCAGCGCTGTACAGGCGCCTGGCTGGCTCAGTGGGTTAGGTGTCCGACTTTGGCTCAGGTCAAGATCTCACAGCTTGTGAGTTTGAGCCCCGCGTTGGGCTCCGTGCTGACAGCTCAGAGTCTGGAACCTGCTTCAGATTCTGTGTCTCCCTCTCTCTCTGTCCTTCCCCTGCTAGTGCTCGCTCGCTCTCTCGCTCTCTCTCTCTCAAAAATAAACATTAAAAATTTTTTAAACAAAAAAAAGGAATTTCAGTGCTTTATTATGGTAACAGGTGATTTTCACCACACATCAGAAATGATTAGGATTCAGCAGTATGTTGGAATGGCAAGATAAACTTTGCCCTAGAGAATCATACCAAGAGAAATGACCAATTAAAATGGGCGGGTGGAGAGATAAGGAAAAGATAGAAAGGAGAATATAAGAAATAAGGAAGGAAGAGATTCAGGGAAAACAACTGAGAAGGGCTGGGAAGGCTTCGGCGGGCCGGAAACTGTTCGTACCCCTCCCTGCAGTTCACCTACACTGTCAGCACAGCAAAGTGTCGGCTCATCTGCACACTTAACCACGTGGTGAACAGTCTCCACAGATCCTCACCTCCATACTCCTTTGTTCTAGTTTATATTTGGCAATCTGCGGGGGCACTTGAAATTGTTACAGTGACTGGAGGGAGGGAGGACATCACTGGCATTCAGAGGACAGAGGACAAAGGCCAAGAATGCCAGAGAGACCTCTCACGTGACAGCCCCCAACACACACACTGCTCATTAAATACCTTGCTGACTTTCCGACATCTGCCAGATATTCAAAGAATTCAAAATCCTGAGCTTAGAACCCAACTCCATTTTATGCAAAAACAGGAACAAACTTTTTGCAGTTTTTAGACACCACGTTTTTCAGGAGAGGAGCTATCCTGTAAATGGAGGAAATCTCTACTTTGGCTTGGAAATATACCAAGAACCGTTAACTTCAGAAAATCCCGTCACCAGCAGCAATTTGGCTCATGGTATCGGAGTCAGCAACACAACACTCATTGGTAGCAGTCAGCCCCGTGGACATGCTGTCCATGGAGACGCTAGGCAGGGGTGCTATGCCTTCTAGAGCAGTGCTACCAAGGCATGGTCCAAGGACCGGTCACAAGTCCATGAGCACCTCTCTGTGCTTGGAAAAGGAGTTCATGGGGCACCTGGGTGGCTCAGTGGGTTAAGCATCTGACTTTGGCCCAGGTCATGATCTCATGGTTTGTGAGTTCGAGCCCCACATCGGGCTCTGTGCTGACAGCTTGAAGCCTGGAGCCTGCTTTGGATTCTGTGTTTCCTTCTCTCTCTGCCCCCCCACTGCCCATACTCTGTCACTCTCTCAAACATTAAAAAATATTTTTAAAAAAGAGAAGGAGTTCATGCCTCTGCTGACCTTTTCTTTCCACGGCGAGACTGTCAGTGAAGGAATCTACAGATTTAGAAGCAGACCAACATGTCCAGGCTCACTGTTCCAGGACAGTCACACGTAAGCATTCCGTGCTTAAACAAATGCTTGTAAATTATGCTTCTTTCATGTCTTCTTTGTTATTTAAAGCATGGCTTTGATTTAATTGGGTGTTAGTTACATTTTACGATAGTACACAGAGCATAACACAACGTTTGGAGCAGCGGCTGATGGAGTTAAGGACCTCTGAGGAAAAGAAAAGAATCACCTGAATACAGCCTTGAACACTGTCTTCCTAAACAAACAAGGGGAAAATCTACCAAAAGAGGGTAGGATTATATGGACTGTGCCAAGGTGGTCAAAACTACATCACCCACAAGCCTAAACTAAACTCCTAGAGCATGTTCTAGAGATTGTCTACGGATGCTTTACAGTTTTACTTCATCCAAAAGTAGTAGAGAAAAGGGGCCTCTCCTCCCAAGCCTTACAGCAACACTGCAGGAAGGGACTGAGGACGAGGGCCTGCAGGCCGAATCCAGCCGGCAGCCACTGTCTGCAAATAAAGTCTCACTGAACGCAGCCACGCCCACTCTCTGCAAACATGGCTTCCACGTCCCATCCGCCAGTCTGAGCAGTCACTCGGGAGACCGAGACCCACCCTGTGGGTCCACAAAGCCTAAATGTTTACTCTCTGGCCATTTGTTCTTTTTTAAAGTGCCAATTCCTGTTCAAGATCAAACATACCTTCATACATTTTTATCTTACATCTTTTAGAAAGCCATAATAATTGATACATCATAACGGACATCATAAATTTAAACATTACAGATGATGTCGAAGATAAACAGGATGCTGCGAACTCCTTGTAATACGTCTGAATTTTGCACTTTCATTTTATGAACATAGATCTTTATAAAATTTCCTGTCCAGATTTTGGATTGTCACAGCCTACTATTACAATGGTTGGGACCATCTATTATAATCTGATATGTTCAAACCATCTTAATAAAACTTTCCTTATCAAGTAAACTCCTCTAAAGTCAAACAGTTCTAGAAGTGGTGATAAAGTAGATGTAAATGTCTTACAGCTAATTCAAAACGATGTGATTTATGCCCTTGTAGATTACCTGTACTCACAACCCATGCAACCTCCCGAGAGCTCACATGATCACCAAGAAACCGGTCGGGACACAGTGAAGCTCCCTGTCTCCACCAGCACGGGAGCACACAGAGGGCCATGCGTCGTCTGCTCCCCAGACCCTCACGGACGTGCTAACACATAGTCAGTCACAGGCTCCCATCTGTCCACTTCAAAACCAGCTGCAGCTCGCCCACGCCGTGTGGACCACGGGAGGACCAAGCAGAGAACGAAGACTCAAGCTGTGGGCAGAGCTCCCTGGTAGCAGCTCTCACGACGGAACACCTCAGAATTAAGACGCAAAGGTGCCGAAAACAGGATTAAAACACCCAAATGTGATCTTCCACCCAAAACTAACCAGGAAGTAATAAAAGCAAACCTTTTTTCCTTTTTCTTTTTAATGGGGGGCTAGGAGTTGGAGGGTAGGGTTTCGTCCATTAGGAAACTGGCCGGCTCCCACTGGCCCCACACACAGGCCCTGCCACCTTCACTCAGAGCTCAGAGCTCAGGTACCAACCCGCAGCGGCCTCGATTAGGGACTACTTCGCCAAATATTAATGATGAGCTATACTCATTGTGAGTTTCAAATATGACAAACATGATACTAGCAAAACAGGATTCTAATTTTACTCAGAAGAGACTTTCCCAGCACACAGAAAACCGTATTCTTATACCATAACCTCTCCGTTGAAATTCACACCACAAGTAAACAAGGGCTGGATCCTTATAACAGGACCCAAAACAAGCCCCCCACATTCAGTGCGGGAAACCTGCCCACGTGTACTGGGTGGGAAACCACGCGGAGCTCTCGGCCTCTCTTGCTCACAGGCCAGCTTCCCAACCAAACTGCACCTGCCACCTCCTACCGCGCTTGGAGGGACACGGTCCTGAGACCACGGGTCCTGAGGAAACACGCTCCCAGCAGGCTGCATTAATAAACACAACAGCCCAAGCACACTGCTTCGGAAAATAAATCTTCCCCTGGAAAACCACGAACAAGGAAGCCCGCACTGTGACCACAACCGGCTTGAGGACTGTGTTCACACGGCACGCACACAAGGAGCACAGAGGTCAAAGGTGTGCTGTTTCTTGGCTTTCTCCTCGCGGACAACTTCTAGAAAACGTCCTCATTTTAACTCTCCAAATCAGCTCCCTTCACTTTTATGACACAGCATGAGCCGCTGACGGCAAGGCACTTCCTGAAGGCTTAGAGGGGATGAGATCCCTCAAGGGCAAGGGGGGCTGTGAGCAAAACAAACCTGGCTGCAAGCGGACTGCTTAAAACAATATTTCATGTATTTCTGTTTTCCCCCAAAGCGTTTTCCCCAAAGTGTCGTGCACCTCAACTCTTGACACCACAGAGCTGTGGGTTTACTGGAAGCCTACCGTTCCGAGGACACTTACCCTGGCGACGACCCCCCTGACTCACACCCCCAAACACTGGGCTCAGGAAACACCAGGCAGGAGCTTAAAGAACCACCTTCTTCCCCGTCCTCCCAAGGGACTTCCCAGCCACTTGCTCGCTCAGCTTGCTCCTGGGGAAGATCTGGAAACATTCCCCATGGAGCCTCTACTGTGAGCGAATACTGGATTACCCAGGCAACTGACTAAACAGGTTATTCAAATAAACACAAAGACATCATCTTCACTAGGCTTCGGGGAAGACATGAAACTATAATGTTCATGATTCTTAGAAAGTCCATGTGTTACAGACCTAGCCTCAGAATGAAACAGTATTCTAAAAAAGAAAACTACTTCTGTAGACCTTTCCATCTGGATACAGTCAGCCTCAAACAATAACATACAGATTCCTGGTTTACTGCTCAGTAAAAGTCTTCTCACCCGCACCCAGCCACCCAGCTGACTCTCACCATGACCAGACAGCCGCGTGCAGCTGGCACTAGCCTCATTCTCAACCTCCACAAGGTCCTCTTAAAACACAACTGGGGGTGCCTGGGTGATTCAGTTGGTTGAGCATCTGACTTTGGCCCAGATCATGAACTCATGGTTCACGAGTTCAAGCCCTGCTCAGGCTCCCTGCTGTCGGCACAGAGCCCTTCGGATCCTCTCTCTGTCCCTACCCAGCTCTCACACACATGTGCGCACACTACCCACCCCCACCCCCACCTCTCTCTCGAAAATAAACATTTTTTAAAAACCACCTGTATTAGCATGCTGGACAGGCAGGGATTTTTCAGGACAAAGGACCATAAGTCCCCTTCCCCTAAACTGGTGACATCAGTCTGAGAACATCCTCACTGTCACCAAACCACAGGCGAGGCTACAGGGCCTGGCACCCCAGACCAGGCCCTGCTGGTCCTACTGGAGACTCTCCCAGCAGGAGTCGGCATCTCCAGCCTGCACCCCCTGGGCCCGAAGCCCAGGGCTCACTTCCCCGGCAGGCCCTCGAGTGGCCCCTGGACTGCCTCACCTCCCCTGTCATTCAGTCACACGCACTGCGCCCAGCTGAAGGGGCACGAGCAGTGGCCCAGCCACGGAGGAATTCAGAGCCACATTTCACTCATTTAACATCATCTTTGTTTCCTTCCTTCCGTCCACCAGTCCAGTCATTCTTTACCGAGCACCGGGGTAGGCAGGACTTTAAGATGCCCCTCACAAAACCCCTTCTTGACGGGATGGGACCCCTGTGAGGTCCCCTGAGGAGTGGCTCTCCGCGAACCAATCAGGGGAGGCCTTCAGGAGAGGTGGTGCTGCTGGCCTGCACAGAGCCAACCGCCACAGGGCGCGGCGGGCGACGCTCGGCCAGCAACCCGCAAGGCAACTGAGGCCTCCATCCTTCAACATCAAGGGCATTCAGCCAATAGCCTGAATGAACTCGTAAGAGGACCCCGAGCTTCAGGGGAGATAGCGTCCCAGACTTGACCTCAGCCTGTGAGACACTGAGCAGAGAACCAGGCCATGTGTGGCCAGACGCCTAACCTCTACACAATGTGATATAACGCATGCTGTTGTACGTGCTGACTGTGTGGCGGCCTGTTACGCAGCAGCAGAAACTAATACGAGCATCTAAGTTAGTCTTGGCTTCCACATACTTCCTTCATCTGCTTTTTCTTCTTTCCTCAGAGAGGCTTGCCCAACCTCCTCCCTCCTGTGTGCCCCACCGACCTCACCCTCAGCTACAAAATAACCAGTTAGGTTTTTGGCGAGAGAGTGACAGCCAACAACTCTACACTGGTTATCTGTAATTCAAGTAAACCTTGAATGGAGGTTTTCCACATTTTCAGTGACCCGCAGCTTTCGAAAGGAATGAAACTGCCCAGGACTCCTTTGTTGGATACAACGATACAACACAAAGCCCTTCATTCTTAGAAATGAGGACAGGGGCTCAAAGGGTTTAAACATTCAAAGACCAGCTTCTAATTTTTAACTCAAAGACTCTAAGTTTTACATAGGATATTAAAAAAAAACACATTATGTGCTTAACATAATGTTACAGATCTTAACCTATTCACATGTGTAACATTCTGGTAGTCCGTTTTCTCTTTCATTTAAAAATTGGTGGCAAGTCCCATATCATGAGTCTGTTATTCTTCCACATTTCTAATTTCTACTTCCATGTCAAGCCTCCAGAAAATAACTCAAAGGCAATCATTTTTGTCTGCTGAAACATACCTTACCTACAGACTGCTTCCACTCTGCTTTTCCTTTAAACCTCACTTGTTTTGTACTGCTTGCTAGTAACGTGTAACTCATCTGTAACAGCACAGCAATCATCCTTCCGAGTCACTCTCTAGCCTTTAAAACCTGTATGAAAGCAAAACCTTTAAGATGGTAACATTAGACACTATGACCTCTTCAGTGTGACTTTTACCATATTCTCTATTTTATTCTGTTGGCACCAAAAGACCACAGGCTTACTTAGCTTTACCTCCTGTTACTCCACTCCAGGAGCAACCTTTAAGTTCTATAATGGCTTATCACTCATCAGCCTTGCTTTATTTTAAAAATTATAAAAAAGACAATACTGGAATTTCTACCCAAAACAAGCAATAGCCATAATGGTAACCTGAAGACGATACAGGACACTGGCCTCACAGACTTTCTGGAAATCAATATATAATAATAGTTCCTTCCTGCATAAAAAAAAAAAAAATCAAGAAATGGACAATCATATTAACATTAAACAAACCATGTAAATGTTCAAGGCAAAAATGTGACTTAGTGGGAAATCAAAGCAATATGGCTGCAACATCTGCCTGAAAATTGACCTCTGTAAATATTATTTTCAGGCCTATTGTGGGTTCTGCATCTCTGTACTCTCCAGCATATCAAGCAGGAAGATAGCATGTTTAATCACTTGCAGAGCCAAGTCAAGGGTGTGAGTATATTAAGCACTGAATGATTACAGAATTGTATTTTAAGAGGATCTGTATCTGTGTAACCCAACTTAGATTAAAACCAAAATTAGATGAGTATTTGAGCATAAAATGTCACACATTTAAAAAGAGAAGGAAGTCCATATGCCAGAGACAGGGAGGGAAATGATAACCTTCAAGTTAAAAATAAAGTGGCTTTTTAGGGCCACAAAATGCACGGCTCCGCAGCGCCAGCCCAGCTTCCCGGAAACGTGACCGTTTCCTCTGGTTCTTACAAATCCCACCGCACAGGACTTCCGCCGACACCCTACTGGAGGCAGCGGCCTGGTCTTGAAAGATAATCATCCTCCTTTTCTTCGCGGGATGAGCCGCAGGCTGTGCGGTCTGAGGGTGGTCCGGCCTGGGGGGCTAGCACCTTGGAGACCCTGCCTGACGGACGGGAGACTGCAAAGCTGGCCTCTTCCCCAGGAGGGGTCTCGGAGTGCCTGGCCCCAGACGGGCGTCTGACAAAAAGCCTGAACAGGGCAGCGGTGCCCCAGTGTGTGACCCTCCCTGCGGGGCGGAGAACACTTCCTCACATTTTGTTTAGCTGCTCAGTGTCTCTGGCAGGGTTCGAGACAGGAAATACTACTTTTTCAAAAGACACAATCAGAGGAGTTGCCATCTGGAAGAGCCGTCAGGGACAGGGGCTATCAGACAACCCTCTGGTTTTACAAAGGAAGTGGCCAGGGCCCGACAACTGAAGCCATCACCTAAGACCCCAAAGCTGGAGGCAGAGGGGGCCTGGAGGCACCCCGGGGAGATGGCCCACTCACCTGCCTCTGGCTCCTCCTCCGTCTGGCTCCACTGGCAGAGCGAGCACAGGGGTCTAAGCAGCCCTAGAACCAGCAGCAACAATATCTGCTTCCAATACAAAATGCTTCATACCCAGTCTTCTCTCTAAAACAGTCACTATTTAACAATCTTCTTATTTCTTCCCCTGAGGGTAATCCTCCACTCAGGAGTAATTCTCTTCGAGGAGGGAGCGCCGACCTGGGCCCGAGTCCACACCTTGCCCTTACCATCTCTAGGACACCATGTAAGTCACCAAATCAAATCAGTGTGGGTTGCAATGTCCTTGTTTGTAAAATCGGGGAAGGAGGGTGTTGCATCACAGACTTGTTACAAGGATTAAACTAGAACATGTAAGGTACCTGCCCAGGCCCTTCCGTATTTCCTACCTTCCTAGCACCTCGGATGCCTTGGACTCCTCAGGGACACTTCCTTAAAATGCAGGATCCTACACCCTGCCTCATGGATTCTGAGACAGAAGGTCTGGTCTGGACCCGACTCCATTTTACCCATTTCCCTGGGATATTCAACTGTGCATGGAAATCTGAGACCCACTGTCAAGGACAGATGAAAAGCTCGCCAGCATATTTTACTTTTGATGTTCATCACGGAGTGGATAATTTACCGGCTGTGGCGCAGGCTAAGGGTTGTAAACAGCACAGGAGGATGTTGTGATGAGAAGGAACTCAGGGACATCCTCTACTCAACTGGATTTCCAACTTCACTGACCTTGACCCACAGTGAGAATACATTCTACAAAGTAACGAAGCAAGAACACGTGTCCTAGACACTGACTTTTCAGTCTCACAAAGTAACCCTTGCTGTGTGTGATGAACTCCGGGATTGCCTGCACTATTTTTAGTCTACTCTTTTTAACGTAGGTAACATCGTACTGCTTGAAAAACACCAATCTGTTTTATTTCCTCCAGAAATGACTCAGCACTAATTTAGTGCTGATGTGGAGATCCCAGCACAAGGCAGAGTCCTGACCCCGACCCCAAAGATTCCAGTGCCTTATCCAGGGGGCTCAGGGGGCTGCTGATGCCTGTGACCCATCACTCCACGTCCATGGCAGCCTACTCTTTGTAGGACACTACAGTCCAAAGACGGTAAGGCGACCTACTGAGACAGAATCCTCAAACCTGGAGGGTCTCCTACAGCCTGAAAGGGCCACAAGCTCTGCCAGGAGCATCCATCCGAACTGGAAGGGACAGTATTCCCTCAAGGGACTGCTAGGACAGCTGGGCAAGTGGCAGAAGAAACAAATCTCCCTTGGCACCAGAATGGAGGACTGAAGACCCCCCAGCTGAACACTCTGAATAACAAAGCAACTGCTCATAGAGAAGCCGGGCTCTGGAAGGAACCTTCCTACTCCATGGGGGCAGCGGGATAAGGATCTCAGAGCAAACTCCATCAAAAAAAGTACAAAACAAATACTCTTCATTTCTCCCCACCCCACATACGCAGCCACAGCACCCGGCCCTAAACCTGGTTCTCATAAGCCACTGACCCTGCTAAAATCCGGGTGGGACTTTTGCACGTAACAAACATGCACGCACATCACACCACCACACTGGCCGCGACCTGTTTCTGCAAATTCTGGGCCCCTTGCTGTCACCCTGGACCAGGTCTCTCCTCACCTCTAACGGCCTAGAAACAGAGACACTCATCCTAAACCCTGCAAACTCCACACGAAAGCACAAAGCAACAGGCTCCCCGGGGAAGCAGGATCTACCCACGTGGCAGGCTTCCCGCTGCATTGTGGGCACAAGGACCCACCTTCGATAGTTCCAGAACTCTCCGTGGGGTCTTTTCATCTTGGAAAGTTTGCATCAGCTTTTGAAATGACAATTCTCCAAGTTTCACCAGCAATCAGCGTCCTTTCAGATGCAGGGCCCAGGAGGACGGTGGCCCCTGGCCCCATCGGAGCCCTGGCCCTGGTGGCTGTGCAGTCCTGAGCCCTGGCCCTGGTGGCTGTGCAGTCCTGACGTGCCCCCTACTGGGCGGCCCGGCTGGGAGGGGGCTGCCCCATGGGAGCACTTGCCACTGCGGCAGAGCCCGCCCAGGACACACTCAGCTAGTGTCCCAGCATCCACCCCTTCCCTCTCCCCCGCCTCCCCTTTAAAGCAGGCTGAGGCTGTATTTTCCCCTGTGAACTACTCTGTTCAGTTTTTTGTATTTCGATAGCACTTCTGTGGCACACCTGACTCTCAGAGTCAGCTCAGGTCCTTGGGTGCCATTTACTAAAAAGGTTATTTTTTCCCCAAATTAAATGATGTCATAATACTTCTTCTGGGTTCTTAATATCAGCCTTCTTATGGGGGTCATTATGATTTCATAATAAAGTGAAAATTACTTTAGCAATAATTAGACACTTACTCTGTACCAAGCATCTACAGCTCTTTAAGCAGCCAACTTTGCTGAACCACCCTGACAACCGCCGTGGTAGGTCCGTGGCACAGGGAGGGCAAGACGTGCCAGGTGACAACACAGCAGGAGGCTGACAGCACAGGTTCACACGCATGGAGCAGAAGGGGGAAGGGGCCTGCATTACCTTGTCTATCTTTTTTTAGACTTCCGGCTTTACTTATATCATCTATTAGGGAAGAAGGTGCCAAGTTCTCATTAAAACAATATGCTTATGTTCCATTTAATTCCTTACCAAAGCTGGGGACTGAGCATCATGAACTGAAACCACATCCCCATGGATGAGCCTCATCTACTTTTCAAAAGTTACACTTAAAAATCCAACCCGTTTGGAGGAGAATCTTCCTCCTCCTCAAGAGACACAGAGGACAGTTCTATTAAAAATCAATTGATTAAAACCACTTTTGTTCCTTTAAGAACAGCAGAGTCTTGTTCCTAAAAGTTACTGAATGTTTTAAAAACATTTGAATTCAAATTCATAAGTGTCATTCATTTAATATTTTCCCAAACCTGAGACTATCTCACATTATTAGCATTAGTAACATAGAGAAAGGAAATACTTTCAGATTATCTTTCACAATAGGAATCGTAGTGAGGAAGGGAACTGTCGCGACCATGTGTCCTGTGCAAATGCCCCTGGGGCCCCATGGGTGCCATGGCCACCACAGGCCCACAACTTCTGGAATGCTACCCACATGTGAAATAGCTGCACATGGCTTACCTTTGCTTAACATTTTCTAATAAATTTGGTCAAGTGTGCCCTTGTCATCTTTGAGAAAAGGCAATTTTCCTGTAAATCAGAAATCTAATTTGAACAACTGAGCACATCTGTGACCGAGCAAACTGCATTTGCGGTCAGACGGCTGGAGAAAGCAATGCATGAATGGAATCCTAATTCCTAGCCTCTGCACACTTTACACCTGCGGCTGTGTGTGTGTGTGTGTGTGTGTGTGTGTGTGTTGCAGGGAAGAGAGAAGAGGAGGACGTGGGAACATGGAAATAAAACACCCTCGCCCCTCCTGAGGAGGAGAGAGAGAAGGGCGACTGCAAGGGTCATGACTAATGGTAAGAAGGGGACCCAAAGAGATTACAGATGAAAGATCACCTTTCCTTTCTGTGATGTCTCCTGGCAGTCATGTGACCAAGACACAGATGCCTGAAAGATTGGACACTGAAGGTCCAGGGTTTAACCATCACATACCTTATGGTGGCTGGCATTTGAGGTTCTGTTTTGTGGGGGGTTTTAATTCCTGGGAATCTTAATAACGAACATCCTCAGGTCAAATGAAGGAGGAATGAAGTATATAAACCAGACCAAAACAGATACACCATCAAGACCCTCTAAGTCTACCCCATCTAACACCAGGTACACAATGCTGAAGAAAGGACACACAATCTGATCCTCTGGCCACATATCTGCGCAGCTCACCCTGCTGGCTCCATGAAGCTGGTGGACCCAGCTGTTCTGTTCATCCCACAGGGGATTCCTTTTTTTTTTTTTTTTTTAATGTTTATTTGAGAGAGAGAGAAAGCAGGGGAGAGGCAGAGAGAGATGGAGCAGTCTGCTTGAGCAATCTCAAGCAGGCTTTGCACTCCAAGTGCAGGAGCTGATGCAGTGCTTGAACTCATGAACCATGAGACCATGACCAGAGACACTTAACGGACGCAGCCACCCAGGTGCCCCTGCACCTGGGGATTTCTGGTTGCTTCCACCATCTCAAGACAGGTGGCCCAGCAGGAACGAGCCTGGCTGCAGGTCAGGGACATGAAATGTTACTTCTCCTCTCCAGCCCTGGGATCCAGGACAGGCTACCTACCACTCCAGGTTATTACAGAGATGTGTCTAAGTGAGAAAGTGGGCCCATGATATGAAGAGAGGAGAAATAAACGTACTGACCTATTCAGGGCACACTCGGGTCCTGTTCAGCTTCCCCCAAGTCACTGAATCACGTTCAAAGAGAAGCTGGGGGCCTCTGGCAGGCTCACTTGGTACAGCCTTCAACTCTTCATCTCAGGGTTGTGAGTTTGAGTCTCGCATTGGGTACAGAGATTACTTAAAAATTAAAATCTTAAAAAAGATAAACATGCCTTTACACTGCTCCTGTGCTAGCACATGCCAAATGGAATTACACAATTAACAGTACGCTATATGAGAGACAGGGTCTTTACAGAAGTTTATACGACGGCCTGGAAGAAAAGCCCATTCATGATTGAGAAACCTCGGAATTGATAGTATAGATTATGCGGATACCCAGGATCAAGGCTGTTTCTAAGAGACCATCCATACTCCGATGACCGTTCCGTTCTCTCTGAACGGGCAGGGCATGTGACGCCAACCCTAGCAGTCCAAACAACGTGAAGCAAACACAAGAAAGAAAGTGAAAATCATGCTGTTGTTTGAAGTTTCACTTCTTTTCGTCTAATCATACAAATAAGCGGGCAGGCAAAATTCACAATGACTAGACAAGCATGAATCTACAGACAGCACCGGACAAACCAAGTCCAAGGGTGCCAGACCATCTGTAAGCTCAGAAGAACAGCATCTGCAGTATTTCCACAGTCAAACCAGATCACGGGGCAAGATGCTGAGGGCAGACTGAGAAAACTCTGACAAACTATGGAAGGCTGGCCTCGACAACGACAAGGAGAAGGTCACTCTCACAATCCCACCAGCCAAGCTTGGGTAAGCCATCACCACAAGCCCATCTCTACATGGTTTCTCTCGCTGAGTCCTCCCTTCCTGACACCCAGCAGCAGGGATGGTTACTACTCCTAACTTTCTGAGGAGAACACTGAACACAGAAGAAGCTACATGCCCAAGATCAAAGAGCTAGTGAGTGAGAGGATGGATATCTAAACTGACTCCAGAACATGAGCTCTTAATCACTAAAGTGCAAACTTTAAAGATAATCGAATTATCATAAATCAATGACCAGTTCTCACAACTAGCTTTATTCTCAAAATGCAGTTGCCTAATTAGAAGGAATAAGACCTGTGATTTGGTTGCTCAATTTCCACAGGCTTTGGAGTAGTGTAAATGTCACTGGTAAAACTGCGAATACAGATTTGGCTCACACACTTCACGGGATCATTGAGTGTCAGAGCTAGAGAGACCCTAGGAGTCATGTAGAACCAAGTCTTTGCTTCATGGATGAAAAATCAGAAGTTCAGAGAAGCTGAATAATGTTCTCAAGGTCACAAGAGACCTTGGATTACAAGGCTCTCAAGAATCTGAAGGATCCAGGTCTAAGTGAAGAAAGGGGGTAAGGATCAATTTGTTATCACTAGCATACTCACTAAAAGTATAAAAGCATAATGAAGTGTGATACACTTAGATCACAAATTTTTCACTGTCACCAATAAACAGTAACAGTGCGTGGTAACAAGCACTAATAATAAACCCACTATAGAAGAAAGCTCCTAAAGAAAATTGTGACAAATATTACATTCAGTGCTCTCTTAATTGGCATCATATAAGATCCATGCTTTCCAGGTAAATTTGTGACAATATATTTTTAGCTTAAAAATAGTTATAATTAAGATTTGGGATCCCAAAATTAAAAGCCAGTAACACAAACTTCAAGCCCTCTTTTTAAGGCAGAGAAAATCTAGGCTATTATGTAAATTCATTTCTCCATTATGAGCATTGTAGTTTCCTTTTTAAATTACACATGGTAAAAATCAATTTTATAAAAAGATTTTCATCAAAAGTAAACATCTCATCATTTTATGTTCTTCCTCCAACTCTTAAAATCACTATAAATAACATTCTTTTTTTTTTATGTAAGAGGGAAAAAATCACCATACTTGCAGATTTGAAATCAGTGAGTGAGGCAAAGTAATCTAACATAGGAAGTGTCTCATTACCTATGGTATCTCCTTCTGCTGGGTCAGAAAGGAACAGATATATTCCCTTGTCTACACATGCACACTGGCTGGTGACACAGACAAATCAGTGAGCCCTCCATAAAACTGAAACATACCTCTCAGTTTCATTCATCTATTAAAAAATAACTAGGTGAAATAAAGGGACAGTTAGACTGATTTCTGGTTTTTAGCACAGCCAAACACCCATGAGACTTGGACAAGCAACCTCAGTTTCCCTGCCCATGAAATGAGGCACAGGCCTACATAGCCTCCCGTCATTTGTCCCAGGGGGCCCTTCGGTGCTGAGGTCTGGAAGTTCCTCTGATCAGGAACACTTGAGGCTCACTGGTCTACCCCGTTAGCCAGAGGGCATCTAACAACAACGTCAACTCCAACCTTCTGATGGCCAGGGCACCTAGTCCGCCTCTGGTTTTCCAGAGGTGTGCGATTTAAGCCGGGAAATGGGCCACTTCCCAGTAGGAGCACACTGCTGGTGCTCCCCACGCCTCTTAATAGGAGATCACTAGTCATTTGCTCAGTTAATTTTTAATCAAGTCAGTTCATGAAGAAAGCCATTAAAAAGACACAAGCTTTTAAGTACTCGGTTTCTTTGCTCCTCCTGCCCAATACAGTCACTACACCGAGTCCATTTTAAGAGCCCTGCCCCTGGACAAAGGTCTTTCCTTTGAGTAAGAATCTCAAAGTAGATGGGATGTGTTCCCAGGCTTACCTGCATAAACCCTAGCAGGCCAATTTTGGTAGTCAACCTTAAATGGAGCTAGAACGACACTCTGGAAGAAACATTAAGGCAGAATGCTTGTATTTACAAGGTCTCTTCCACACCTGACAGTTTATTTTAAATGGGCTGCCTTTATCAAATCTTCCCAGATCATTCAAGTTAGCTTTTACAGCAAGATTTTCTTTTCCCACTCATGTCTTAAACATTTGGATAACATTTAATTACATTATATACAGAATAGTGAAAGCCTGACATAAACCAGTTTGGAAAAGAAACGCGACTTACTTTTGTGTAAGTGCGTTACTCAGGTGGGGAGAACACACCACCCAAGCGTGCTAGGGTGCGTGCTTCCCTCTGCTGCAGCTACAGTTCACGGCAAGGTTAATGTTAATTTTTAAAAGGGAGAGGGGAAGAGGAGGAGGAAAGGAGAAAGGAGAGAGGAGAGGAAGGGGAGGAGGCAGAGGAGGGAGGGGAGGGAGGAGGGAGGGGAGGGAGGAGGGAAGGAGGGAGGAGGAAGGAGGGAGGGAGGAAGGAGGGAAGGAGAAAGGAGAGAGGAGAGGAAGGGGAGGAGGCAGGGGAGGGAGGGGAGGAGGGTGGGGGAGGAGGGAGGAGGGAGGGAAGGAGGGAGGGGAGGGAGGGAAGGAGGGAGGGGGAAAGGAGGGTGGGGAGGAGGGAGGGGAGGGAGGAGGGAAGGGAGGGAGGGGAGGAAGGAGGGAAGGAGGGAAGGAGCGTGGGGAGAAGGGAGGGGAGGAGGGTGGGGAGGAGGGAGGGAGGGAGGGAAGGAGGGAGGGGAGGGAGGGAAGGAGGGAGGGGGAAAGGAGGGTGGGGAGGAGGGAGGGGAGGGAGAGGGAAGGAGGGAGGGAGGAAGGAGGGAAGGAGGGAAGGAGCGGGAGAAGGGAGGGGAGGAGGGTGGGAGGGAGGGAGGAGGAGGATGGGAAGGAGGGAGAGGAGGGAGGGGAGGAGGAAGGTAAGGAGGGTGGGGAGGAGGAACGGAGGGGAGGAGGAAGGGAGGAGGAGGAGGGAGGGGAGGAGGGAGGAGGGAGGGGAGGGAGGAGGGAGGGGAGGAGGGGGGAGGAGGGTGGGGAGGAGGGAGGGAAGGAGGGGAGAAGGGAGGGAGGACACATGCGGAGGATGACAGGAGGAAAAGGGCAGGATGGAGGAGGGAAGGGGAGGAGAAAGAAAGGAGGGAAAAGTATATTTTCCTTCCACTTCATTCCACTCACAGGTACACTTCTGCATCAATTTAAATTAAGTACAAAGCAGACCTATTTCCGTCTTGTCCTTATCAGTGCCTGTTAGGTTATTTGTACAAAATACACAAGCACACAACATCCGTGGGAAGAACCTCGCCGTGCTCTGACCCCCTCTCACATACAAGGTCAGCACTGCTCAACAGCGCGGCACGCAAACCTTTCTCGGGTCCAAAGCAAGAGACTCTAACGGAGTAGCTGAGGCTCCTAGTCTCCACTGTCACTGCCTAAATATGCCCTGAAAATGAAGCTTGCCCTATTTGGCATTTTGGCTTTGAGAAGATAAGTGAGCCAGTATGAGCACTGCACAAATAAAGTCCTGAGAATCACTTTCTCAAAATATCAGACCCAAATCAAAGTCAAATACAATGTGTCAATTAAATAATAAACCAAACCCCATCTCCTTGGCTACAATCCGCAGGCTCAATGTACCCCAGGCAGGAGTCATTGGCTTTGTCTCCCAGTATTTGGGGGAAAACCATAGCTGTTTTTCTTCCTCAATAATGTCAACAATTCCTCCCCACCTGCTCCAGCCCTTCGCCCGGCCCTCTGCTTTCTGGCCGGCATCTAAACGTCGGACAGGCTTTGGAAGACACCCCGTGTGCCCGAGACAGGACTTCGACTGCAACACACATGCATGTCTGGGCATGTGCGCATGTCTGGACGGGGAGGGGAGACGCCGTGCAGGGCCTTCTGTGAGTCAGTGTTGAATGACTGTCTTCAGAGCCTCTGACAGCTGTGACACAAACTCTAAGAGCAGTCGCTTTCCTTTCAAGATGAAGGTAGGAGGCGGCCAAACCAAGAAACAAGATCGAGAGTTTTTATAATAATTTTAAGAACAGATGTCACTGTTATATTTCTATTTAAAGTCCTCTTACAAGCATGCAAAGAGTATATGCAGCAAGCAAAACATCATTTAACACAAGCAATTCAAAACTGATTTTCCCCAAATATTTAAAATTTTAATATCAATCTTTTACCTAAAAACAATCAGCTCCTTACTCCTCTATAAACTGATTTCTGTGCATTCCACATTCAAATAGATTCTGTCACAGAGAATACATCCAAAAGAACAAAGGTTGTAGCCAATTAGAGGGAAGAATTGGGGTTTGTGGTTTTTCTTTTTTTCCTGGTCACAGACTAAGGACTATACTGATAATATCAAGCTGCTTCTTCGCTATATTATTAACAATCCTTTTGACAGTAGAGAATAAGATTTCAAAAGCACCTTGGTGTGTTTCATGGTAATTCCATCTTATTTACAGGAATCATGAACTAGGCTTCTCTGCACACACCATTCCCTCACGCTCCCCTCCCCCATGCTGAGCATTCAACAAATAAATGGACTGACTGAGAGCCTTTGAAGTGAAAAAGACATCCAAGGACACAGCCAGTGAGCCCACCCTCTCGGAATTCAGTCCAGTCGGGCGTCCAGAAGCTGGCTGGGGAGCTCTGGAGGTCTTGCCGAGGCTGGTCCCCTGTGCTGGGAGGGACTCTGGAGGGAACCGCAGGCCACAGCCCACTCAACAGGGGCCCTGGCCCACCCGGGAGGAGAGGGCCCTTCCTAGCCCCCCCAGAACCCTGCCTCTGGTCTTTGAAGGGATGGAGCTGGTCCAGGTTAACAATTTCTAAATCTTCATTCTGAACGCTTTACAGGAGCATAACTGGTACACTTCAACCACTATTTTACTCTCTTCTAATACATTTCTATTTATACCTTTCATTCCAAGAAAATGTTTCCCTCAGAGCTCCGATTTGATCAGAATACTAAAGAAATTTTTCCACATTGTTTCTTAAACACCTAGCTATTTAAGAAATCTGTTTAAAATCACATCTGCATTCAGATCTAGCCAATAGAAGATACACACATGTGACAAAAAGATTGCTCTTACTAGTTGCTGAAGAGATCTTGAATTTGCATATAAAAAGGAACAGGAGCCTCAGCCCAGGAAGGTCCTATAGATGCTTCAGCCAGAAAAATGCTTGTTCTGTCATATACCTTCGATCACACAGGGCAAAATATTACACCGTTTCACATCTTAAATTAGTACCTGAGTATGTAGGCTCGACCGCAGGTTGACTTACAGCAGGAGCAAGTTTACATTAATAATGATGGCTTACGTTGCTGGTCCACGTAAAGTTAGTGATGGGAACCATTTCCAACCACAGGCTTCATGCCCCGTCTGCTTACAGCTAGACCTACACTGCTCATTCCCATCAGGCACTTCGTAGGCCCGTAAGTATTAGTT
The DNA here is from genome assembly GCA_017311185.1 of Proteles cristata cristata. Taxonomy (NCBI): domain Eukaryota; kingdom Metazoa; phylum Chordata; class Mammalia; order Carnivora; family Hyaenidae; genus Proteles; species Proteles cristata. The sequence continues at coordinate 41,938 of JAESUZ010004996.1, read as the reverse complement.
TCCCTGTACATGCAGCAGATCTTTGAGTTGATGGTTCTTTCTGAGACAGTACACATTCATCTCCCGGACTCCCCCACCTTCCAAGGAAATTATTTCAGTAGCTGTTACAATTATCAGTCAGTCATTGGTCTCACCATGACCTATAGTTCTCACTGGAAAGTCAGAGGAGATGTAATCAAAACATCAGAAAATTACATTAACATGACTTTTTTGTTTGTTTGTTTTGCTGTCATAAGGAATCCTCAAAAGCTCTAATTCCCATGTGGCGTGGCTACAAGTGACCACCATTCCCAAAATGTCAGGGAATAGATCCAAGCTTTGGCCTAAGAGTTCATAACAGATCCCAGGTGGGAGCAGGGAGAGTGGCAAGAAAGGAAAGCAGCAATCAGGGCAGGGAAAGGGTTATGGAACAGAGTGCGCAGTGGGGGGTGGGGGGGTGCAAGGACAAAGAAGAGACTTCCAGGCCTATGGGTGGTTCTTTGACAGCCACCTCATTTTTGTTGACTTCAAATTTTAATTTTAATCTAATTCAGAACTACAAGACCATAAAGAAGGCTGAACAGAGCCGAGTCCGGCGCTTTACAATCATCCTGTTATAATCAACAATCACCTATGTGGCCTCAGATGAGCTGCAGCCTCCCGAGACTCAGTTTCTCCACGTGTAAGTGAGGAGCTTAAACGAAATACCGAACTCAGAATGGAAACGTGGTTTCTTACAACAATCATGCCGTGTCATGCTTCCAACCTTCTACACTGAGCCAGCCCATCACCTCCCTTGTGATCTTCCTGCAAAACTCAACTAGACGGTCCGCCAGCTTCTTGGGTGGGATCCAGCACACTCCTCCCTGGGGTGCCCACACCCCACGCACCCTGTCCTACCCTGTGATCATCTGCCCCCTTGTCTCGCCAGGCTCCTCCTCCACCCTAGGGCTCCCGAGGCCAAGTGCCCCACACGCAGGCTGTTCTGCCAAACGGAGGAAAGGAGAAGCCAGCACCCCTGGGGACCCTGTCTTCTGGGAGCACTGCAATGCTCTTCCCCACCCAGGTCCCTCTCACCCTAAGAGCAGAGACAGATCAAATTTTCTGACACCTGATGGACCAGCAATTGGAAAATACTGCCAAGAGATTCTTTTTTAAAGACCTTCAGTATAAAACTAACAGCTTTGCTCACTACACAACCACAAATGTGAGCAAAGGTCGGGGGCAGTGTGTGGCACACGAACACCAATAATCTCTTCGTTTCCAAGAAACCAACTACAAACAAAAGAAAGTGGAACACTTGGGCTATTTCATCACGCACGTGTTCTGAGACCAGCCAAACCACCGAAGGGTTACTTTCATTGTAAATCTTGTTAACTTTTTTAAGTCAGAGTACACTTTAAAGCACTGAACATTAAAAGGGCTCTCGCATACAACTCCTCAAACAGCAGCCATGGAGTTCGACAGAAAGGTGGCTGCTCCGGAGAACAGACACAAAGATTTACCCGAAAGGGGGTTTGCTGTAGTGTCATTTACCAAAGCCATAAGTAGGAATCACCCTAAATGACCAACAATCTGTCATAGGACTGGTTTAACGCCCTACAGTACGAGCGATGGAATGATAGTAGATCCCTTATAAGTAACGGCACTGAAGTGTTTCCAGAACACTCGCTTCCATGTAATCCAGGCAGTGAGAAACAGAGAAGCACCAACACAGGCCAGGGGATGATCACTGAAGCCAAGTGCTGAGTACTGGATGGTCACGACCGATTCTATTTTTATGAATGTCTAACTGTTCCAATTTTGAGAAATGATGGCAAATAAAGTTCCAGGCATAGAAAAGATATGCATGATATACTCTCTAAAATGTGGCATAAAGGTATTGTCATGAAATAAAATGTAAATACCATAAAAGGCCCTTAGTTTTGGGGTGCTGTGGTCAGAACACCCGGATGTGGCCACCTGGCCTGCCACTTACGCGCTCGGAGACCTGAAATTTATCATCACTGGCCCTCAATGTTCTCTTTTGAAAAATGGGGACATCACCTACCTCTGAGAATTAAATGAAACAAATGGCAAAGGGTTTCTGTTAATTGCAATTTGTCAGATAAATTTTGCTTTCCTGATTTTTTTAAATATTCACCCGTTTTGAGCGAACTTCTCAGTGAGTCTTAGTAAACTGACCGCGTGCGGTCAGCACCCGGTCAGTTCTGGAACACCTGGATCGCTCCCCTACTCCCGCGTTCCTCTTAGCAGGCAACGTCTTCTAGCCCCAGGCCGAGGCAGCCACTGACCTGCCTGTGTAGTTCTGCCCGCGTGGTTTTGCCTTCCCTAGAAATTTCATACAAACGGAACCCAACAATACACGATATTCTGCACTTGGCTTCCTTGACTCAGCACAGTGTGTTCTTCGTGGGTACGTCAGAAGGTTTGTCCTTATGACTGAATTTCATTGTATGGACAGGACAGACCACATCTTGGACATTTACAAGGTTGTGTTCGGCTCTTAGGACTAACATGGCTGTACGGGAAGTTTTCGCCGGAGCACGTTCTTATTTCTCTCGAAGCAGATACCAAGGACGGGAATTGCTAGTTCACACGTATCAGCCCAAGTTAAACAACTTAAGGAACTACAAACCGTTTTCCAAAGTGACTGCGCAACCTGACAGCAATTTGGGGGGCTCTGGCTCCCCCACAGCCTCATCAACATGGCATACCCATCTTTTTTGTTACAGCCCTCCTTGTAGGTGGGTGGTGGTCACTATGGGCTAAATTTGCACTTTTCTCAGGCCTAATGATATTGAACACCTTCCAGTGTGTTTATTTCCTTCCCATACAGCCCTTTTGCTAAAGTGTCTATTGAAATCTTGTGCTAATTTTTTAATTTGGTTATTTGTTTTCCTGAGTTTTACAAGTTCTTCATATAATCAGGTCCTTTATGGGATACACGAGTTACAAGTATCTGTCTTATTCTGTGACTTTGTGTTTTCATTTTCTTAACAGCATATTTTAAAAGGTAAATTTTTTTAAATATGATATTCATCAAATTTTTTTGTTGTTCATGCTTTCCGTATACTATCTAAGGAATATTTTTATTAACCCAAAATCACAAAGATGTTCTCTTATGCTTCCTTCTAGAAGTTTTATAGTTTTACATTTAGTTTTGTGATCTATTTCCATAATTTGTTCCTTGGTGGAGAAAACCAGTTATAAAACCATACTGCAAAATGTCCCCTTTAAACCATATATAAAACATGATTATATATGCTTATGTGTAGTTATGTGCATACAAACATAAATAGAAAAAGCCTAAACGGATATACACCGAAACACCAGACAGGTACTTGTATTTTAGAGAGTTTTATTTTCTTCTTTTTTGGCAGTACTCAGGAATAACATACAATAAAGTGGTTTCAAAATGCCATCTCCTCCCAACTGTAGGCTCCAGGACAGAAGGGGCAGCCAGAGACTCCCTGGAGGTGGCAGGACAGGAGGGGAAAGGGGCTGCTGAGACCTCAGTTTAGAAAGAGAGGACTTAGCATAACTTCTCAGGACCAGGACCCCTGGAGAGCCCGGCTGCAAGCTGAGTGCAGAGAATGCAAAGTAAGTGTGAGAATCTAGATGAAGTGAGCGAAATGGAGAATCTAGATGAAGTGAACGAAATGTTCATTTCTAAGAAAGCTCCCTTTTCTAAAGAGTACATTTAAAGGGAAAAAAAATCAGTATGTTCTAGGACACTAGTAATTCTTACAGGCTGTGTTTTTAACAACACGGTGGTCAGATAATAAAAATTAATGTGTTAAGGAGTGTGGTATGCAGTTCTTCGTGAATTACGTTTAATTACAACTACAACTGGAAGATTCCTATTTTTGCTGGACACTTTTATCCTTCTGTCCTTGGCCAATGAACTTCAGATACAAGACAGATCTTCATTTTGAACCAAATGTAATGAACAGCATATTTAATTATAAGGTTACTTCAAATGCCAAGGAACTACAGTCTACTGCTGTGAGCACCTCTGAATGAAAGCAGTTAACTGCTTCATTATGCTGGTAAATTTTTAATTCCTTGCTTCTCTGGATCACATGTTCTATTTTCCAAAGAATTTCCAATCCACAAAAGAAATAGCCAAGGAAGCATGTGATGGATGTGCTCAGTCAACTCCACCTACTCAGAGCTCAGACCCCAAAGCAGACACACTTCCTGCAGCTGCAGCTGCAGCTTACACAGCACGGTTCTTTGGGTTTTTCTGGCAATAGCTCATAGTTCAGGACAACAAAATCCTGTACCCGCCTTAATCTGCGGGCACTTCCCTTTACACCACAAATATGGACATTTGTCTCTACTGCAGTCATGTGACAATACAGAGAGCAGAAAGAAAAGCCTGGAAGTGAACATTTTAAAGAGGGGCAACCTTCTAACCAGGCTTCTCACGAGGCTGACGAATGCCCCCTGACAAGTGTAATTAACAAGATGGACCTGATGCTTACATGGGACTGGGGCCTGTTCTAGGCACTAGGCAACATTTGGTGACTGAATCTGAATCTACATCTGCGTGGGTACTTTACAGTGAGGAAACTGAGGCAGAGTGAGGTCAAGTAACTTGCCCAGGTCAGGCCCCTACTCTGCCCACTCCAGGGAACTCTCAGGCTAAGCTCCCAAATATCTGAATGGCATTCTGACTCACTGTGAGGAGACGGGGCTCACAACAGTCTTCAGACAACCACTTCCACAAATCTCATTTGCAATGACACTCAATCATTCATTTCTCCAAATCTCTACTTAGTGAGACGTGACTGGCTGCACTTGAAGGCATGGTCCCACGTGACACACCGCCCTAACCTGACTGACCATCTGATGGCCATTCACCTGCAATACCCCAGAGGGGCCAGCGATCATAAAGACAGAGACAAGCTGGCCGAGGAAGAGATCACACTGCTCTGTGCCCTCCCTCCAGCCGAGAGGAAAAGCAGGTCCTCTTCCTCATGTGCAGGCCACACACTAGCAACCCAGAACCCCATCCACTCCGTCCTTTGCACTCCGCTCCATGCAGGACCTTAGGCTGGTGTCTTCAAACCCAGTATTTTCTTGTGTGAGGTCAAGGCGAAATCTAGTAGTAGCACCACAGATGACACTTTTCTGGCTCCAAACAAGACACAATTCCAAACAAGCATATCCCAACCAAAAAAAAGCATAATCAGCTTTTAAAGGCTATAGCTGTTGGCAGATTCTGGTACTTTTACCAAGGTCTAGAAACACTCAAGCCATTCATCAAGACCCTAGAAAGAGAGTTGCTGTTCTCCTACATTTGTTGATTGTACTTAAAGCACCAAATTCATTTCTGAGGTATGTACAACGTTAACAATAACAAAAAGGAAAAAATTAGCAGTTTTACTGGACAGTCAACTAGAACGCCCTTTCCTCCTTGAACTGTGTGCTCCACTCCTTGTGTTTCCCCAACAGTCATCGGCCCACACCCTCTCTCCCACCACCACCAGCTTCAGTTGTCCACACGGACCCAGGATCCCTGGCCCAGAGCCCCTTGCACAGAGGATAGAGCCACACCGCCCTGCACCAGACTCTCCTAGAAAGGGTGAGTCCCAACGGCCCTCCATGACTCAGTCACATTCTTGAGGGTACGGAGTCATACTGAATGGGTGACAAAATTTTAAGAAAGATTTCTTAGAATTTATTACTTTTTAGTATACGTGCTGCCGAAGCGAGCACAATTTACTACTTTTTATACTTAAGAACATAAAACAGTAATTTGAATATAAGAGCTTATCTTCACATTATTCCCTTATTAAATACAAAGCCAGATCTACCTGACCAGAAAACAGGTGTTCTGAAAAAGATCGCCTCCCTAAACTGATTCTAAAGAATACAGTCAGAATTAAAATAACGTATGCAAGGCTTTTATAGTCCTGGGGGGTGGAAGGGGGAGCAATGTTTCTGGAAACAGGGCACGAAGCTTATTGTTTTCCTCTTATTTTTATTTATTTTTTAAAAAGATGTCAGAATGAAGACTATAGTGTGGTTACCTCCTAAGTAATCACCTTGGGACACTACAGACTCACTCCGACCCTGCAAGAACACTGCCAGGGCTCAAATCCATCTGGAACCTTTCTTTTCAAATTGCCCGTTACAGCCTGTGGCACGTTCTCTAATGTAGTAAACAGCTATTCTTTCAGAACCTATTAGAATCTGGAAAATAAGTAAATTATCCCATGCCAAGTATAGGTGAGTAATGCTAAGAAGAATAATAAAACTTGGTTACTCTGTTAAAAAAAAAAAAAGTTCTGAATATACTTGGTATATCAGGTGTCTAATCATTACATAATAAACCACTCCCAAAATGCAGAGACTCAAAACAATGACTTATTATTTTTTATGACCCTGTGAGTTGACTAGGTAGTTCCTAAAAATTATAAATAAAGTCATTAATAAAAATGATAAATGACTGGAATGGAACACTGGTATTCACAATACCAGCCCGGGTATTTAAAATCACTGCAGGTTCAGGGCCTTGTGTTCAGGGTCTTCAAACGGCCCAGAAATGTTGGGCTGGCTATATGCCACTTTTACAAGACAATAACAGGACTTTCATTTTTATCTTTTTTCCTGAAACTGTCAAAGTAAATTTGACCACCGGGTGGGTCCACCTATACCTCTGAGTGCAGATTTTCAATCACTTCTGTTGTTGCTTTTAGTATAGATCTTGTGATTTGTAGGCAATCTATCTTTTAAAAAAAAAATGAGCAATTTATTTAGAGTTAATACATGAACAGAACTAATTCATTAAGATTTTCAAAGGAGATCTAGGTGAAACAATAGAAATAACTTCTCCCCTTCTCTAAGTAAGAGATCATCTCAGACCACAGCTCCTCCCACCCTCCAAGAAAAGGTTCTGTTATCAGAGAAGTCATGCTTGGGGCACGTGAGTGGCTCCTGGGTTAAGTGTCTGACTCTCAATTTCGGCTCAGGTAATGATCTCAGGTCCGTGAGATTGAGCCCTATGCCAGGCTCTGTGACGATGGAAGGGAGCCTGCTCAGGATTCTCTCCCCTCCCTCTCTGCCTGGCATGTGCTCTTTCTCTCTCAAAGTAAATAAACTTTAAAAAAAGAAAAAAGTAGTGATGCTTAATCCTCAAAGTTAACAAATAATAGAGTCAAACGTCATAGTCTTAAAAACTATGACCTGAGCAAAATATTACACTCAAAATGCAATGTATTTATTATCAAGTATGTTAAAAGTCCATTTCAAAAGCATGTTTTCATCTTTAAAAACTGCCACAGCTTATGTACAGTTTTAACTCTGACTCTATTTGTGTGATAAATAGGAGCAAAATCTTAAGTTACTCTAAAACAGGAGATAAGGGGCACCTGGGGGGGCTCAGTCGGTTAAGGAACTAAGATCTGCTTGGCATCTCTCTCTCTCTCTCTCTCTCTCTCTCTCTCTCCCCCATTCCCCCTCAAAAAAAATTAAACATTTTTTTAATGTAGAAAATGAATTTTCGGGGCACCTGGGTGGCTCAGACAGTTAAGCCCCCTACTCTTGATTTGGCTCAGGTCATGATCTCCCAGGGGTGGGATCCAGCCCCACCGAGCCTGCCTGGGCTTCTCTCTCTTTGCCCCTCCCCTGCTAATGCTCCCACGCACACATCTCTCTCAAAAATAAATTTAGGGGCGCCTGGGTGGCTTAGTCGGTTAAGCGTCCGACTTTTGCTTAGGCCATGATCTCGCAGTTCGTGGGTTCAAGCCCCGCGTCGGGCTCTGTGCTGACTGCCAGCTCAGAGCCTGGAGCCTGTTTCAGTCTGTGACTCCCTCTCTCTCTGACCCTCCCCTGCTCATGCTGTCTCTCTCTCTCTCTCTCCTAGAAATAAATAAAACATTTAAAAAATAAAAATAAAAATAAATTTAAAAAAAATAAATTTTCAACAACCTGTGAAAAAGCAAAATCTCAGTCATCTGACAATGGAGGAAAAATTAACTCAGTAAACGGTGATATGTTCACCCGCTGGAACTGAATGGATGTCTAACATCAGCGACCAGAGCAGAACAGAAATGGAGGAGCACCCTCAAGGGACGAGTGGCTTTATTCTGTGCTCTGAACGCAAACACCCCAGCAGCTTTCAGTTAGTGCAGTCAGGCCCTCCACTCACATCTGCCTCCCCCACGACTCCACAGCTGGGAGGTTCTTCGGTGTCTACTTGCAGACCCAGCCCACCAACGTCTAGGCTGACCCAGGACCAATGGTGGAAACACTACGTCCGGGCCACACAGTCCACGGATACGTATCGGACGCTGACAACATGCCGTCACATCTCAGGCCTGGGAGTCCGAATCGGAAAAGCGGGTGCTTTCTCCCGGACCCCAGAAGCATACCCATCCCACAGGGGAGGCTGACGTTCAACACAGAATGGACACAGGAAGTGCTGAATTCAAGTGACAAGTGCAATGAAAGATTAAGGACTGGGTAGTATCAAGCGCTCTTCTGATAGCAAGCTTCAAGAGGGGTCAGAGACACTTCACAACAAGAGACTCTCGGGCCGAGTGCAGAGGGCGGGGAGGAAGGTGACGGGCCCGACAAGGGCAGCAACGCGCTCCAGAAGCAGAACAGGGGCACCGCTGGGTCGGGTCGCAGTGAGCATCATGGTGAGGCCAAGGCCACCTGACGGGATGACGCAGCACGCGAAGCCCCTAGAACACAACATCTGGCACTGTAGACACCACTACAGTGGGACGCGGTGGGCACACAAGCCGGGGTCTCAGTCACCTGCCAGTGGCCAGGGCACAGCTTTCATGGCCCTACTCCAGCTAGTGGAGAGCTGTGCTCTGACCTCTTCATCACAACCATTTACCTTGGGAACCGCGATGTTGGCCACATCCTCTAAAAGACCCCGTCCCAAGCCCTTCTCTACCCCCCCCACCCCCCGTCTCGGCAGCAGTACAGCACTACATCTCTCTAAAGTTTAAACCAAAGTTCAGCAAGGGAAATGATCAGACCAGAGGTAAAATACACTTCAAGTTGCCAAGTGGCAGAGAGGGACTATTCAAGGCCAGCAAAGCTGTGGGAGTGAACAAGCCAGCACTCCACACATCTCTGGCTCTGGGACACGGGGAAAGGGCGAGTGGCAGAAAAAAAGAGACCATAACGAGAATACACGTCATAGCCCCAGCAAGCTTCTCGAATACCCTCTCCATAAAGTCCAGCCAACAGAATGACATCAAAAGTAGAAATAATCCTTAATAACAACAGTCTCTTCTTAGTAAAAGAAGCTGGAACTTGTTTTACTGTTTGAAAGCAGTACATCATTATAATTTTCCAAGAACTAATAGGCTTAAATCATTCAACAAAGACTAATATTTTCTTGAAAGGAGATAAGATGGCTTTGTGCCTTTCAAAAGAAAGACACCATTCAAAAGAATGTGTAGTAATTCTGCCTTAATCTAAAATCTAACAGTATTGAATTTTTTTTAATCAAGGTGAATTCTAAATAACTGTCTTTAATGGAACCTAGAAATAAGAATATTTAAACCTCCTAATGCAGTTTTGGGGGGTACTTTTCAAGAAAAGATTTTTCCATAGTTTTTAATCACTGAAAGAAGTGCATGTCTGGGAACGAACTCTCTTGCCACTCCTCACAAAGACTTGAGTTTGACTGGAAGGATAATTTTCAAAACTGATCCCTGTTTGAGCAAGTGTGTCCAAGGTTCAGTGCCACCGAGCCTCACGACGGCCAATCTGATTCCACAGGGGTTCCGAGGTTGCGGGCATTAGCAAAAGTAGCTCTTGGAACTGACTCCATAGTAGTCAACGGTGGGCCTGAGTGGACAAGATCAGGAGGGTCAAGAGGTTCTAAGTATACAACCTGGTCAGAGGGCCTAATGCAGAGGTGCTCCTACCTACCGTACATGTCAAGAGAAGAATCACCCAGGCAACGCAGCTACCAACCAACTACGTACAATGCCCCGCAAACTCCCACCATTACAGTTCCACATTAAGGTTGTGTTGTGGCTTCCAAAAAGTCTCAATGAGGGGCGCCTGGGTAGCTCCATCAGTCAAGCGTCTGACTTCAGCTCAAAGCATGATCTCACAGTTTATGGATTACGAGCCCCGCGTCGGGCTCTGTGCTGACAGCCAGCTCAGAGTCTGGAGCCTGTTTCAGATTCTGTGACTCCCTCTCTCTCTGACCCTCCCCTGCTCACGCTGTCTCTCTCTCTCTCTCTCTCTCTCTCTCTCTCTCTCTCAGCAGTGAATAAAACATTAAAAATTTTTTCAAAAAGCTCAATGAAATGTTAAATGAGAGAGTTAACACCTTAAATGAAAGGGTTTGACCAAATGATCTGAAATCACTTGAATCTCTAAAGCACTGATTCTGTATTTAGGACAAGTAAATGCTAGGCAGAGAGCAGGCCCCAAAGGACCAGGAGACGGGGCAAAGGTGAGTCCAGGCAGCCAGGAGAGGGAAACAGGCAATACCGGAGTGTTAGCTGAAAAGGCAAGTTATAAGTCAGAAATACTAACTGTTACAAAATACACGCTATATGCAAACAACTATATTTATGGAGATAAAACACTAAAAGTACTCTAACCGTGATTATCTGAGAATGGCAGGATTGCAGGGACTTATGTTTGTCATCTGATTTCCAAATTTCTACAACGCATACTGCTCGGCAGACCCCCTAGTAGAGACGAGGGGTCTCTCGCAATTTTATACATCACGTAAGCAGAGGCACTCTGTGCTTCAGATTATCATCAATTATGAGGATATTTTTACAGTGAATATACTTGGAAGAGAGAGACGGTGTCTCCCCTCCAGAGCAAAGGGCAGGTTTGCTCATGGTCTTGGAAGGTAGGGAGTGTCTCTCTTCAGAGCCAAAAACAGCCATGCTCACACCCAGTACAAAGGATTCAGACACGCTAAATTCAGGGCTCTTCTCCTCCAGCGCAACTCACCACGTGTACAAGTGTCGGCTGGCCTTCTGTGTGTCACCCTGCGGGAATCAGGCTTTAGGGTACTAGTGCAAGAAAGAAAAAACAATGCTGGTATCAGGACAACTCTTACTACCCTGCGTAATGAAAGTCCTCTGTCTCTGACCCAGCATTCTCACGTCTTCTGAAAGCATCTGTCAAACTGTGGAAGGCCAATCTTTTAGCTTGCAAGTAGGGTAAAAAAAAGCTCAGACCCTTCATAGCTCTTGACAAATATATGCTATTGTTACCATCTGAGATGCTCAAATCAGTGAGAGACAGTTTCTACTGCCTGCAACTAAAAGCCATGACTAATGATATAAGAAGCAAGTCTTTAAATGTTCAGGAAGGAAGGGACGGAGGGAGGGAAAAAGAAAGAAAAGAAAAGGAGAAAGACCCAGAGGACCCTCACCTCTATCGGCACTGGACAAGGAGAAGGGCACTGTCATTTTTACCACACCCCTGCTCTGTGAAACGTGCTGTGCCTGGAGCTAAGGGACACAGCTGAGGACAAGACACACAGGAAGCATCTCAATGCATGCATGTGCCTACCACCACAGGAGCTAAATGAACCAGGACAAGGGGCTTCGAGAGGGTCGGAGAGGGAGTCAGAGCAAGTCTGAGGGCGGTTAGGAAAGTCATTCTTGACATTCTACAGATGACACTTAACAGTGCACAACGGAGACTTTTTCTCTCATCGTCATCCCAGAGAAAGTTTACAAATTTAAGTAATCAGCACAAATATACCAGCCCTCCATCCTTTTAATCCAACTGTTTTTACAATTATAGAATAATAGTATAATTACAAGATTAGTGCCAAGCAGTGGAGTGATAAGCATTTCATGACTATGGTCTACCAGGAAGCCAATTTAGAGTCACTTAAAGTGGTTAATCATCAACCACAGCCGAATGTCCTCGGATAACCTTTGCATATAAAGTGTTTAGATTATCCAATGATTGACACATGCAAATTTGAGCTTTAGGCTCTTTAATACTTCATATAGTACCTTGTAGCTAGAAGGTGGTTAATAAATGAAAATCATTAGGATTATCTAAGAATATTGGACTCAGCAAGAAAGAGCATTACATTTACTCTCAATTCACTCTCTGTGACTTTAGTCAAGTCACTTAACCTCCCAGGCACCAAATGCCTTATCTGTCCTAAGAAGGGATTAGAGTACAGGTTATCATGGCTTCCTCTAAAGGTAGAAGAACAATTTCAACTCATTAAACTAGCATTTAGTGGCAGTGCTCTATTTCACATATAATGTATCCTGCAAAACATGAATGTCCCTAAATGACAGGCATCAAATGCATAATTTCAGTGAGGTTTGGAAGGGTAGGATTTCCAATCACAACTAATCTTTGCTATTAAAAAGTTTTTAAAAAGCCGTTTCCCCCCGTGAAAGCAATATACATACAAGATGGCCATTTGGCATGGGAAGGAAGAAAATACATATAATCAGTAATCCCATGGCCTAAAGGCAACCATCAGTAACATTTAAATAAGGCTCAGAGTTTTTAAAATTTATGTAAACACAAATATGTAGATAACCTTAAACAAAATCCAGTAAAGTCCACATACACACACACCACCAACTAAAATAGAATAGACAAAAAAGGAAGTGCTCAGAAAAAGCCAGGAGGTGCTGAAAACATGCTCAGGACGAGTCAAAACTTGAGCAAGCTCCTACTGGCTAACCTGGAACAAATCTGAACAAAACTAATGATGATAATAATCAGTATGAAATGAGAATCTGTGCACCTATTCTGATACAAATAAGTAAATAAAAAAGGAAGTCTTCTTACAGTAGGATTCCAACTTATAAGAAAAGAAATAAATGAAGGAATTAGAAAATTACCATTTGGCAAATACCAGAGTAAGAATTATTTTAGGCAAAAACCATCACTGGGTATAAAATTAATGAGTGAAAATAGAATGAGAAATGAGGTTGAGATATTTACAAAGTCTCAAAGAACACCCATCTCCACAAGATACTTACTTGGTTACAAATAGAAACATTATTAATTTTACAAAGGAGATCCCCTTAGGAATCATTCTAAGTGATGCCAGGACAGGCACAGAGACGTTTGCCTCCTGATGAAATGCAGAGAGGAACACAACTTCGCTTCCAAAGCATTTCTAACAAAAATGAAGAATCTGCATCGAACAACGAGGAACTACACAAATCCAAACTGCGGAACATTCAACCAGTTAGCTAGAATTAACCTGAGGTCTTGACAAATAAGGAAAGACTAAACAACTCTTCCAGATTAAAGAAGGCTGAAGCGCCACACAACAGAACACACGCGTGACCTGGGAATGAGCCCTGCACCAGGTAAAGGGTGTTACTGAGACAATGGGCAAGACGTGCATAAGGTTTGTAAATTAGACTATACACTGAGTGCAATCTCCCCAATTTTGATAATTTTAATGTGGTATGCAAGAGAAAGGAAATACATATTAAGATATCTGGAGGTAAAAGAGGCATCGTGTACAACTTAATCACATGTTTCGGGGGGGGAGTTTATCTAGAAAGAGGGGCATGGATGCTATAGCAAGTACAGTAAGATATTCATATTTGGAAAATCTGGATGAAAGGTATATGTGATTTTTTTGTACAATTTTTCCAACTTTTGGGGGTATCTGACATTATTTAAGTATGTTTTACATATGTACACATATATGCAACTACAGGGTGGAGCCCTTTCTGTAAAAATAGATGCATCCCTAATTTATTACCTGTAAAGGCTGCACAATAGCCCCTGCTGCATATACCACAAGTCATTTAACACTGCTGACTACCAGCAGCAATGCCTATATATTCAAATACATGCCTGTGAATACTGTTTATTTCAGCAGAACTCCTAGAATAAAATAGCTCCCTTGAAAAGGGATTTTACGCGAATTTGAATTCACTTACTATCCAGATATCTGGAGACAGCGGGCAATCTAACATTTTATTTAAAAAAAAATCGTGTAGGGGCGCCTGGGTGGCTTAGTCGGTTAAGCGTCCGACTTTCGCTTAGGTCATGATCTCGCGGTCGTGGGTTCGGGCCCCGCGTCGGGCTCTGTGCTGACTGCCAGCTCAGAGCCTGGAGCCTGTTTCAGTCTGTGACTCCCTCTCTCTCTGACCCTCCCCTGCTCATGCTGTCTCTCTGTCTCCTAGAAATAAATAAAACATTAAAAAAAAAATTTTTTTTAAATAAAAAAAAAATCGTGTCTTTAAATGCCCCACCCTTACCCGCCTCTCCAGCTAGTGGGGCACCTGTAGAACAATGAAGAAAGAAAATGATTACAAACTTTGTATACTGTCACCAAGAGGTCACAATGCCTTATTTACTTCCATTTAAAGAGAAAATGAAGGGCACCTGGCTGGCTCAGTCAGTGGAGCACGCAACTCTTGATCTCAGGATTGTGAGTTCAAGCCCCATGGTGGGCATAGAGCTTTAAAAAAAAATTAAAGTGAGCACAGAATACAAAGGGGAAACAAACTAACCTTGCCTGCTCATAAGGAAACAGCAAACTGGATGAGAGAAACAGCAGGATCAAATGTATTTATAAAATCACACCCATGCCTTGAAGTGCAAAGAGCAGCTGTGTGCTGGGAAGGCCGATGTGCTCAGCACTCCAGTGGACAGAGGGCTGCTTCCGGCCTGAGCCTGCTGCAGTATGGGCCGATGCGGGGGGCAGAGGGAGCTTACGGGGGTACAGAAGTGCTGATGGGACAAGCATTCTTGCTGGGAATACCGAGGAGGCACGGGGAAGCTAAGACAGCCTCTTCAGTTAGAAACGGAAGCGCTGAGGCCCTGCGCTTGTGTGCGGGCACATCAAAGAAAGAGAGTCAAGTCACTGGTCACTAGAACTTTCAGGAGGTTCAGCACCCTCCTCATCACCATCAAGTGTAGGATCTGTGGAGGCTCTAAGTCTTATTCTCCAGTTTCACATCAATTAGCCATATAAATATATGTGGAAAATAATCAAAAAGAAGCCCTGGTCACAGGAGATGCTCTGAAGGCTGACGCTGGAACAGCGTGTAGGTTGCTGACGTGTCTGCTGCTATCAGATCTGCCAAGCACATGACTGCCTAACTGGCTAGAACACAGTTTTTGAATGACATATAGTAAATCTCTTGTTTCTGACCATGAGAATGAGATCAAGGTCAGAAACAACAGTAAATGATTCCATCATTTGAAAATACTGCCTTGAGCATGAAAGACTTACCAGGTTCCCAATACAGGCCACCACTTCTATAAAAGGAAAGGGCTAACTTTCATGTTCTCATATTTTAAAAGTATACACAGACAGAAAATCTGGTCAATTTATCATCAGTTAGAAGTACACTTTAATTCCACTAACCCTCAAATAAGCAATTACATTTAGTAATACATCCTTGCACTATTTTATCCACACACGTGTGTCTACAGTATACCCTCTCCTACAACAGAAATGGAAGCAAATAATACAGTTTTGTAAGCTGCTTGATGACTTATTTATGGTGAACTGTGTCATGACCTAATATTCTAGTATTAATCTACTACATCAAATATTAATGACTACATAAAATATTCTTAATCAAAAATATGTATCACACAGTAAATGTTAATTCAAAATCGCCATACTGATGGAAGCTGCGTGGAGTGCAGTTTAGACAAAATTTCCAAGTCTCAACTCTTGCAATTAAAGCAATTACTGACACAGATTTCGGCCTGACTTCCCAGCATCTCATCTCTACCACCAGTAGAAAGCTTTCTAAAATACTCAAGAGTTCTCCAAATCTCATAAGCCGTTAATACATGGCATTTTTCTGTGACTATAATCACTCTTTTGCCTTTGAGGTAAACTATGCTCTTTGCAAAGTAATCACTTCTAATATGTAAACTATCATAAAAATAAATGAATACCATGCTCAAGTTTTTGAGACTTTGTGGTTTGTTTTCAAGTTTTTGTGTGTGTATATGTATGTGTGTGAAAGAGAAAGAGAGACTGATTGAGCAGGGGAGGGACAGAGAGAGAATGAGAAAGAGACTCCCAAGTAGGCTCCGCACTGTCAGCACAGAGCCTGATGCACAGCATGAGATCATGACCTGAGCCGAAATCAAGAGTCAGGACTCTCAACTAACTGAGCCACCCAGCACCCCAAAACTCTGGCTTGAAGGGCAGTCCAAACTCAGCTCTGAAAATGGATAACATCTACATAGAATTTTGGTTCAATGGAAGGAACAACCAACCAGATAAAGTCAGTGGGCTGATATACTTCTCTGAGGCATAACTTTCCCTCTACTGGTCTTGACCTATAAAATGTTCATGGAAAAGACAAAACGCTTGTTTTGTGAGTAAGAAAGGTATCATTGCATTCTTTATATTTGCTGCCTTATAGGCAGTTCTGATTTACACTTGGTGCCCCAGCAGTTAACAACAGGGTTCCCTTTCATTCTTAAAAATATTCTGGTTTGTATAACAAATTATTTGGTAACCTCCTTTAGGCTTCCAAGTTTACTGCAGGCACTTCTTTTGAGATAATGAATATACTGCTATTATTATTTACACAAAGTACATTAATTCCCCTTCTTTATAGAACAACATTACCTCCAAAAATTAGACTTGACATTCTTTCAAAATTCCTTTTTTCACATTTAGGATACAATGACACCTAATTCTAGTTTATGCAACTTTTTTTAAATTTCTTCTATCTTTTTTTCACATCTTTGATGTGCCAACAACCCAATATGTTAATATAAACAAGATAAGAAAACACCAATAAATGAGCCACTGAGGGTCATTACTGAATACAAAGAGATTAATCAACAAAATCAGGATTTCACGAGAAGCAGGGCTACCAGCTTCAGCGAGATATACAGGTTTCCGCTGCTAACCCAAAGTAGAGCGTGCCTAAGAAACTGTACACCAGAATGGCCTAAAACAAAGACACAATTGCCATTTTGTAAAAGCCAAAATCCTCTTCGGATTTCTTTCTGTTAGCGGAAACTGGAACTAAAGTAGGTCTTCCACAAAAGACAGTGGAGCGACACGCACTTTCTGAGATCAAGGGAAACCTGTATTAAGAACCTCGAAAATTCTCTAGCGACTGTCCATTGCACTCTGCAACTTTCCTAACTGTGGCTGACTTCCCTCAGCTTGCTTATGGTCTACTTCATCGGAATGCACTTCCCTACTCATTCCATGATTTCATCACTGTCAAAAAATACTACAAATTATACTCTGTGTTACTGATGAAAATAAGTGGACAACTGGCTATGTCCACATTTTTAAATATTCAGATCTAAGTTAGTTAACATATAGTAAAATAATGATTTCAGGAATAGAATTTAGTGGTTCATCAGTTACGTATAACACCCGGTGCTCATCCCAACAGCTCACCCAACACCCCGCCAGCAAACCCTTGTTTGTTCTCTACATATTTAAGAGTCTCTTATGGTTTGTGGCTGTGCCCATTTTCAGAACGGAGGTACAAGAATTCTAAGTGTACACTGCAAGGCCAGAAAGTGATCTGTGTACAATAACTTACTTCTGAGTAATTTCTAGAAAGTCATTTCAAAGTAGATGCAGAATGCAACATACATATATGCCAATTAGCTCTATGACCATTTGATATCAAGGCCTTGTCCCAAGGGGTAACCCGGATGCAGACATGCAATGGGTGGGACTGATGGGTGGGACAGCATCCAAGGTCCTACAGTGGCTGGAGTATTCTGCCTGCCACTCACCGCTTTCCAGGAGAGCTGACTGGGCTAGTTAATTACATATGTATCAATCTCAGGAGAAGGGCTTTGCTACCTAATTCACCAGGGAAATCCTAGAGACATTTGTGTGGACACAAACTGATTGAATTACTATGCGGTGTTATCTGACTTTCTTTCTAAAAGCCACAGGTGTCAAACAAAGGGATGTGTATGCAAATTTGTCCTGAAATACCTGAGAGCAGACCAGGCCAGGCCAGTCATTCATTTCAGTTGGAAGAGGACTTTTTTTTAATTTATTGAGTTCTTCCAAGACAGGGAAGCCAGGTATTTGCAAAGATCAGAAGTTTCATAAGTCACTGCCCCAAGCATCTGGGTGAGTCTTCAAATGAATAAAGAAAGGACAGAGAAGGCAAATTAGAGAAACATTTATGATGGAATTTCATGTACCTGAATCAGTTGAACAGGCAGGAACACAGTAAACACAATACCCCAGCCTACAAAGGAGCAAGTGTGTCTGCAGGGAGACCACTAGAATGAAGCCTGAAGCGAGCTAACACCGCTATCTCCTCCAGCTCCAATTTCCTAGAGAAACAGACATTTTGCACACACTTTTAAAAAACAATCTCTTATAAACAAGAGATACACCAATTTTTCAAATATTTGTGTAAGTCACTGATTTTCCTTTCAGACTACATACATTTGATACATCTGTCACTAGGCTTCCTTACACAAATGAATGGTTTTCCCACTGGCTGGCTGGCTGGTGCAGTCCTCAGTGATACGAGTACCCTAACAAGAGCCCTGTATCAGCAAAGACCACTGGGAATTAAGGAGGTAATCCCTTCAAACAGATCATCCTTCTTCAATTCAAAATTAATAACCTATATTAGATCAAGCCTGTACCTTTCCTTTCCATACAGTCATTCACTAACTACTACATAAACTAGCTTCTGTTGACCAAAAAAGGCCAGTCGTCTGGGCCAGA
This sequence comes from Proteles cristata cristata, assembly GCA_017311185.1. Classification (NCBI taxonomy): domain Eukaryota; kingdom Metazoa; phylum Chordata; class Mammalia; order Carnivora; family Hyaenidae; genus Proteles; species Proteles cristata. The sequence continues at coordinate 23,295 of JAESUZ010004996.1, read as the reverse complement.
TATGAACAAACTTCTGAACATGGTCAGAACCGCCGCATCTCAGCTCTCTGCAATCCCAAATGAACTACAGGCCTCTTTAAAGCCTATGCTGGCACGAAATACATTCCCGAGAGCATGAAAATGAATGGCACTCATGCGTAAATATACCCAGTGTCTTGGTCATGTGTCAGGCTAAGACGGGAATTATCCAACACTGTCCTAAACCACAGACTTACTTAGATTAAAGAGGAACTGCTATTTTTGGATTTTTCAGGATTAACCCTTTCCCAACCCTCTCAATCTAATTGGACAGAAATACCCAGTGTTTAGGAAGTGATTAAAAATTTCAGCAACATTCTACTTGCAGCTAGGCTACGTGATTTTAGTCCCAATTGGATAGCACTGAAGATCAGGCATTTCATTAAACTGTGGGAGAAGTCCCAAATTTCTACAAGGTATTCAAAAGAAGACAAACACTAGAAGTCATGTGCCAACTTCCCCACTACAGAATAATTTCTCATGTAGACACATTTTTACAATACAGCTACAAAATAGAAAAAAAAGATGTTAAAAATAGAAATAAACATTATTTGAAAGAAATGTGATTCCATAACTCTTATACCAAACTGGCAATTTGTAGGAGTTTTTCAAGGGAGAATCAGAGCCAAACTTGTAACATCTGTAGTAAAAACCCAAGACCAACATTAAAGAATTATTCATGGAAAAACATTTTCACTACAATGAGCCAAAGCTCAACCGCTAAAAATATATGCAACATGCACACAAGTGCACGGGGTTACGTATGTAATGTACGCCCAAGTGCACGGGTTTACAAAAGTATTCATTTCACAGTATCTCTGCTTCAAAACTGAACTACATTGCCAATTCTTCCCATCCAAATATTCCAGGCTAAAAAGCAATATAGGATTTGACCTACAGACCAACAGTGGAAAGTGGTGAGGAATTACAGAGAAAGCAGGTAAAGGAGAAGCTAAAAGTCTTTACTAATAGGATTGCCCCCTTCCTCTCCTTTACAGTCTCTGTTTATAGGTTATCAGCAATAGTGCAGCTGAAAATGATGAAAAAAGAGGACAAAGCATTCAAAAATAGGTAACACCTTTCACAACATTACACTCTGTGTAAGGAACAGAAAATAATGGGCTTGATTTTATATGCCACAAAAAATAAATTGTATTTATACTCCTGTCTACTGAATCATTTAGTTTAAAAGTTCTAGCTGAGGGGTGCCTGGATGGTTCAGTCAGTTAAGTGTCCAACTCTTGATTTTGGCTCAAGTCATGATCTTGCGAGGTTCCTGAGTTCGAGCCCCACAACAGGCTCTGCATTAACAGTACAAGCCTGCTTGGAAGTCTCTCTCTCCCTCACTCTCTACCCCTCCCCTGCTTATATGCTCGCTCTCTCTCAAATAAATAAACAAACAAGTTCCAGCTGAGCAGTTATGAGCAGGGACCCAGAGTTACATTCAAATCAGCCCACCCTTTACCCACCTCTTACGTTGGGCTACTTAACTACTCTGGACCTCAGTTTCCTCATCTGTGGAGTGAGAAGAGTACACTTATTAAGTAAATGATACAGGCAAGCAGAACCACAGATAGCACGGCCTCGACAGCCCAGAAGGGTGGGCTGGTGTCATGATTATTCTAAGATAACCTGAAACTGCCTCCCAAAATTATTTACTCTACTCCTACATGTGCAGTTTGCCCTTTTCACAGAAATGCTTCAACTTTTTATTTTGGGTCCCCTGGCAGAAGCCACAAATAAAAACACTAGTGATTTTATAAAATCTGCATTTACATTTCAGAAATTCCAGCACAACCTGATGATGTCCCCGTCTAACTTCTCAGCTGGTGGAGAGAAAAGCAAGGTTACAATTATGAAAAAAGCAAAGACAGATTCCAGCTTCCTATGAGCCCCCCTGAAAGAGCAGGGTCTGCTCCCAGCTCAATGGGGAATGGCTCAGGAGAATAAAAAATTCAGTGACAAAGCACACTTATCCCTGGAAGAAAGGCAAAGCTTTCCTTTTGTTATTTTAATAATTCCTCCTTTCCCTACATCTCACTCTCTCACTGCTTTACAAGAAAATACATCATTTTAATAATCTGGAAACCCCACAAAATAGAACGCTTAAGTCACAATTCCTTGAAACCTTCCATGCGAAACATTCCTATCACCTTTACTCAACTGGAGTTCTATGTGAAATTTTAAATAAAGGTTCAAATGTCAAATCCCAATCCAAATGTCCACTTTTTCTTCATAAATTCAAAAACTCAAACAACAAAAGAAACATAATTTGTTCCAATTACACCAGACTGAAATATGCTATACACACTCCTCAGGACAACTTCCAAAAATCACGGATTCTAAGGTGCACCTGACCAAGCACCGATTAGATGCAGATACAGTCCTAAGGACTGTGGGCAATAAAAGTGAATCAAACAAATGTTTACCACCCCATGGTAACACAGAGGGAAGGGCCATTCTCTTTGTATCTTACCATCAACAGAAACCACCTGGCAACTTTTTTCCTTAAAAACCCTCGTTGCCCCTGCTACTGCTGGCTGACAGATCTGCGGTCCTTGCTAATACCATATACTGCATTTTGAAATGGTGGGGAAGAAATAGCACATAATGTCCCCCAGTACTCCCCAACTTACTGCATTCTGACACTCTAATTAGATACATAAGACAGACCAAAACGGGCCTCCCATACACTACTAGTGCGGTCCCATTCATCACACAAGGCTGTTTCCACCAAGTAACTTTTGCATCTCCTGACCTTCCCACACCTTGGTATTACCAAGCACTCATGCTCTAATTTGCCCAAATATTGTTAAACATTTACATCAAATTTTAACCATGGATTTATCCACCATGAAAGCAGTACTGGCTCACACTGGCATGACAAAACTACGAGGCTCTACATCCAAGAATCTCAAACAGCAGACGCTAGTCACTGATGTACAAATGACAGGCCATCCCTTCAGAGCCGAACGCCAGCAAGCCCCAGTGCCTCTGTCCAGGTACGGTTGACCCTGCCCGCTTCCTGGCAACTCAGAGACCCACCCACCAGAATGTTCCATCAGGGCACCAAGGATACAGCCTTTCACTTCAATTTCAAATGAGTCCAAATTTAGACTCTGCTCTGGAACAACATGAAAAACTATCTTGAAGCATGTTTTTATAGTTCTCTAATATCCACTGGATGACTCACAGTTACATATCATAGAGGCCAGGTACTTTTATTTCTAAAAAAGGAATATATCTGAGCAGTGGGGGGGCCAGCCTAAAGCTGGTGCTCTAGAAGCTTGGTGACTAGGCAAGAAAAACAGGAGAGAGGCTGGTTCATCTCCAGCTCAGGAAAAGTGATTTTAAGGACCAAGGGCTTATTTAAAATGTCATACTTAACTCAAGTTTGCAATTTATTTTCCAGCATAGTATTATGAATCTAGTCAACATTTAAACACTACTCAGTAGTGCTAATTGGTTCTACCTCTTAAAAGTCTGTTTAACAAGCTATTCAAAGCTCCCTGGTCCCAAGCTGCCTAAAAAAATATTTGAAAGCATTTACTAGGGCACAACTAGGAATCAGTTTTTCCAGCAGTTCTTCCCAGGCTGAAATACTCAGAATAACAAAACAGTCTTCTCTGAAAGAAGAAAAACTTCACACTCCCCACCTCTTACCCCATGTCCACCACCTATATGGGGTATTTTCATTAGGGAAGATTTCAGAAGTTTCAAGGAATCACCAAGGAAACAGTAGTTGTCTATTTCACTTTACAAATGACAGAAACCAACCACTTGTAAGAGGAATAAGATCTGCATGTTGCAGTTAGATTTTCTACAGATATATACTCAGACTGTGGGGTTATTCCTCAACTGTCCACGGTTTGGTTTATGCTGTCAAAGCATTCCAAATACAGTATGTCAAATATAAATGCAACACCAATGCTCTTTGCTAACTCAAATCACCTGTAAGAAAAAATGTAAAGAATTATGAACAAGTCCTACAAACCATCAAGTAAACTTTGGAGACAATTAGATCTCCTGTCAATAGTTCTATTATTGGCCATAAAGTGCTTAATATACACTTATAATTTTAGGCAAGGCCACATAAAATGTTAGTGATATTAAATTCAAAGCTTAACAACTTACCCGGCAAAACTTAAGGCCACATAAACAGACAAATGCTTTTTTGCAACTGGCAGTACAAAAATGCTTCATTCAAATTTGTTATGAAAACACATGTCTTGAATTAGCCAAATTCAGGTAAGTTTACTCCTAAATAAACCAGCCTCGAAATACTTTTTTTTTTTAATTTCCCCATGTACCCCAGAAGTCATCTTCCCATCAGTTTGGTCTTTTTTTCCCCATCGTCTCCCAATGGTTATTTCCACTGATCTCTGAGCACCTCCTAGCCCTCTCCTCGGTGTCTGGCTCATACCAATTCCTCCCTGCTCGTCAGGGTGGAAGCCCTCTCGGCATCCACAGGCATGGGAGGCGCGGGATGAACAGGAGGCAGGTATGCATGGAGGCAGGTGCGACGGGGACCCAGGGGCTGTGGGTACGCATGGGAGGAGGCGGGTGTGCACGGGAGGCAGGTATGCATGGGGGCAGACGCAAAGGAGGTTTGGGGCCTGTGGGTGCACACGGGAGGGGACAGGTGTGCAGGGGGGATGGTAGAGGGGTCAGTGGACATTCCTGGGAGGGGGCAGGTACGCACAGGGCAGCTATGCACAGGAGACAGGTGCACAGGCAGGTGCACACCAGGGGCGGGTAAGCACAGGAGTGGAGGGCAGGTGCGCACAAACGGCGGTGGCAGTGTGCATGGCACTGCACTGGGCGTGCCAGCCGATCTGGGCCTGGCAGCTCCCTGAGAGCCCAACACACCTGTTCTCACTGCCATGCGTAATAACTTCACAGCGGCATGGGTTTCAGCTGTTCAGGAGAGCTGGCCCACCACGAACAGAACGCCCACCCCATTCAGGACTGGGAAGCTATGCACTGCCAATGTTTTAAGTACTTTTCAGCTGATGTCAGCAGTCTTCAGGATTCAATTTGGAAAAAAAACACGAGGACCAGGCTCTTCTATAATCCTTCACAACTTCGTTTTGTTTTGGCTTACAGTTTGAGAACATTCACTATTAGCCTTTTTAGAGGTTAGGAAAAGAGAGAAAAGGATGCAGAAGAAGGGGGGAAGAGAGAGGGTTATGGGGAAAAAGAGGAAAGATGTAGGTGTTCTGGAATCAGTCACTGAAGACGATTACAGTGCCTTTGTGATCTGGCAGTCCACTTCTTACAGTTTAGGGAAATCCAGCCACGCCAGTTAGCCATACACACAATCTCGCCACTCCAGGACATAGGGGTCATCTGCTTGAGAATCACTCTCAGGGCTGGATTAATAAACAGATCTCTTTAGCCTTCTTTAAAGCACAATCATTTCAAAAAATCAATTTTTTATCCCCTTGACTCAGGATGCCACAGAATGTAGGATGCACTAAATGCTTAATAACAGCTTATTATTGGGAGAGAAAAGGAGATATTAATACATTAAATAAACATCTGTATTGAAAGATGGACAAAGATTTCTGAAAGTTACAGTATCTACAATTACTCATCACCTCAGGTTCTAATACAGATAGGTACTGTGCTCATAATAGCACTGATGATAAATTTTTAGAATAAGTTTTATAAACATTGGAATTCATAGCAATTACCCAATGATTAGAGCCATGAAAGTCAAAACTAGAGGAATCGTGGGTGTAAAATTCCTATGTCCTGAATAGTGGGAAGAAAATTTAAGTATATGGGCCAAAAGCATCTCATAATTTTTAAATCATGATGAAAATCACTGCAACTACTACAAAGAATTACCACTAATGGTTTTAAATAAATGATCTTCCCTTCTTCGGAATATCTATATTTGTCACTTCTCTATACTCATCAACATCCATGACCCCGCGGGTATTTTTGCAATCACACACTTAAAACTCACAACCCGACAGTCAAAAGAAAACGACAATATTTTAAATTATGAACAAGCTTTATGAAGTAAAAATGTGGAATAACCAAAGGTTACATACAGACTATAATGACTCATATTGGGGTCCATTCACAACCAGCACTGTCCACGGACCACTGGGGGGCCAGAAGGAACCCTCTCATGCCTGGACAGGCACACTGAACAGGCTGTGCCCAGTGAAAGGGGGAAGCTCACAGGAGTCGTCTGATCCCCGGCTAGGATTCAGAACAGTGGAAGTGATTAATGAATAGGAAGATGACAGTTGATGGAGAAAAACACGGAAACCACAGGAAAAGCACAGTGGTGTCAAAATGCAGGATGAAAACTGACCCACAAAGGGTCCGCTCTCACTCCCACTAACCTAACTTGATATTTTCCAGAAACATCAAAAACTTTCCACATATAGTATGTACTGAAAACAGCCATGAGAGAACATGTCATTTGCAATGGAAGTTTATTTCAGGAGCATTTCTAAGATGCTAAGATGCAATGTCTCCTCTAAAACGTACATGTGTTAGTCATATGAGGACCTAAACAGCGAGGGAAAGAGGACCCTCCACGGCAATGAATTCCTGAACCATAATCGAGAGCTAAAATTAAGCAAATGAAAACATGTTCCAATACACTGACACTTTACAATTTTCTCAACATGACAAAAATCACAAGTTCAAAGCCTTGACAACATTGTCAAGCGCCTTCAGTGGCTTTAGTGAAAGGCCCCTTGTAGAATCAAAGCTGTGTGATCCAAAGACTGGACAGAGGCCACAGAGCAGGGGATAACCTCGCAGCCACGGGACACGGCATGTCCAGCAGCCACCAGTTGTCTTTCTACCGAGGGGACACACAAACAATGTGCAGTATTCTCTTCAACTCCCAAAACACTACCACCGCCACTCCAGTGAGCAGCACAACTCTTCTAACAAAAACATCTCAAAATCCCCAAAGGATGAAGTCTGCGAGGCATGCAGTTAGTAACCCGCTGGGTGTTTAGCAGATGTGGACGGCTATCCAAGCAAGCAGCATGCTGTGGGACGACTGCCCACCTGCCTTAGGAACTCTGAAGTCAAGGTCAGTAAGAAGCCCTCATTAATAAACCGTAGAGCACAGGGAAAGCTGGAAGGAGAACTGTGTATTTTTATTTATTTATTTTTGTTTTTTTAAGAGTTTATTGTCAAGTTGGTTTCTATATAACACCCAGTGCTCATCCCCACAAGTGCCCTCCTCCATGCCTATCACCCCCCTTCCCCTCCCCCCCACCCCATCAGCCCTCAGTTTGTTCTTGGCATTCGTGTCTCTCATGGTTTGCCTCCCTCCCTCTCCCCCACTATTTTTCCCCTTCTCCTCCCCCACGGTCCTCTGCTAAGTTCCTCCTAATCCTCCTATACGTGCAAACATATGGTAGCTGTCCTTCTCTGCCTGACTTATTTCGCTCAGCATAACACCCTCGAGTTCCATCCATGTTGCTACACGTGGCAGATTTCATTCTTTATCGCTGCCACGTACAGATAAACCACATCTTCTTGATCCATCTGTCTGTTGATGGACACGTAGCCTCTTTCATGTTTTGGCTATTGTTGAGAGTGCTGCTATGAACATTGGGGTATGTGTGCCCCTATGCATCATCCTTCTTTCCTTTACAAGCCATATCCTCTTGGGTGATATTTTTTAAAAACAAATGCATTCAGAGTAAAACAGTTGCTGTTTGTCTACGGTGAAGAGTGGACAGCGTCCCACAGGACCCCAGTTCACCAACAACCAACTCTACAGCCCCTGAGAGGTGCGGCCAGGAGTGACCACAGCTGTAACTGGGGTCCCTGCTGCCTTCATCAGCCAACAAGACAGGGAGCTGGCGCTCACTTCCGGTCCCCTCAAGTCTGAAGCCGATGTCCTCATAGAGGGAGAATGAGACTCTGATGGTTAAATAACTGTGATGAGTTTGTTTCTCTTTTAATTGTTTAGGGTATCTTTATGGTTGAGGGTGGGGAGTTTTTTTATTCAAATAAAGTAATATCTAACAAGGAATACTTTGTTTAAACTAGTCACTTTTAGGGCTGTATTAATTCTTCTGAAAGAGCACATTACATTTTTTAACACGTTGACATCTTTATAACAGCCTTTTAAAAAAAGGGTTTCCAAGGGGCGCCTGGGTGGCTCAGTTGGTTAAGCGTCCGACTTCGGCTCAGGTCACGATCTCACAGCTCATGGGTTCGAGCCCCATGTCGGGCTCTGTGCTGACAGCTCGGAGCCTGGAGTCTGTTTCAGATTCTGTGTCTCCCTCTCTCCCTTCCCCTCCCCTGTTCACGCTGTCTCTCTCTCTCAGAAATAAAACATTTAAAAAAATTTTTTTAAAAAAGGGTTTCCAAGAACACATTTTTTCATTATTTATATTTACTTGACTCCTACTATTGAAGAAAGGAGAGAGACAGCAATCCTGTTTACATCGTAATCTGGCTGATGGACAGGTCAGACAAGTCACAAACCTTACCACACAAGCACAGCTATGTAGCACAGAACTGCAGGGGCTCAGAGACGGTGAGTCATGGCTTGCAGTCAAGGGAAATTAAGAAAGTTTCATTACAACTGTAGCTTATGACTTCTGTCAAAGTCTGGGTGAGAGGGACAAGGAGACTGTCCCTGGCCCAAAGGAATGGTGCCACAGAGGAAGTGTGCCTTGCACCCAGGCGCTGGAGGGCAGAACATGCCTGTATTTGTCATCCTGCTCTAGAAGGAGGTAAAGGGCAAGGCAGAGGTTCTCAGCAGTGTCTGGTCCCATCTTCCTTACCAATCCTCTAGGAAATCAGGGGAGGATTAAAAAAATCATCAGATGGGGCACCTGGGTGGCTCAGTCCGTTAAGCGTCCGACTCTTGATTTTGGCTCAGGTCATGATCTTGCACTTTGTGAGATGGAGCCCCATGCACTGTTAGTGCAGAGCCCACCTGGGATTCTCTCTCCCTCTCTCTCTGCCCCTCCCTCACTCACTTGTGCATGCTCTCTCTTGCTCTCTGTCTCTCAAAATAAATAAACTTTTTAAAAAATCATCAGAATTACAAATTCATACCCAGGGGGCACTTCACCTATCAGGAGAAATTGAGTAAATTCTTAACTTCTAAGTGAACTTTCCAGTAGGTAATCTCCTAGGAAGAAAAAAATGTAGAAATCTCGTAAGATTTAATCATAAAGAAATACCTGAAGTTTAACACTGTCCTTTTTAATTAGTGCTATTTTCTCACAGACCGAGCTCCTACATGTAAACTTCTCTTTAATTCCTTCACTTCAGTATAAGTATACTTCAGAGTTAAGGCATAGAATTTATACCACCATTTAGTCATCTCTCTCTTCCTACAAGGGAGGTTTTTAGCCATACCTATGAGCAAGTGAGAAGAAACTACATAGTATTTGATAAGCCAATCACTTCTAAAACAATGACCGTCTCCTCGCTTTTAAATTTTCACTATTCCACCCAAGCTCCACAACAGCTTCTATCAGATGCACGTCAGTACCAAAGTTGAGGCGTCTCCAGCAGGCAATCCAGACTGATAATAAGATCCAGGGGACCAAATTGCTGTTTTGGTCAAGGATGGTACCGGCAAAAGGCAAAGGGGGTCATCCGGTAGAATGTGTCCCACTTCTCACAGAGCCTGAGGTAGAGCACAGGAGGCAGCAAACAACAACAGATGCCTATACATTTCACTCTGCTTGGCGCTTGCCAGAGGGACTCCGACGGCAAGGCAGAAGAGCCCCATCCTCAGACCTGCAGACCACACAGCTCAGAGAAATCACCGCTGCATTAGGCGGAAAAATACACACTATCCAATGACCTGAACTGGAATAACTGAAGAAGAAGACGAAATTCAGTGACGTGTGAAGTTACATTTACATTCAAAATACTTATTTCTTTAAATACAAAGTCAGGAAGGACTTGGGTGGAAAGAAAGGGGATGAAGAGAAAAATACCCACCAAGCATTCTAGAGAGTTCCATGAGCTGGAGCTTCAACAGGAACAGGTTGGAGCAGTGTGTGCTCTGCAAGCTTCTCTGCAAGGTTCACAAAGGTCAGACCTGGGCTCCTGTGACCCACATGGGTGCAGAGGCTCCTGGGGGAGCAGTGAGGGAAAGTGTACATGTTCCAAGGAAGAGCCTGGGGCCAGGAGGGACTTGGCCGCTACCTTCACATACTTCAAAGGCTCAGCAGAAAAGAGCTGTTGCAGTTCTGGACACTCGGGCACCATGGCCCGAATGAGAATAAAGATTAGGAACAAGACTTCAACTTCTAAAGAGTGCTGAGGTGTAGCACAGGAGGGACAAGAGAAAACTAAGGGACAAGGTAATCAAACGTAAAAGGTTATGCTTCTATTTAGTAATGTCTTCCCTGTCAGGTTAGAGATGTCTCTGACCTGTGGCGGTGGCTGCTCACACTGAGCTGTGAGCCCTGCGTCTCCGGAAAGGATGAGGCTGCCCCCCCTTCACCGGCATCCCTGCTCGGGGCTCAAGAAACCTGCTCCAACCACAGCCATTTACAGAAAATGAGTTGAGCATTTCTACTCCCCTCCCAAGGCCCCTTTGCTTGAAAATCCAGCTCATATGCATGACCATCATAAACCCTCGAAAACTGTTAAGGATACAAGTGAAAAGAGAAAAACCATGGCTTTTTTTTTTTTTGGAAACAGCCAAAACTGGATAAATTTTCCTAAAAGGCTGTAATTACGAAAAACATAAACATAGTCCAAAGATCATAAACCACAGTACCTTTTTGGCCAAACTGGACACCACTAATATATATCAGGAATAAGGGAAATCCTGAAGATTTCCAGCTTCAGAGTTCCTCCCCTGTGCCGTGGAGTGAGTCTCTCAAAGCTGCCCCGTGTCCCTGACGCAGGCTCGCTCTGGTCCCCACTGTGAGCACCACACACCACAAGAGACCGTGATGCTGCTGACAAAGGAACCCTGTCAGCTACGGTATCCCCCCCCCACCACAATCACACACTGGAACCACTTCATGCCCGGAGGGGGCTCAGGCCCACAGGCAGGTGCAGGAGGGCCGTGTGCTGGGGAATTAAAGTCCCGGTCAAGTTCAGGAGGGGTCCGCGCTAACAGCGGCGCCGCTGTACGGGCCAGCCCAGAGCCACGGCCCCCTCCGACTCTCTCTGCTCTACCCTGAGAATCTTCCTTCCCCCTGCCACCTTATCCAGGCTGGCACCTCCCCGTACACATCCTCTGTCCCATACAGCTCGGCCAGACCTCTTCAGACACACCCCACCAGGGAGAGGTCAGCAGGAAGAAACACTAAAATTTGAGGAAGACAACTGAGTAGCAGAAAGAGAACATGAGAAGCTTCAGAGTTAGACCAGTTCTAGATCTCAGCACTACTTGCCTCGCGACCTTGAGCACAGTAAGCGGGTTAATGTCTCTGAGCCTTAGCTTAGCGCCTTCTCCTCAGGACAATGAAGGGAATGACAGTATCCGTGCAGGAGAGGCAAGGCGGAGGGAGGGGCGAAGGCCCTGATACGCAGAAGGCTCACTCGGGGGCTCCACACAGATGTAAAACAGGTGCGGAAGCTCGTTGTTCACCCCACGAGGAGCCCGTGCCCGCAGACAGCAGTTACCAGGCCACCGGGCAAGGCACCGCAGAGCCGGGACCCGCCACTCTCTCGTCGGACTTCCTGTTCTTCCCACTGCGCCTGCCGGGTTACTCCTGCCATTGATCCACTCGGACTCTTGGCTGAAAACCTCGGCCTATAAAATCTCCTGACGCTGGTGTAAACCAAGGTGAGGAGGAGGGAGCCAGAGGAGTCACAGGGTGCTGCAAAATGGCCCTCAAAAACGATTGCTGGACTGTAGATGTTGACATGGGCCCCGTGTATGTGGTCCCCATGCTGTCTCCAGGACCACCTGGCCCAGGAACTCTCCACGCCCGACCCCAGGCCTGCCCACACCCTTGTTTACGAGCCCGCACAGGGTTCATCACGCATGCTCAGCCGGGACTGACCGCAGGATGGCTGCGGGGCGACGGCGACAGGAAACGGGGAAGGGTAACTAGCTCCCAGGCTGGCCCGCGTTAGGTGATGCGCCCCGCTGTCCCGCAGGGTCCAGAAAGCTTGGAGTGGTGCTCGGCCGCCAGTTCCAACAAACGCCCAAACCCTTAGAAGCACAAACACAATCTCAATGAACAGTAATAGCAGTCTCCTTTTCCGTGTCCTCTCATGCATTTTAAGGCATCTAAGAACAATCTGGTACCTGTAGAAAATACTAACACTCATTCTATACTCCTTAATGAAGATGCCTTTCTTATTACTTAGAAAAAGGTTGTTATGTTAACTGCACGTTGTGCAAACGTTAAGATGTTGAGACACAGTAGAAGAATCAAACCAAAAAAATGCATTGTTAGGGCACCTGGGAGGCTAGGTCAGCTGAGCATCTGACTTCCGCTCAGGTCATAATCTCGCGGTCTGTGGGTTCGAGACCCAGATCAGTCTCTGTGCTAACAGCTCAGAGCCTGGAGCCTGCTTCGGATTCTGTGTCTCCCTCTCTCTCTGCCCCTTGCCTGCTTGCATGCTGTCTCTCTGTCTGTCTGCCTATCTCTCTCTCTCTTTCTCAAAAATAAACATTTAAAAAATGTTTTAAAAATGTGTTGTCAGATTCCGCTGATTTGTTTTATAATCCATATAATGGAACCAAGGAAAATCCCAAAAGTAAATGCATATGGACACCATTTTCTTGCATGTTTCTTATACCTTAGGTTTTTTTCCTGAAGATTTCACTGGACAAAATTAAGTATTTTAGCATCTGTATAAAAATAAGCCAACTTAAATAGTAGATTTTAGAAGAAAATTAAAACTATCTGGATTCTCATATTCAAAAATAAGACAGTTCTAACATGTCCTACTTCTGAGATTTTTTTAAGCTAAAAATGAGATTCTTACAAAAGATCAGTTTAGGTTTTTTTTTTTTTTTAGGCAAGTAAGCCTTATTTATTTAGGTAAAAATATGGACAGTTTTCATGTAACTCAATACTCTTAGCACAGTTAAAGAAAACAGAGTGGTAAACTCAGTTACCCTCTTTTGCCCTATTCCCTTCAAAATAATCTTTTTTTAATCCAATGAGAATAGAAAGCTCCAGGCAGTATGTAATGATCAGTTTGGAAATTCAGGCCACACAGACTGAAAATATCAGCATGTAACCAGCTTTTTATCTAGGTTATTTCGAGGCTGCACCAGAAAACTAGGGACTATCATGCGCAGGCTTGACTGTCTCTATATTCTAGTTAATAGTTACTTTACCCAGCATACCTTCCAAAACCAAGAGAGTTTAAAATACACAACATGTACAAAATTTCAGATTGTGAGAAAAAGATAGGTTTTAACACGTATTACTTCTGATTTCTCTACATGCTTATACTGCTGAAGAATCCTGAAGGCAGAAAAAAGTAGAAAGGATACATCCTTATTTTAAGGTGGTTAAAAATGCATTTCACCTAGCGTTACGGAACAATTAAGACCAAATAGAGGACATTTCCTCTGATGTTCAGTGAAGCAGCTGGGGTGGGGGGTTCTACTCCGGGAATCAAGCCGCTGCCAGGGATTTTACCCTCGTTCTGGGTCACCAGACCCACTGCGGGGGGGCAGGGGGGGTCTCCAGGGAGGGGGGGGTGAGGACTCTGACACCAAAATAACTTGGCTCATTCAAAACAGGAACGCAGTTAAAAAGCCTTTTTCACCACCCTTCTTCTGCGATTAGGGAGGGAGAGGGCAGCACAAAGCGCCCCTTCTGAGTCCATGGAAAGAAGGGTAGGATGCACGCCAGGTCCCCCAGTGTTGACAAATCCTGATTCACTGCTCAAGTCACACTTAGCTCACACATAAAATGTGCAATTCAACCACTCAAGGAGGGGGGAGGGGGGCTCTCTGAATGTACTCTAGGTCTGTTTTTAAACAGACCACTATTGACAGGAGCTCTGACTCAGCATCAACTCTTCAGACTACTCTTCTCGGCCAATTGTCAATGCCTTTGTGTGTCCTGCTACTGAATGAAATGTCATTTTATCCAAGTTAGGAATGAGCCACAAAACACTCATCATTGGGAATCATGACTATCTTAACGTGACTCTTATCCTCTGTGTACAGAAATTATAAAACTGTGGTCACTGAGCTGAGTGAGCACATATCCAGGGTCCACAGGGACGGTTCCAGTTTACACCTACTGTTCTAGAATGAGTATCAGTAACACCTTCTTTCACTCTCTGAAGCATCTCTGTTTAGACCATAAGGTCAGCCTACCAAGAAAAAACGCCAAGCTAAGAACACATCAACATTTGACAACACCTGTCACCTTTTAAACATCAAGCAGGGCAGTGGAGTTTTCACCACAGCACGGAGCCCAAGGTGACCCCGCCCAGGGCTGCGCAAGTTGAATCTCAGCAACAACTCCATCAGTCGACTTGAACTTTACTCACCGTCTACACTCTGACGAGGCAGCACCGCTCTGCCACCTACAATGACCACTCTGCTCGCCGGCACCTTGAGAAAGCCTCTGCCGCACGGTCCTAGCACCACACACACAATTCACTCACTGCCTCTGCTTGGCAAAAACAGCACCCTGGGCCACATGAAAGTGCTGCCCTAACAGAGGCACTTTTAGGGGACAACAGTTAAAAGAAGTAGGGAAATAAAGAATTACTTCCTCAACTAGGAAAATCATTGGGTAGAAATATTTGTAAAACAATGAAAATAAAAATAAGATGCACATAGTAACCTAGAATATTAAATGGTAAATAATATAAAACAAAACAGAAAAGTAGACAACGTTGATAAAATCCTTGCAGTGGATTAGAAACAGAGCCAAGTGATGGGGCAGCCAGGGCGGACTTTGGTTTTGTGTCTAATCTGCCGTCATGGGCCTGGGGGGCTTCCAGGGAAAGTCTTCCATTTACGTATAGGTGCAAAGCACCTCCTCCTTCCTGCAGCCAAAACACTTTGTGGTGACAGAGCACAATCCGAGGAGGAAGGACTCCTGGGTGCCTGACCCCAGCGAAGACAGTGAGGTGCGGGCGGGCTCGCAGCAGACACTGGAGCAGTTCGCTCTCCCAGGGGGTCCTGGGTCCCAGCCAAGAGAAGGAAGCCGGTTAGTCAAGCAACATTTACCTTCTTTCTCCTTTCTTTCTTCCGGCCTCTCCCTCTCCTGCTCCATTAGCTGTGCTTCCCTAACTTGTACTTTTTAATTTTCCATTTGCTAGTCAACCAGGGGCAGCGTGCTTGAAAGCGTCAGAATCCTAGCCTGTGCAAATCTCCGGGCTCTGGGCAGGAGCGCCAGCAAGGAACGCGCAGTGCTAGCGCATGCTTATTTCCGGGCAGGCGGATTCTAAGAATTAACATGAAATCCACGCAAAGACAGAATGTATGGCATTAAAAAGATCTGTGTTTTTCACAAAAATGTTTCTTAAAAGGTATCCACTCATATTCCAGCTATTATCAAAAAATTAAAACGTGGTGACTATACTTTTCGTAGTAAGCACCCAGTAATATACAGAATTGGTAAGTCACTACATGGTGCACCTGAAACTATAACAACATTGTGTGTCAACTATACTTTAATGTAAAAAAGAAAACGGCAGGGGCGCCTGGGTGGGTCAAACAGTTAAGCTCCTGACTCCAGTTCAGGTCATGATCTGGCAATTTGTGGTTTCGAGCCCCACACTGGGGTCTCTGCTGTCAGCACAGAGCCTGCTTGGGATACTGCGTCCTTCTCTCTCTGCCCCACCCCACCCCCCAAAAAAATAAAAACAATTTTCAAAAAAGAAAGAAAATGACAGGGGTGCATCAGTGGCTTAGTCAGTTAAGCCTCAAACTTTGGCTCAAGTCATGACATAACAGTTTCTGGGTTTGAGTCCCGCATGGGGCTCTATGCTTAACAGCTCAGAGCCTGGCACCTGCTTCAGATTCTGTCTCCCTCTCTCTCTGCCCTTCTGCCTCTTGCACTCTGTCTTTCAAAAATAAACATTAAAAACATTTTTTTAAAGAAAATGACATTTACAAAAAAATTAAAATGTGAACTTTAAACTCTGAGACCTTCAAACCTGTGAAATAAATATAAGACACTGAAAACAAAATGTAAACATGGCAATTAATTTACGAAAGTTGTTTTCAACATGCAAATGAATTCCAGAATAAATCCTCTGCCCCACAAGTCTCTGAAACCTCAGGGTACAGTCCACGGTACAGAAAGTGTTGTACAAAAACAAAGTATCCTGAATGGGCTGTTTGTGTGTATCTAAAAATTCTCTTGTGCAAAGTAAAAAATTTTTTAAAGATTTTATTTTTTAAGTAATCTCTGTACCCAACGTGGGGCTTGAACTCACAACCCCGAGATCAATCCCTGTTTATTTGGCATTAAGTAAAAATGTTATTTTTTAAAGGTTCAACAGGAGCACCTGGGTGGCTCAGTCAGTTAAGCATCCAACTTCAGATCAGGTCATGATCTCACGGTTCGTGGGTTCAAGCCCCATGTCAGGCTCTGTGTTGACAACTAGCTCAGAGCCTGGAGCCTGTTTCAGATTCTGTGTCTCCCTCTCTCTCTCTGACCCTCCCCTGTTCACACTGTATCTGTCTGTCTGTCTGTCTGTGTCTCTCTCTCAGAAATTAAAAAAAAAAAAAAAAAATTAAAAATAACATTTGAAAGGTTCAACATACCTAACTTTCAAACACATCTGTAAAAGCAGGAACTGGAATTTTAAGGCCTATTTTATAATGAGTTGTAGTTTTTTTTTTTTTTAATGTTTTATTTATTTCTAGGAAAGAGAGAGAGACAGTGTGAGCAGGGGAGGGTCAGAGAGAGAGGGAGTCACAGACTGAAACAGGCCTCCAGGCTCTGAGCTGGCAGTCAGCACAGAGCCCGACGCGGGGCTCGAACCCACGAACTGCGAGATCATGACCTAAGTGAAAGTCGGACGCTTAACCGACTAAGCCACCCAGGCGCCCCTAATGAGTTGTAGTTCTAAGTAGGAGCTATGCTTGACACTCATTATCCCAAAATGCACTAACCTCCCTGTATTCTTCACAGTGTTTCTGATGCAAACAGAACTATAACATGACATTTTGTGAACTTTTCTCTCATAAGCTTTGTCTTCCCCAACCCAGCACACGGTGGTCTAAGTATCCTTCATATTTTCACAACTCTCATAAATTATGCTGAACTCATACTAAATGGATTGACAGTACACTACAAGAGAGACATGCTACATTATTATTATGAGGGAGTTTCCAAAATACTCATGTCATTTTCAATGTGATAAAATTAGTTTCATTTAAAACTATTTAAGTGAACTTTCATCATACCTAATCTTGAGACACAAAGGCTTGTAAAACATATCTTGCTTCCGTACTTTGATGTTCTGTTTCAAGATCTAGTTTTATCCTGGTATATCTCTAAACTTCAACACTGTAATAATCGAGGGCACCTGGCTGGTTCAGTCTGTGAAGTGTGCGGTTCTTCATTTTGGGGTCATGAGTTCAAGCCCCATGTGGACATGGAGCCCACTTAAAAAAATAAAGTAAAACAAAGATTCAAAAAGAAATGCTATAATAATCTAGAATCCTCAGTTCCAAGGAATACAATTTATGCAAAGGCAAACAAGAAATGGAATCCATTACTAGCCGTTAAAAGATCAAAGGAACTAAGAATTGTGGAAAGGGAGAAAGGACTTCTAAGAATAGGGAAAATTGGAAGGAAATTGGAAAACCCTTTCTAGACAACATCTGGATCCTGACAGCCATAAAAAAAAAAAACCGCAGTCTCAATTCCAGCTAGCGATTTTTCAGGAGTACTGTATTGTATTCCTAACTTAATGGATCTCTTCTCTCAGAATATTGTTTTTAAATGCATAAAATATAGAAACTTACACAGAAACTCCGTTTTTAAAGTTATCAAAAGATTTTAAAGTCTTGTGTTTCTTTACATTAAGTAAAAAGATCTAGCAGTCTAGGAACTACTGTTAACTGAAGTAGTGATCAGCATGAATGACACTGAGGGATACCGTAATTGTCACAATTTAAAACCACCTGTGGTATCCACTGGAGCCACATCACAGGTACTCCCAGAACTACCACGTGACATTCACAATAGAAGGAAACACTGTATTTAGATGGAGAGCTGTGAAAATAAAGATAGAATTCATTTCTTTCCCATCCAAGATCATGGGTCTCCAGACTGCTCTTACTCTGGACACTGTTACTTATTTGGCTTGCTGATCTCTACCTTTGAGGGACTGTCTTCGGACGGTCACCCAAGAACAGGTGCTTACCCAGGGGACCACATACCCCACAGCAGAAATCTTCCCTCTAGCAAGGGCTCCAGTAGCAGGCCTGTGTCTGCTTAGGGCTGCTAGTCACTCTCTTCTGGCACTATGGAAGAGGGTGAGGTTGGCTGGGTAGGCAGACAGACAGACAGACAGACAAGAGAGGCAGCAGAAAGTAGGCCCAGGGGAGAAACGGGAAACAGACAAACTAGAGTAGCTGTGTCAGAGCTGGCCAGCTCCCATTACCAGCTCCTCCAGGGGAAGGTGAGGCCATACCCTCTC
This sequence comes from Proteles cristata cristata, assembly GCA_017311185.1. Classification (NCBI taxonomy): domain Eukaryota; kingdom Metazoa; phylum Chordata; class Mammalia; order Carnivora; family Hyaenidae; genus Proteles; species Proteles cristata. Next base: position 4,707 of record JAESUZ010004996.1, on the reverse strand, counting down.
CCTCCCTCAGGTTAACTGAAGGCTCCCAGATACTTCTGCTAAATTCCCCTTCTGCTCCAGCAACCAAAAGAGCCTTAACTAAGTCGGGCCCTGGAAATATTTGCCAAACTATGCATGCAACTGCTCACATGCAAACCACTAAAAACCAGAGCCACCACAGTGTTAAATCAACACAGAGTGACGGCAACAAGAGCTGATTTCCCCATAGTTAGCAACATTATAAAGAGCATCTTTCTAAGAAGTACATGACATATCTATGCCTTAACAGTGGTGGGGTATCAGCAGAAATCCTCTCAGGTTTCACTTTCCTGCAGCAGCCTTACCTAAGCTTAACCACCGCTCGCTCTTTGGGCAGCTTTACACTGTATTCTCAGAAGACAGCCAAGATGTACCTCTAGCATGGAGCTTTATATTTATGCTGACCACCAGAGGAGGGCAAGAGTCACAGAGATACTTCTCATTTATACGTGGAAACAAGACAAAACAAAACAAAACCCCTGTGCTTTGATGTTCAGTGTTTTCACTTTTAATCAGCAACAAAGCTTCTCTCTCTCTTGCTTTAAATCTTAAGGGGAGGGAAGAAGTCTCAGACTAAAGAATATCCAGGAACAACAAGGAACTAGTCCTTAACCATCATCGGATCTCAGATACACTGAGGGTCAACTTAAAAATTATTTTGGAACACAAGGCGCCTGGCTGGCTCAGTCAGTAGAGCACGTGACTCTTGATCTCAGGGTTCTGAGGTCTCACCCATGCTGGGTATAGAGATTACTTTAAAAAAATAAATTAAATCATTAAAAAAAATTATGCTGTACCTCTGTGGATAATTTCTATATGTTCTCTACCAAGAGATAAGGCAGACTTAAGAACAGCTCTTATTTAAACCCTGCCTTTGTCTATTGTTATCCTAAATAATTTAGATTGTCTAATTTTGACCTCAGCCTTCCCAGCCTATGGTCTACATTCAAATGTTACAAAGCCTAGCTAGCCAGCATTACCTTAAATGGTGCAATCTTTGTCTTTCAAATACTGAAAACTTTAGGTTGGCATTCCAAGGGTTTTAGTCAAAAGTATGATTACTTACAGCAACCAATGAGAGACTTAGCCAACGGCCTTTTCTTATAATGGCAGTATATTTTTGGCAAACTATTATAAAATATTTTGTTTCTTTTATAAGGGTATAATTTTCTGTGTGTACAGTTTTTGCTGAACATAAGTCAGTTCTTTCTTTGTGGTCATGCAAACTGAAGCAGTAACAAACCAGATGTTTCATGTACTTATTTTCTTGAGCAAATGAGGCTTGGTTGGGTCTTCTGGACTGTCTCGGTATCTTTAATACGCTAGGATTATAAGAACTTCCAACCCTTTTCCCAAAATATCTTCATGATTTTGATTTTAGGGCAAGGCTGGACACAATTTAAGAACTGGAATGCTTGAACAGGGTCGAGTTCCAGTAATTCCTCTTTACCATAAACTGCTAAGATTCCGTCTTCATTTCATCAACTGAAAGCATATGTCAAATTGAAATATAGACAGGTATTTACATTTTGTTTCAGCATTTTTAGTTCATATAGTTGAAAAGTGACAAAAAATATTTCAACATACATAACAGTCTCTTTTAAGGACTTCAAATTAGGGCGCCTGGGTGGCTCAGTCAGTTAAGCACCCAACTTCAACTCAGGTCATGATCTCACAGTTCATGAGTTCAAGCCCCACACTGGGCTCTCTATTGTCAGCACGGAGCCTGCTTTGAATCCTCTGTCTGTCTGTCTGCCTGTCTCTCTCTCTCTCTCTCTCTCTGTACTTCCTCTGCTCTCTTTCTCAAAAGAAAAAAAAAGAAAGAAAGAAAAAGAAAAAGAAATTCAAATCAACTTCAAGAGAAGTTTTACTTTTGGTGACTGCACACAGTAGGTACTCAATAAATGTCTGATGCATGAATGAATAAACAAACATTAAAGACGGTTTTAAACAATGGTTAAGGTAAAGGGTGAAGGATTTAGCTAAAGACTACCAAAAAGCGCATCTCAAATTTTTAAATAAAACCAAAACTTCCTAACCACCGTATATACAAACTACTATACTCTTTTCCATGGAATGTAGTTTTTTTGTTAATTTTAAAAGGTTACTAAATATTATATACCTCATACAGCTATCACAAAGAACTTTCCTATTGTTACCTCCCTTGTATATGTTTATATGCAACTTAAACAACCAGCTAACCTCCCAAGCATCTTACAACAACAGGACTCTCTGGTTTAGGTAAACGCCAGAAAACGCAGCCAGGAGCATAAGTGAGTCCTGTGGAGCATTTCCTGAGGTCCCGGACACACAGCCACCTCCCATCTCCTTCTCTTCCCGCTTCTCCCCCACTTTGCCCACTTTCCAGCTAATCACCTGCAGTCCTGCTTTTCTCAACTGCTTTTTCTTTCGCCTATAAAAACTGGCTGCCATTTGTGTTTAATAATCAGCCCTTTCTAAAATCCTGTCTAATTACCAAATCACTCTACAGCTGGTGACAACACAACTGTACGATCCACGCACTATCAACTTACAGATATTTCCAAGCTAATCCTACAATACCATTAAGTACTTATCACTTTTTTAATTTTCCAAAAGTAGATTTGAATCTACTGATGGGAGACCACTTTTTAAAGAACTCACCGTGAATCCAATATGAAAAATCATATTAAGAAGTTTAGATAGCAACTTTACTACCACCACTGCACAGAATAAGCACAAACAAGTCACCATGCATCTCACTGAAAAGCATTTTACGATAGTAACTCAAGCACTCCAAATAAAACAAAGGATGTCATCGACTTGATAACTACCCACAACAGAAGCCAATGTATAAAGAATTCGTAAACCAGAGCAGGTTATTTCCTGGCAGTTAGTGGTAAAGCCTGAGCAGTAAACCCAAAATCTCCACCTCTGGAACAAAACCTCTTATTTTAGTCACTATTAATACCTATAGTCAGAAGGGAGATATTCAGACATACCAATTAGTGATCATCAAAAATGACATCGTCCTACACAAGTAAAGAATATGGAAATGTGGGAACACATTATTAAAAATATAACTGTTGTCAAATAAAACTGTGTCAGAGAAGAACATGACATAAAAACAAAAATGGGGACCTTCCTAACTATAAAGAAAAAAGAACGAAAAAAGGTAGTCTTAATACCGGTTAAGAATGTAACAGAGGTGATGAACAAAAGCAGACCAGGAGGTCTTAAATTTCCCCTTAATTCTGTCTTACACAAAGAACAAGAAACTTAATCCACGCATTCACCTCAAATAACCTAATTAAAAAGTAGAAATCAAGCAGTAAAAGTCAAAAGTCTCCCTACCCTCTAAGCAGCGGCTCTGAGGTCACCTAGTGACTGCGGGGTCTGGTGGTAACGCTGGCAGGGCCTCCCTGCTCTTTTCGCCCTGGAGAGCAACACCAGAGGGACTCAGACTTCTTAGTGACACTTCCAACAATGAATTTGCATTTCAACACAGGTTATTTAAAAAAATCAGGCTTAAGGGCAGATCAGTAATGAAAATGAAAAAGATGGAAAGAGGGGAGCAAGAATGTAAATGTCTGTGGCAAAGGGCGGCATGAACTCACAGGCCCCAGCGCCCACCACCGAGTCAGAGAAGCCAAATAAATCAAACTGAAGGCTAGTTCAGAGGGCAGCATTCCAACCAGAAGGAGGGGAAGATATGCACACACACGCACTTCCAGCGCGAGAGAATAGTACCGAAAACAACACAAAAGCGTTTTTCTACTATGGGAAATTAACCCTATTCAAAATCAAGTACAAGGGGAAAATGAATAGATTTATACCAAGCCGTATGAGCCACATTCTGTTGCCAAATATTCAGATTCATTGAAGCATCTCCTATTTTTAAAATACGAGTAACATATTTGCAGAGAGTCTCTACGTGGGACCTCCCTATCCAGGGGAGGTCAGGGTAAACATGAGTGTATGTCCCGCATCAGGCTATGTTAACAGTACAAAACACTGATCGTGAGTTAAACCCAGGCAGGGCACTCTTCATGGATGATAAGGCCCAGGAGACCAGGGAGAAAGCACTTCACTGACTTCCGGATGGCATGCGTGGGTGTGAGGCTGGGAATGTTTACACCTGTGAACACAGCCAGTTTTCACAGCTCTTTAGGGTTCTTTCCAGTTTTACAAACGTAAGACAGAGTCCTACAGACTTTTCCAAGGATCACGCCAGCCACGATTACGTTCTCGAAGGTTTCCACTCTCAGATCAATGTGAAGCAGCAGCTTGCAAACCCCCGCAGGGCCTCTCCTCTCCTGCCTTGTCCTGGCTTCCCAGCATCACACTACTCTCAGCTGATCCTGATCTACAGATAAAAAGCACAATCATCAATAAAAAGGACTTATGGGAGACCTTTGCCTCACTCTCCATAAGCAAGAAGCGAATGTCAGGTGACAGGGTAGGGCAGGGGTACCAGTCTGACTAACAAGGAACCGCCTGCGTTACGCTCCCCGGGCTGCAGGCTGGTGCTGACGGCTGTTCTCGGCCCACACTCAGCATCGAGCTGCTCCGCGAGGGCCAGGAGGAGCCGACCCCCAGCAGCCTTTCCCTCGGTGCTGTCTGTGGCACCCGGCACTTCCCACCGGCAGGCCCTGGGAATCAGCATCTCGCAGTGCTAGGCTTCTCAGGCCAACAGCTAAGCTCTGAACA
>JAESUZ010004995.1:0-16084 GCA_017311185.1 Proteles cristata cristata | reverse complement strand
AAGAAACAAAGGGTCTGAGGGGCAAGTGGAGCTTGTGATCAAAGCATAATAGTATATTGGCACCAGATGGAAAGTAAGTTCCTGCAGGTGATATAACAAGTTACTCGTGATCTCATTACAATATCTTGCTAGCTAACATCGGGTGCTTTCGCCTCATGGTGGCAGCTTTCTGCCCTAAGCTTTTTTTCTAATCCATTTATGTAAGTAGAACCTATGTCCCCACAGAATCACTCTTGCAATACCAGGAATAAATACCACTTGATCGTGGTAAATGCTTTTTTAATGCATTGTTAGATTCAGTTTGCTAGTATTTAGTTGGGGATTTTTCCATCTATGTTAATCAAAGATATTGGCCTTTAGTTCTTTTTCGTGAGGTCTTTATCTGGTTTTGGTATCAGAGTAATGCTGACCTCATAGAATGAATTTGGAAGGTTTCCCTTCCTCGTCTACTTTTAGTAATAGTTTGAGAATAGGTATTAACTCTTCTTTAATGTTTGGCAGAATTCACTTGTGAAGCAGCCTCGTACTGGATTTTTGTTTGTTGGAAGTTTTTTGATTACGGATTTAATCTCATTGGTGGTAATCAGTCTATTCAAGATTTCTATTTATTCCTTTTCAGCTTTAATAGGTTATGTTTCGTGGAATTTATCCATTTCCTCTAGATTGTCCCATTTGTTGGCATATAATTTTACATAATATTCTTTTATGATTGTATTTCTCTTGCATTGGTTATTTATCCTCTTATATTTATAATTTTATTTATCTGAGTCCTTTCTGAGTGTTTCTTGATAAGTCTGGCAACAGGTTTATCAATTTTATTGATTTTTTTTTTCAGGGAACCAGCTCCTCTTTTCAATGATCTGTTCTTATTTATTTAGTTTCTGTACCATTTATTTTTGCTCTAAAATTTTACTATTTCCTTCCTTCTGCTGTTTTGGGTTTTGTTTCTTTTTCTTTTCTTAATGATATTTTTATTTTTCAGAGTTGTTTAGGGGTGCCTGGGAGGCTCAGTCGGTTAAGCATCCGACTTCAGCTCAGGTTATGATCTCACAGTTCATGGGTTTGAGCCCCATGTCGGGTTCTGTGCTGACACCTCAGAGCCTAGAGCCTCTTCAGATTCTGTTTCTCTCTCCCTCTCTTTCTGTCCCTCCCCCACTAGCACTCTCTTTCTTTCAGAAATAAACATTAAAAATTTTAAATAATAAAACAATTTTAAACTTTTATTTTTATTAAGCAATCCTTTCTTCCAACATGGGGCTCAAACTCATGTCCCCAAGATCAAGAGTCACATGCTCTACTGACTGAACCAACGAGGTGCCCCTTGTTTGTTTTTCTTTATCTAGCTCCTTTAGGTGTAAGGTTAGGCTGTTTATTTGAGATTTTTCTTTCTTTTTAAGGTAGACCTGTATTGCTAATAACTTCACTCTTTGAACCACTTTAGCTGCATCCACAATATTTTGGACCATTTGTTTACATTTTCATTTGTTTCCATGTGGTTTGGTTTCTGTTTTGATTTCTTGTTTTACCCATTCATTGCTTAGTAGAACGTTATTAAACGTCAACGTATTTGTGGGTTTTCCAAATTTGTGTGTGTGGTTGATTTCTAACTTCATCATGTTGTGGTCAGAAAAGATTCATGGTATGATTTTGATTTTTTTTTAATTTGTAGAGACTGATTTTCTGGACTAATATGTGATCTATTCTGGATAATGTTTCATGTGTACTTGCAAAAAATGTGTATTCTGCTGTTTTAGGATAGAACATCCTGAATATATCTGTTAAGTCCATCTTGTCCAGTGTGCCATTCAAAGCCATTATTTCTTGTTGTTTTTCTGTTTAGATGATCTGTCCTCTGATATAAGTAGGGTGTTAAAAACCCTTACTCTTATTGTATTACTATCAATTAGTTCCTTTATGCTTGTTATCATCTGTTTTATGTATTTGGGTGCCCTCATATTAAGTGCATAAATATTTACAATTGTTATATTTTCTTGTTGGATTGTCCCCATTATGATTATACAGTGTCTGTTTTTGTCTCTTCTGACAGTCTTTGTTTTAAAATCTACTTTGCATGACATTATTATTGTTCCTCTGAATTTCTTTTAAAATCCATTTGCATGATAAATATTTTTTCATATTCCCAGTTTCAACCTGCAGGTGTCTTTTAGCCTAAATGAATCTCTTGTAGGCAGCATATAGGTGAGTCTTGCTTTTATTAAAAATTTTTTTAATGTTTTATTTATTTCTGAAAGAGAGAGAGAGAGAGAGACAGCATGAGCAGGGGAAGGTCAGAGAGAGGGGGAGATACACAATCTGAAACAGGCTCCAGGCTTTGAGCTAGCTGTCGGCACAGAGCTCGACGTGGGCCTCAAACCCACGAACTGTGAGATCATGACTTGAGCCGAAGTCGGACACCCAACCGACTGAGCCACCCAGGCGCCCCAAGTCTTACTTTTTAATTGATTCTGTTACCCTGTGTCTTGATTGGAATGTTTAGTCCATTTACATTCAAAGTAATTATTGATATATATGTATCTATTGCCATTTTATTACTTGTTTTGTGGTTGTTTCTCAAGTTCTCCAATCATTCTCTTTCTCTCTTTCATAATATGCTGGTTTTTCTTGGTGATACATTTAGATTTCTTTCTCTTTATTCTTTGCATACTTATCAGTGGTTTTTGACTCATTGTTACAATTAGGTTGTATATAACATCTTCTGCATATCACAGTCTATATTAAGTTGATGGTCATTTAAGTTTGAACCAATTCTTTATTCTTCTCCTTCCCACCTTTTAGGTATATGGTGTCATATTTGACAACCTTTTATTTTGTGGATCCCTTGACTTTTTTTTACAGAAATATTATCACTGCTTTTGTGTTTCATATCTTCATATTCTCATTTACAGTTCTTTCTGTCCACTCAAAGAATTCCCCTTTAATATTTCTTGCTGGCTGGATCAGGAACTCCAATAGTTTGTCTAAGAAACTCTATCTCTCCTTCCATTCTGGTTGATAGCGTTGCTGGATAGAGTATCTTGGCTGCAGATTTTTTCCTATTCAGCAATTTAAATATATCTTGTTCCTTCATTTGGGATAAATTTCTCTGTCTTCTCATTTTGTCTAAGTCTTTATACATGTTTCCATTTGTTAGGAAAGTCAACTACTTCCCATGTTCTTGAGGGTAATGAATGGTCTTATGAAGAAGATATCCTGTAGTGCTCTGTAGTGTAGTGTAGTTCCCCAGGGCTTGGTGCTTCAGCGGGTGTCTCTAATGTGTGCTGCAAGTGTTCTGCTATTATGTCCTGGGTGCTCTACCCTCAGGCCAGTCATCGGCAGAGGTTCTCTTTGCCTGTTGTGGGCAATATTTGATCCCTACCTGAATGTGGAAAGTTTTAACTAGATATGCTCTGGTCTGCTTGTGAAATAAGACCTTTTTACCACTGCTGCTAAAGCCAAGGCCCTGCAAAACTTCTGGTTTGAAAGATGCAGTATGGGCAGGGCTTTGGGCTGGTCTTCTAGGGGAAGGAGCCCACTGCAATGGGACTGAGGCAAGCATGACTCAGAAGTGTGGTTCCACCAGAGCATGGAGGTGGGAGTTGGGGCTTGGTGTAAACAAATTTTGTGTCAAGTATAGTCTTTGGCTGTTTCCTGAAAGTGGCCCTGTGCTTAAATTGAGAGGCTGGAGAGGGAAATGGTGCCTGTCATTCCCTTTGTTCCCAGAGATGTTTTTCCCTGAATGCTGCCACTCTGTTACACACTCCAACATGAGCAGATATCTTCCCCACTGTGTACCCCAGGCACTCTTCAGATTGCTGTTTCCATATTGTATCCACAGGCTGTTTGCCTGCTTTCTCTCCAAGAACAGCCCCAATGCCCTCTGTGCTTTCCCAGAGCCAAGCGTGCTAACTTCAAATCTCTAGACTTTAAGCCCAAGTGGTTGCAAGAACACACAAAATTCATCCTGTCTTGCTTTCCAAGCCAATTTCTATGAGGGCTTGTATTCCTCATGTGGGCTTCTCTTTGTGCTAGTCTGTCTCTCACCCCTTTATGCTACTGCAGCTCCTTCCCCACCATGGCAGCCATGATCCATTTCTCTCCCAAACTGTCTCTCCACACCTCCTACCTTCTTTGATGTGATCTCTTCTCTACCTTTAGTTGTGGAGTTTGTTCTGCTAGTCTTTAGGTTGATTTTTGGGTTATTTAGGATGATTTGATAGTTATCTAGTTGTATTCGTGGGACAATGCAAACCTAGAGTCTTCGTATTCCACTACTATCTTCCCAGACCTCTTTGTTTCTTTTTTATTTTTGTTTATTTTTTAAAAATGGTTTATTGTCAAGTTGGTTTCCATACAACACCCAGTGCTCATCCCAGCAAGTGCCTTCCTCAAAGTGCATCACCCCCCTTCCTGTCTTCTCCACCCCATCAGCACTCAGTTTGTTCTCAGTATTAAGAGTCTCTTATGGTTTGCCTCCCTCCCCTCTCTGTAGCTTTTTCCCCCACTTCCCCTCCCCCATGGTCTTCTGTTAAGTTTCTCCAGATCCACATATGAATGGAAACATATGGTATCTGTTTTTCTCTGCCTGACTTCTGTCACTTAGCATAATACCCTCCAATTCCAGCCAAGTTACTACAAATGGCTAGATTTCATTCTTTCTCATTGCCAAGTAGTATTTCTTTTTTTAAAAATCTTTTTACATTTATTTATTTTTGAGAGACAGAGTAAAACAGAGCATGAGCGGGGGAGGGGCAGAGAGAGAAGGAAACACAGAATCCGAAACAGGCTCCAGGCTCTGAGCGAGCATTCAGCACAGAGCCCGACATGGGGTTCGAACCCACGAACAGTGAGATCATGACCTGAGCCGAAGTCAGATGCTCAACCGACTGAGCCACTCAGGTGACTGTCAAGTAGTATTTCATACAATGTATATTTTAAAATAATTTGGGTTCACCTTCAAATAACAAGCTCCTTATAACAGAATAATCCCAGAATCTTTTTCACTTACACTTTCTTTGTGTCATTGTTGTACTTATTTTATTTCATTTCATTTACATATATGCTATAAACACCCAATACATTATTACTAGTACTGCTTTAAACAGTTATATTTTAGGGGCAACTGGGTGGCTCAGTCAGTCAAACATTCAAGTTCAGCTCTGGTCATGATCTCATGGTTTGTAGGTTTGAGCCCCAAGTTGGGCTCATTCCTGACAGTTGAGAGCTTGGAGCCTGCTTCGGGTTCTATGCCTCCCTCTCTCTGCCTTTCCCCCATTCATGCTCTGTCTCTCCCTCAACAAAAATAAACATTAAAAATTTTTTTAAAGTTATCTTTTAGAACAATTAAGAATACGGAAAATAAAAAGTATATTTTGCTTTCATTTATTCCTTTTCCAATGTCTTTTTTAGTTATGTAAATCCAGTTTTCTGACCTATATCATATCATTTCTGCTTAAATATTGTCCTTTAATATTTCTTATAAGACAAATCGGCTTGTGGTGAATTTTCTGTTCTTGTATGTCTGAAATACAAGTATTTATTTTGCCTTTATTTTTGAAAGACATTTTTGGTGAATTTGTTTATTATTTTTTAATGTTTATTTATTTTTGAGACAGAGAGACAGAGAATGAGCGGGGAAGGGCAGAGAGAGAGAGACAGACAGACAGACAAAGACAGAGACAGAATCCAAAGCAGGCTCCAGGCTCTGGGCTGTCACCACAGAGCCCTACACGGGGCTCGAACCCATGAACTGTGAGATCACGACCTAAGCAGAAGTTGGATGCTTAACTGAGTCACCCAAGCGCCCCCATTTTTGGTGAATTTAGAATTATGGACTGTCAGGGTGTGTGGTGTTATTTTGTTGCTGTTGTCTTTTACTTTCAGTACTTTAAACTTTTTATTCCACTGTCTTTTTGCTTATGCAACATCTGACAAGAAGTCTAGTGTAATTCTTCTCCTTGTTCTTCTGTAGGCAATGTGTTCCTGCCACCTCTTTTTCATGGCCTCCTTCAATATTTTATTTTTCCCTGATTTTATGTAATTTGAATTTTATTTATCTTGGGTATGCTGTGGTTCTTTTTAAAAATTTATTTACCCTGCTTGGTGTTCTCTGAGATACTTGAATCTGTGGTTTGGTATCAATAACTCAATTTTGGAAATTTTGGGCACTTTTTTCTTCAAATATTTCTTCTTTCTCATTATCTCCCTCTTCTCCTTTCTGTTCTAATTATATATTATATATTTTATATATACATATGTATATTACACTATTTGATAGTTTCCCAAAGTTTTTGGATGTTTTATTCTGTTTTCTTTTTCTTTTTCTTTTTCTTTTTTTTTTACTAATTTTTCTCTCTGCATTTTAGGGTGTGTAATTTCTACTGATATATCCTCAAGTTCATTGATTCCTTAGCTATATTAAGTTCACATTGAAGACGTTCTTCAGATCCATAACTGTGTTTTTTTTTCTTTTGATTTTCCTTTGATTCCTTCTTATACTTTCTATCCCTATACTGAAACTATCTATCTGATCTTTCATATTGTCTACTTTTTCCAATAAGGCTTTTTAATATACCAACCATAGCTATTTTAAATTCCCTACCTGAAAATTCTAATATGTTTATTATAACTGAGTCTGGTCCTGATGATTTCTGTCTCTTCAGACGATTTTTTTTTCTTGCCTTGATTCTTCCCTTCGTGCTGCTCTCTGGAGACAATTTATCTTTTGCAACCTTTGAGGAAATAATCTATTATTTTACTTTTTTTTACCCTGGTAGTAGGGAATCGGTGACTGATGACATTTCTTGTTAGTCTGAATAAGCCTCAGTCTTAGGCATGCTTATCCTCAGTCTTGGAGGTGTTACCTTCCCATGTGTTCTTGTCCCTTCTCTAACTACAATGGTGAACCCAGCATATATTCCTGTCCCTCCTGAGCTACAATAATTTTTCTGTTTTCCTTCTCCAGCTATGTTGAGTTTGTACCAGTACCCTCAGTTCCTGTTGCTCTTCTTCCTGCAGATTAAGGTTTATTTTCCTTGGGGAAGATGGAATAGATTGGTCTGGGCAGTTTCAGTAGTGTTAGCTGTTCCCTCTGTTGGCTGTAGTTAATTTCCACCACTGCTCTCAAACTACAGTTGCATTGCTTTTCTCTGTGAAGACTAAAGCTTTTGTTTCATAGAATATAAAAGGAAATGGTCTGGGCAAAATTTCAGCAATGGCTGCTATTCTATTTCCTCCCCAAGCCAGAACTACAGGACATCTTCTCAGGATTCTTCTGTCCTCCCTGTCAGTACCTGGTGGAATTCATAGAGGAAGTCTGCAAGAGGATGCAAAACTACCTAGATCTTCAGCCCCTAGGGGCTTCACATTCTCATACCAGCCTACGACCAACTTTAGCAATTTATTAAACATTTTTAGCTGAGGCTTCTTATGAGTATATGTTGAGCAGTAGTATCTATGAAAGATAAGCAAATACCTGGGCTTTGTTGTTCCCTCCAGATGCCTTCCTGTTTCTATAGATTAAGGGTTAGCTGTTTGCAGCAGTTTCCTGATGAATTTCTAAGTCCTTTAGAAAGTTTTCAGCTATTTTTCATTATTGTTGTTATTATAATGATAGGAAAGATAATTTTCCAAATCTGTATCTCTGAGCTGATACCAGTAGATCATAGTAACCTGGTGATAAGCTTTTAAGGCTCTGTTTATCTTCCAGCATCAATACCTCAGTTTACCAATTCCCCCACAATGGTGATAATGGTTGGCTTACCAGCTCGAGGGAAGACCTACATTTCCATGAAGCTCACGCGATATCTCAACTGGATAGGAACACCAACTAAAGGTATGTCTCTGAAACCCTTTGTTCTACAGCTCCCTACAGGCCACAGTCTGAAAAGAGTAAGGTAGCATGTCAGAAAACATTTCCTCAGTACCAGGAATGCTCCAAAATATTATTACCAGTCTTAGGATGACTACTAATGCTCCTGCTGCTGTTATTGCTGCTGCTGCTGCTGCTGCTGCTGTTGCTACTACTACCACTGCCATTACACTCTTACAAGTTTTATAATTTCTTGAGCACATACTCTGTGCCTAAATTGTATTCTAGGTACTAGGCATGGGAAAACTAGTAAGATTAAATGTCTATTCTCAGGGAACTCTAGTTTTGCAAGACCTTAAAACAACTGTCTCACACTATGAGTCCAGAGTTCTCTCTTGTCCAGCAAGAGAGTGGTTGCAGAATTGAATACCAAAGAGGCTAATATTTAGGAGGTGATAAGAAACCCAAACAAAGTTTTCATCTCTGTATTTATTGAGCTCACAAGATATTACCTACTTGGTGAACATGGAAGAAAATAAGATCTTACACACGTGGTGAATGTGAAGAAACAATCAGATAGTGATCATTAACTTATATGAGTAAGAAGCAAATGGTCGGGGGTGGTGGTGGTGGTGGCAAGTGGAGTTTGTGATAGTAATATAAAAGTATATTGGTGTCAGATGGAAAGGAACTTCCTGAAGATGATATAACAAGTTACTCGTGATCCCATTACAATATCTTGCTAGTTAACCTCATGCACTTTCACCCCATGGTGGCAGCTTTCCACCCTAAGCTTTTTTTTCTAACCCATTATGTAAGTAGAACTTATTTCCCCACAAACAACCCTATTAGTAAAATGCTGTTTTTTATTACCATTTCTGTTATTACAATACCAACATTACTATTTTAATTAGCATTACCATTTATTCAAAATCTTAAGATTTTGCACAATGGAGCCACAACCCACAGGCCACCATAGAGTCTTCACTAAAGCAGGGCACCTTAGCTTACCTCATCCTCTGGAGTCCAGAAGGCATCTGTTCTCTCCAAACCTCTCCTTAGGTCTAAGCCTGTCAGCTTCCCCTCCCAGCCAGGAGTGGTTCTGCCTTTTTCCCCTCCAGAGAGGTCTCCTTCTCTGCCTTCCAACCTCCTCCCTCACTCCCTACTTTCAACTTTCCATTCTCTTCAGTGTGGTCTCTTTTCTGTATACTACCTCTTATTTGGTAATTGCTCTCTACTATTCTCCATTTGATTTCTCTATCCTCCACCCTGTATCCCCATTCTTATTTGATTCTTTTCCTCCCTAACAGGACTTCACTTCTCTGAGCCCCCATACCAACACTTCCTATGCCCCCCTCTATGCCAACACTAATTACAGAGTGTGTTGTTGTAGTATGTGTCTTGGTCTCTCTCCCCAGGAGCTGTTCTGGGGCCAGGGGACCAGGTCATATTCATTTCTCTATACCATATGATCAGATTAAAACACTAAGAGGCTCTAAACACTAAGAGATAGGGTGCCCCCACATCATATGCAATTCAGGATAAAAACAGTAAAGTTGAAAAAGTCTACCAACATTTTTTATTTGTCCCTGATGACTATATTGAGGATTTTAAAGAATATCAACTTATCTGAAATTTTTTCTGGGACCATGTCCTTCCTTTGCTAGTACACTAAGCAAGTACTTAGACTCTTGTGAAATGGAGCACTGCTCCCCAGTGCAGAAAACAGTTCTTGGACATTTTTTATTCACTCAATCATTATTTATTGAGCACACAGCTGTGCAAAAATCCTTGCTGGATGTTGGGCAAACAAATACAAATATGATAGAATATCTGTCTTCAAACTACTAACATATATTCTTAAGTTTTAAAGTGCCCATGAAAGAGGAACTAGTATTATCATCATTTCACAGTTGATGAAATTAATGCCTAAGAGGTAAAGTGCCTTGTCTAAAGGCACATGGCCAATTAGTGACCAAACCAGAATATGAACCCACATCTGGTTGATTCCAAAGAATGTACCAGGTCTGATATTTGGCTCTAATTGGCAAGAGAAAAGAATCCATATTGGCCTTATACTTTCTTTTTCTCCATTCTCTTCCTCTCCTTTCTCTTACTGATCCCAGCATCTTATTTATCTTCCTCCTTCCCTCTCTCTCTTTGATTCTCTTCCTTTCTTCTTTCTTTCTTTCTGCAGCTTTTCCTTTCCCTTTATAAACTTTTTCTAATTCACTGGTGAAGAGTTTATGTGCCAAAACCCATGGTAGCACTGGAGATGCAAAAATGAATGGCATTCATGCCCTGTATTTGAAGAGTTTTCTATCTGTTTGGGATGCATATGAATACCTGAATACCTCGTGTTACTTAAGGAATCCTACAGCAGGATACTAAGGGGTTCACAGAGAAAATCATCAACTGGAAGGCAGTGAAAGCTTCCAGATAGGGTATATTTAAGTTTGGTCCTGTGGGAGGAGTAGAATATTGGGAGAAGAGGAGAGAAAGAATGGTTCTGGTGGAGGACTGAAGGCTCCAAGGAACCTCTGCTGGGTATTAGGTATATATGGGATGGTGGTGGATGGGTCTCTGCTCTAATGCACATATATTCTCCTATTGCTCCAATCCGGTCCATTCTCACAGAAGGCCACAGAGTCATGTTTCAAAGCACAAAGCTTATTATACATACAGTCTTAAAGGTCTTCTTGGCCTAAAAGTTTGAGACCAAGCTTTTTAGCCTATTATTCAAGACCCTCAACAATCCACCCCTGCCAGTCTCTAGTCTTCAGTCACAGTGAATTACTTAACATACCCCAAACATGTTCTGCCTTCTACCAATGTCATACCATTGCTTATTATGTTCCTCTACATGGAATGTCTGTTACCCACTGCCACCCTCCATGGCTGCATAAAAGGCCTACCTTCCTAAAAGAACTCCTCCAAGAAGAAGGCAAGACGATGGAGAGTAGGGAGCTACATACATTTCACTCACCCCCATCTCTCAAACGGAGAAGGTCTAAAGCCATAGGAACCCTTACAGAATCCAGGAGTTTTGGAGGAAAAGGAGACAGAGTCCACTGAGAAAACCTTATAGGCTGAGTGCGAATTGGGAAAGATAAAACTGGGCCAGGTCCCAGAGAAACAGAGGGAAGGGAGGGAGCCCCCTTTGCGGGGAGCTGCGGTGACTCGAGGGGAAAAGAAAGAGCAGCTGAAACTGCTCCAGGAACTGTCCCTGTCGAAGAGAAAAACCTCGGCTTGGGACACAGAGGGATCCGATTTCCAGCTGTGCAGTTGACCTTGAGTGGGACTCACTGGTCCCAGGTGATGCCAGGAGAAACTGCTCCTCTGCTTGCCAGCTCGACCTGGAGAGAAAGTGGTGTGACTGAAGCTGCTCCGCCATTCTTCTGGCTTGGCTCAATTCCTAATGGGGAGGTGAGAAGCTTGAAACTGCTTGGAGGGACTTGGCCTGTGGGTTTATATTTCGGGCGCGTGGACTAAGATCAGGAAAGGAGGCCTGGCTTGGGAGAGAGAACGTGGCACACCTTGGCTACCCCTGCGGTACAAGGAGACCAGACCCAAAAGAGTGAGTCGCAATGCTTGGTTCGAAAAGGGACTGAGGCGCCGCCATTTTTATCCCCACAACCACCAAGGCACGACCTCAGGGAGCTGACAGTAGGACAAGATACAGTGGACCCGCCTACACCAAACCACGCCCATCCCCTCTACAGAGATGCTTTTTTTTTTTTTTAAACCAGAGCTCAGGGCAAGACCAACATGGATGCACTACTGTAATTAATTCTAGATCAATTCTTTCTATTTAGATATATTTTCCCTTGTCACATTAGTATCCCTCCCCTCTGCTGGACTGGGCACTCTGGTCACTGGTTTGCTTAAACAGTCATATTTAATCCATTCTCTAGATGTATATTCTACACCCCCACCGATACTTCTCTCTCTCTCTCTCTCTCTCTCTCTCTCTCTCTCCGGAGTAATCACACTATATAGTTTCTCTGAGTAACATTATCTTCCTTTCTTTCTCCTCACCTCTTAATGTATTCTCCTCTTTCTCTCTGAATACCCTCATAGTCTCTCTGCCTGGTCATTTCTCTTCCAATTTCACTTCCTTCCCGACCTGTCATTTCTCTCTTTGTATATGCTCTTCCATCAGCACTGCATACACCCGGGTCTTCATTTGTAGTGGGGAATTCTGGTTTTATGCTTTTAGACTGTTCTTTGTCTTCAGGGTTTTTCTTTTTTCTTTTATTTTCTTCTTTTTTCTTTTTGTATTTTTCTTTTTATTATTTGTTTTTCCTCCTTCCTCTTTTTTTCCCTTCTTTTTTTTTTTTCTTTTTCATTTTCCCTTTCATTTTGTGTGTTTGTTGGGATTGTCTCTGCATTTGTGTGCATTTGTTCCCTGTGTGTTTGTCTGTCTGTTTTCTTTTCCAGGGCTACCTCAAGAAACAAGCGAAAGTACATGTGGCAGAGAGTCATAAATACCACTACGAGTAGGCAAATAAAATAACAAAGTCTCAACAAGAGACACCATTCAAAGAACACTTCCTAAATGGACAGGCCCTGGACAGTTAAAGAGTCTTCTTTAATACAGCAGTACTCACAGGTGCAGAGTGCATAACAAGCTTAAAACTAACAAGAGACAGAAAGCTAACCAAAATAATGAAACGGAAGAACTCTCCTCTAAAGAAATTCCAGGAAGAAATGACAGCTAAAGAACTGCTCAAAAGAGATATAAGCAACATGACTGAACAAGAATTTAGAACAATAGTCATAAAATTAATCACTGGGATTGAAAAACCATGGAAGACATTAGAGAAACTATTGCTACAAAGACTATGGAGCTAAAAAATAGTTGTGATGAATTAAAAAATGCTCTAAATGAGATGCATAATAAAATGGAGGCGTCCAATGCACGGATTGAAGAAGCAGAGATGAGAATAGGTGAGTTACAAGACACAGTTATAGAAAAAGAGGGAGCAGAGAAAAAGAGAGATGAACTGATCTAGTAACATGAAAGGAGAGTTTGAGAGCTGAGTGATATAATCAAATGGAACAATATCCGTATCATAGTAAAAGGAAGAGAGAGGGAAAGGGAAGGAGTCTTTGAACAAATTATAGCAGAGAACTTACCCAACCTGGGAAAGGAAGTAGATGTTGAAATCCAAGAGGCACAGAGAACTCCCCCCTTAGATGTAACTTGAATTGATTTCTGCATGTCATAGCATAGTGAAACTGACAAAATATAAGGACAAAGAGAAAATTTTGAAAGGAGCTAGGGATAAAAGAGCCCTGACAAACAAAGGGAAACCTATCAGAGTGGTTACAGAACCATCTACTGAAAGTAAAGAATGAATGGGCCAATTGGGCAATTAGATGAGAAATTATAAACTATATGGAAACAAATGAAAATGAAAATACAACAATCCAAACTCTATGGGATGCAGCAAAGGCAGTCCTAAGAGGAAAGTAAATTGCACTCCAGTCTTATTTCAAGACATTAGAAAAAGCGCAAATATAAAATCTAACAGCTCACCTAAAGGAACTAGGAGAGCAACAAGTGCACCCAAAATGCAGTAGGAGAAGAGAAATCATAAAAATCAGTGCAGAAATAAACAATATAGAATCCAAAAAAACAGTTGAACAGATCAATGAAACCAGAGTTGGTTTTTTGAAAAAATAAACAAAATTGACAAACCTCTAACCAGGCTTCTCAGAAAGGAAAGAGAGAGCACCCAAATAGACAAAATCATGAATGAAAACGGATTTATTACACCAACCCCTCAGAAATATAAGCAATTATCAGGGAATACTATGAAAAATTATATGCCAACAAACTGGACAACTTAGAAGAAATGGACAAGTTCCTAAACACACACTCACTACCAAAATTCACATGGTAAAAGATAGAAAATCTGAACAGACCCATAGCTAGTGAAGAAATTGAATCAGTTATCAAAAAACTCCCAACAAATAAGAGCCCTGGGCCAGATGGCTTCCCTGAGGAATTCTACCAGACATTTAAAACAGAATTAATAACAATTCTTCTCAAGGTATTGCAAAAAATGGAAATCAAAGGAAAACGAAGCCAGCATCACTTTGGTTCCCAAGCCAGACAGAGACCCAGCAAAAAAAGAGAACTACAGGCCAATATTCTTGATGAATACGGTTGCAAAAATCCTCAACAAGATACTTGCAAGTCGAATCCAGCAGCACATAAAAAGAATTATCCACTATGATCAAGTGGGATTCATTCCTGGGTTAAAGGGCTGGTTCAATATTCGTAAATGAGTCAAAGTGATACATCACACTAACAAAAGAAAAGAGAAAAACCATATGATCCTGTTGATAGATACAGAAAAAGCATTTGACAAAATACAGCATCACTTCTTTAAATTTTTTTTAATGTTTCATTTATTTCTAGGAGAGGGAGAGAGAGAGACAGCTTGAGCAGGAGAGGGTCAGAGAGAGAGGGAGTCACAGACTGAAACAGGCTCCAGGCTCTGAGCTGGCAGTCAGCACACGACACGGGGCTCGAACCCACGAACCGCGAGATTATGACCTAAGCGAAAGTCGGGCGCTTAACCGACTAAGCCACCCAGGTGCCCCCAGCATCCCTTCTTAAAAAAGACCCTCGAGAAAGTCGGGATAGAAGGAACTTCCTTAAACATCATAGAAGCCATCTATGAGAAGCCCTCAGCTAACATCATCCTCAGTGGAAAAAAACTGAGAGCTTTCCCCCTGAGATCAGGAACACGACAGGGATGTCCACTCTCACCACTGTTGTTTAAAATAGTGCTGGAAGTCCTAACATCAGCAGTCAGACAATAAAAGGAAATAGGATGCATCAGAATTGGCAAAGAAGAAGTCAGATTTTCACTTTTCTCAAGCGACATGATACTGTACATGGAAAACCCAACATCCTCCACTAGAAGCCTACTAGAACTGATCCATAAATTTAGCAACGTTCCTGGGTACAAAATCAGTGTATAGAAATCCACTGAATTTTTATACACCAACAATGAAGCAACAGAAAGAGAAATCAAGAAACTGATCCCATTCACAGTTGCACACAAACACAAAAATAAAATAAAATAAAATACCTAGGAATAAGCCTAACCAAATATGTAAGAGATCTGTATGATGAAAACTACAAAAAACTTATGAAGGAAATTGAAGAAGACAGAAAGAAATGGAAAAACATTCCATGCTCATGGATACGAAGAACAAATATAGTTAAAATGTCATTACTACCCAAAGCAATCTACACATTCAATGCAATTCCAATCAAAATTTCACCAGCATACTTCTCAAAACTAGAACAAACGATCCTAAAATTTGTATGGAACCACAAAAGACCTCGAACAGCCAAAGTAATATTGAAGAACAAAACCAAAATGGGAGACATCACCATCCCAGACTTTAGCCTCTACTACAAAGCTCTCATCATCAAGACAGTAAGGTATTGGCACAAAAACAGACACATAGACCAGTGAAATAGAGAACTCAGGATTGGACCCACAAATCTATGGCCAACTAATCTTTGACAAAGCGGGAAAAAATATCTAATGGAAAAAAGACACCCTCTTTAATAGACAGTGCTGAGAGAACTGGACAATAACATGCAGAAAAATGAAACTAGATCATTTTCTCACAGCAAATAGAAAAATAAAGTCAAAATGGATAAAAGACCTGAATGTGATACAGGAAACCATCAACACCCTAGAGGACAATGCAGGAAACCATCTCCTTGACTTCAACTGCAGCAATTTCTTACTTGACACATCCCCAAAGACAAGGGAATTAAGAGCAAAAAATAAACTGTTGGGACTTTATCAAGATAAAAAGCTTCTGCACGGCAAAGGAAGCAATCAATAAAACTAATTGGCAATTGACAGAATGGGAAAAGATAGTTGCAAGTGACATATCAGATAAACGGCTAGTATCCAATGTATAAGGAACTCACCAAATTCCGCACCCGAAAAACAATAATCCAGTGAAGAAATGGGCAGAAGACATGAACAGATACTTCTCCAAAGAGGACATCCAGATGGCCAACAAACAGATGAAACAACGCTCAGCATCCCTCATCATCAGGGAAATACAAATCAAAACCACACTGAGATACTACCTCATGCCGGTCAGAGTGGCTAAAATGAGCAAATCAGAGAACTCTACATGCTGGCGAGGATGTGGAGAAACGGGCACCCTCCTACACTGTTGGTGGGAATGTAAACTGGAGCAGCCCCTCTGGAAAACAGTGTGGAGGTT
>JAESUZ010004994.1:0-167997 GCA_017311185.1 Proteles cristata cristata | reverse complement strand
TTGAGATGGTGGTTACCTTTGGCAAATGGAGGCGGATAATGGAGTATGAGGGGGTTCTGGGGTTCTATTTCTGGGGACGCTCTAGTTCTTAACTGGGTTCTGGTTACAGAAGTGGGTCCACTTTGTAAAAATTGGTCCAGCTGTACATTATGATTTATACATTTTTCTGCATGTATTTTATACATCAACAAAATGCTTCCAAATAAAACCTGTGAAGACTTCTTCACTAACCCCCACAGTTCAAATCTCACTTCCTCACTGAATCTTTCCCTACAGTCCTGGGACAAAATTAATCACTTCTTCCTCTGAGTTCCTATGGCACACTGCACATTCCTCTACTACGTGTGCCATTTCAGGATTCATGTATCGGCTCTAGCATGATTATCTGTACATCTTCCTGCTAGGGCCAGGCTCTTTGCTACTTGACAACAGGGAGCACCAAAGACTAACGCATTGGATGGCCCCAAGGAGGCCCAAAATAAATGCTACTGAATGAGCTTCAGCAAACACGGTGGGTGTGCATCAGACAACTCCTCTGTGAGCTGATTACCCCACGGCCCATGACAACTCGCTGAAGTCATTTAATAATCCAGAGAGAGTTCTAGAGACTGTTGGAAATGTCAACCATCTCTCTCTCTCAGATCTTCAGAGACTATTCCTTATTTGTTATATCACAAGCAAGTACAATACCCAGAGCAGATTTGCTCAGCTCCTCAAAACAAATGCCATTAATTTCACAAGATCTAATGTTACATCTTCTGCTACTTTTTGGTAAAGCGTTGAGACCAGAAATATCCATTTACATGTATGCATGTGCGCGCGTGCGCGCACACACACACACACACACACACACACCAGTGTCTTTTGCAAAATGACCGTTGAAAATTTGTCTATTTTAGGGCGCCTGCATGGCTCAGTTGGTTAAGCATCTGACTTCAGCTCAGGTCATGATCTCGCGGTTTGTAAGTTCGAGCTTGGTGATGAACTCTGTGCTGAGAGCTCAGAGCCTGGAGCCTGCTTCAGACTCTATGTCTCCCTCTCTCTCTGCCCCTTCCCTGCTCACACTT
Source organism: Proteles cristata cristata (assembly GCA_017311185.1). Taxonomy (NCBI): domain Eukaryota; kingdom Metazoa; phylum Chordata; class Mammalia; order Carnivora; family Hyaenidae; genus Proteles; species Proteles cristata. The sequence continues at coordinate 166,930 of JAESUZ010004994.1, read as the reverse complement.
TGTGTATCTCTCTCTCTCAAAATTAAATAAACATCAAAAATATATAAAAAATAAAATATGTCTATTTAACTATACAACGTCTCATATATAAGCCCCTACAAGATATGTTTCTCTTTAAATTCAGTAGTGGGGCGGGGGGCAGTTTTTACTGATAGACCTCTATATTGAAGGTTGCTTTGGGGAACTCAATACCTATGTTTTCTTTTCTTTTCTTTTTTTGGTTTTCAGGAAATTCCAAATTCAATCAAATGTTCGACCCTATGGATTCAGTCACTTCAGGACCTTGGCGACGTCTATGCTCTGGCTCCTTTTATTTTGCTTCAGTTCTACTTTTATTTGTAACAACTGTGTATCAGTTTTAATTTGGTAAGCCTCTTTGAAAAGCAGATAGAGCATAAACCTTAAATCAGGGTTTCCCAGTCTCAGTACTATTTATATTTGGGGCTAGATAATTGTTGTGGGGCTGTCCTGGGCACTGTAGGATGTAAAGAGCATCCACGACCACTAGATGACAATAGCAACCCCATCCCAGTCGTGACCACCAAAACTGTCTCCAGACATTGCCAAATGTCCCCCGTTGGGCATAATCTCTCCCAGTTAAGAACCACTGTCTTAAATATATACAATATTCTAGAACACTTTTCAGTCCTTGTATCTAAACTTGCTCCCCAAGCAACTATTAAACAAGATGCAGTGCAAAGTATTGATTAAAGTTCCACAATGTTCTGCCACACACACACACACACACACACCCCGCCCCCGCCAGGTGCTTTACAAGTAAGTCTCTAGCCAAATGAGAAAAACAGATACGCACACCCATTGGTTTACTTAGCCAGGAAACAAAAGGCTGAAGAGAAATTCAGCAAAGGCCAGTGAATGGAAGATGCTGGTTTTGTGGAGGTAAACACATAGTGGGGGTGGGGTGGGGGGATGAATGGACGTGGTTAATAGCCACAGACAATGTTATAAAGACATTTCAGATGCCACGCTGGGAAAGATATTTCAGACGCCACGCTGGGAAAGTCCTACTGGAAAGAGTAACCCCAAAAGTTAGTGGGTGCCCTTCTGCATACTTGTCCCTCGCCCTGGTAAATTAAGACCTGGAGGAAGGTTGGGTGGGTTTTTTTTTGCATTTTTTTTCCCAAAATAGAAAATGACTGAGCGGTCCAGATGGCTTTTATGCAACGAACATGGAAGCATCCCTGAAATCCCCACCCCCCCCACCCCCCGCAAAGAGTAACATATGAAGGGAGTAGTGAGGGATGTGACAACATTCACCTCCCCAGTGTACTGCGTCCCATTCCGTCTACAAGCTCCCATTTGCCTTGCGGAGGCAGCCTGGACACGTTAGGTTATGTTATCCTCATTTTACACTTGAGTAAGTCAAACATACAAATGGCGGAGTCATGAGCTTGCGAACACAGAAGACCTTGAGTGGGGATGATATTAATTCTACGCAACCTGCAAAACCCCAACACAATGCCTCTTCCTCCCATGATTCTCTGCTGATTTTGCCCAGCCCTCAGTCAGAAGATCCAGTTCCTCTCTTTAGCCTGTGTTTTAATTAGTGGTGTCTAGCTGTGAACTTGTTGCCCTTACTTTGGCACCGTGTCTTAATTGGCTTTGTTTTCTCCACTGCTTTTTAGCAAGCACAGAACCTTGTAAAACTCAAAACTATGTTTAATTGCTCCTGATCTATTAATATACTTCTGAATCCCTACCAGTTATTCAGTATTAAAAGTATTAAAAGCCTCATCCTAAAGGGGAAAGGGTTTCTTGAAAAATATCTGAAGGTGTGTGATTCAGTGACCCTCTACAAAGGAACATGAATGTTTATGCTAAGGGGCAGGGAGGTGATGACTACTCTTTGCCGGGTGAATTCCTCACCTGCACTCTCCAGGAAGTGACCTTAGGGTGGCACGTGGGATGTACATGGCAGCATGGCTTTTAGGCAGTTACTAGAAAATATACTCAAGTATGAAGGAGTCCACATCTCACTATATACATCTTTATTCATTTTTTGTTTTGTGTTTTGTTTGTTTGCTCTCAGGAGTAGAATTCAGTAATTCATCAGTTACATGCAACACCCAGTGCTCAACACAAGTGCCCTCCTTAGTGCCCATCAGACATTTAGCCCATCCCTCATTCACCTCCATCAACTCTCAGTTGGTTCTCTATCAGTAAGAGTCTCTGATGGTTTGCTTTCCTCTCTCTTTTTCTTTCCCTTCCCATATGCTCATCTGCTTCGTTTCTTAAATTCCACATATGAGTGAAATCACGGTTATGCGTCTTTCTCTGACTGACTGATTTCGCTTGGCATGATACATTCTAGCTCCATCCAGATCATTGCAAATGGCAACATTTCATTCTTTTGATGACGGAGTAATATTCCATTACACATATATATACCACCTCTTCTTTATCCATTCATCAGTCAATGGACATTTGGGCTCTTTCCATGACTTGGCTATTGTTGATACTGCTGCTTTCAACACTGGGGTACATGTACCCCTTTGACTCTGTATTGTTGTATCCTTTGTGTAAATACCTAGTGGTGCAATTCCTGGATCATAGGGTAGCTCTATTTTTAACTTTTTGAGGGACCTCCATACTGTTTTCCAGAGTAGCTGTACCAGTGTGCATTCCCACCAGCAGTGCAAGAGGGTTCTCCTTTCTCACCAACACTTGTTGTTTCTTGTGTACACATCTTTAAAACGAGAAATATCTGTTCAGATGACAGGGACATTTATCTCTTGAAACTCCACTATTTTTATGGTGTGGAAATTTGCATTCATGTCTTTAAAAGTCACAGCATAATTTCTATACACACTTTCACTTGCATGAACTTTCAATACTTCAGAGTACCCATATGTTAGGGATCTTAATCTCCGTTTTGTAGATGAGAAACTGAGGCTTGTAAAGTTTGAAGACTTTCCTAAAGTCACTGAAACAATCACAGAGCAGGCCATCAGATTCTCAATATAGGGCAATGGGTCTCAACTAAGGATAATTATGCCCTTCGAGGGACATGAAGCAATGTCTAGAGTCAGTTTGGGTTGCCACAATTGGTGTGTGAAGAGGGATTGCTAATGGCATCTAGTTGGTAGAGAGCAGAGATGCTGTGAAATACTGTGCAGTGTACAAAGCAGTCCTGAGTGTCAATAGCACTGATGTTGAACAACCCTGCTGTAGATCTCAATACCCGCCCCCCCCCCACACACACACACACAATCTGGGGCACACTGCATTCTACTGCTGCAAACCACAGCCTGTAGAGTCACCTGGAAGGTCCACAAATCCAGATTAAGTCTTAAGGCTGCATGGCCCCCCCACCAACGCTGGCCACTATGTGAAGCGAGGAGTGTGGAATAAACAGGAATGTCAATCAATCATTCTCTCAAAGGTTCTCAAATTCTTTCACTCTGTGATAGTGGCCACCACTTTCGCAGTCTCCAAATCTTTGAATACACAGAGCCAGGTTAGGAATATTGCTCTACCAAGGGCAGCTGTAAAGATGCCATTAGACATATATCACCCTTTGCTTAATGCTCAGAACTGAAAGCATCCTGTAACAACACTCCAAACTTCTGGGTTACAATACCTCTTTACACTTTCTCACATTTTTCACTTTCCTTCCCTCTTAAAATATTTGCGATCATTTATTCTTTGCCTCCCATTTAAATAATCCCCTTCATTTAAACCATAACCAATGAGATCTAGCAGCATGGCCAATATGCTTTTAGGATCACAAAGGATCTTTCTTTTCTAGAGTAAATTTCTGGAGTAAATTACTATACAGATCCAGTCCAACTGCTTCTAGACAGAAGTAGAAGCAGGTCCCTGGGAGGGAAGGCGACTTGCCTCCTCAAGGGCATCCGTTGGCAAACCTACAGCTCAGACCCAGACATCTGTGCTACCCAGTCTCTCCCCGCTTCCCTGCCTCTCTCATGATCTCACCATTCCTATCTTTGTGAGAGAAATAACAGGATTTTCACAGAATCCCCCTATCTTATATACAAGTTACCATATAAACTCCAAATGCCTCCACTGTTTTTCTAATTTTGTTTGTACTGATGAATGCATTTCATGGCTCTCTGCTTACTTTTATTCTATTTATCAAACACTGAGATCATGCTCATTGTGTGTCACATACTGTTCTAGGTACCTGACAAATATTAATGCACTTACTCCACATAACAACCCTCTGAGGTAGATGATGATTTCCCCCCTTTATACAGACCAGGCACAGAGAGTTGGGCAACCTGCCAACATCACATAGCCAAGGGAAAGGAGATCAGAGAGTCAGGGCAACTTGCCAACATCACACCACCAGTGGAAAGGAGATCGGGGATCTAACTACCCTGGGCTCTGGCTCCAGGGTCCACCCCCCCCACCCCACCCCCACCCAACCACCATGCTGCCTCTCTTGAGGGTTTTTAATATACCACAAGGAGTCTTACCATAGATGTGGCTGTAAATATTATCTAGATCAAAAAGCAAAGTATACTTTCTGCTGGATCTGTTCTGAGTGTGACAGGCCAGTATTATGTTCATGAAGGTTATTTATGTTCATGACTGTATGTGACTTTAATTATGAGAATGATAATGTTAGAGGAATGTCGCCCGTCCTCTGTTTGTGCGCACGAAGAGAACGAGCAACCTCTCTTGTGTCTCTTCCTATAAGGATACTAATCCTATCAGATCAGGTCCTCCCCTTAAGATCTCATTTATCCTTAATTACTTCCATATTGCAAATATAACCACACTGGGAGTTAGGGCCTCAATATAGAAGCTTGGGGGAGACACATTCAGTCGATGAGAAACTCCTCAAAAACTCACGCCATCTTAACCAGAAGAAAAAAAAAAAAACAAAGCTTGAGATTTTGGTAGCTAAGACCCAGAAGGGTTGAGGGGAGCCAAGAAAAGGAAGGGAGAGCCCGGGAGCTCAAGAACAATGTTTTTTGGGGGCACCTGGGCAGCTCAGTCGGTTAACCATCCGACTTCACCTCAGGTCATGATCTCATGGTTCATGGGTTCAAGCCCTGCTTCGGGCTCTGTGCTGACAGCCAGCTCAGAGCCTGGAGCTTGTTTTAGATTCTGTAACTCTCTCTCTTTCTGACCCTCCCCTGCTCATGCGCTCGCTTGCGCTCTCTCTCTCTCTCTCTCTCTCTCTCTCTCTCTCTCAGAAATAAATAAAGCACTTAAAATTTTTTTAAAAAAGAGTAATTTTTTTGGTCTAATATATATAGCCTATGTCCAGGTGATAAAAATAACTTCCTGTAACTTAATCTCAAATCCTATACAGCATTTCAGTTTCGTGCCTTTTGTGGCACCTCAGAATCAGGTAATTTCCAGGTTGCAAGTCACATTTATTTTTGAAATACAAACACAGGTCCTGCAAAGCTAAATGGGCCTTCCGGCCTGAGCGGTGAACTGTACACATCCTCAGTCTTCTCTGAGGTTTTGCTGCTCGTTGATTTCTTGTCTCTAAAACTCAGGGTGCGCGCTAAGAAAAAAAGTGGTGTTATTTTGAGAAATGTTCTACTCAGGAATTCAAAGTCATAACTCTAAAACCCAGAAGGTTATCAGGAAAGAAATCCAGAAAGTGAGAAAGGTTAGCAAAACACAAGACACCCCGTCCTGTGTTAAAAGTTGCATCAACAAATGGCGAAGTGGAAGGAATGTGGCTAAAGGCACAAAAAGCTATGTGAAACAGTCCTCGGTCAATGACGTGGGTAGAGATGCTGGAGGAAAAGGTCCAGTGGTTTCACAGGCCCCACTTCCAGGAATTAACTCCCCTCACCTCCCCGTGTGCAGAACAAGAGGGCCTCTTGGGTAACGGGGAACCTTCGGAAGCTAAGCAAGGACTATTCGCAGATAGAAGTTGATGGTTTGAAACGCTCCCACAGAAAACATTTGGTTGACCTTTTGTGTATCAGATTAGGCTACGGAATGCCCCGTCACAAACATGCAATGTGTACTTTCCAGTAAAAGAGGCTATGAATGAAGGCAGAATTATTAATGGCATGTTCCTGCAAATGACTAAGAATAGTCATAGGAAGCTGCTCTCCCCAGGAAGAATATAAAAGGGATTATTTATTACCTTCTTTTCTGTCTCGAAGAAAGTTGGAGGAAGGAAAAGATGGAAGCCACTACATTTTTCAGTGAAGGAAAGGGAAGGTGAGTGTGGCAGATGGCAGCCATGGCTCCACCCTTCACGGTTCCCGGAATTCACACCAGGTGGAGTTCCTCTCACTAACCAGTATGTTTGTCTGCCTGTTGATGTCAGAGTCCACCTTGTGACTTGCTCCAGTCAAGGGAATGCTGGCCTGCACGAACGCACTTGGGTGACGGGGCTTGATGGCTCTCCCGCGCATGTGGCATGACCGTGGAAAGAGCCTCCGCCCAGGAGCAGCTGCCACTCAGGCTGAGCCCCAGAATGAACACACACATGAAGGCGCTATCCTCCCCCTGGTGAAAAGCCAAGACCAGCTGGATCGAGGGCCCGAGCCTAAGCTTGCCCGGGCCCACTGCACCCTCACCCCACCCTTCAAAACTCTGCCCCAACCTGAAGACGAGCAAGAGATGATGGTCTTTTTAAGCCCAGAGATCAAAACTATGGCCTGCAGACCAAATCCAGCCGCCATGTAACTCACTCACCAGCCAGCTATTAACGGAGTTTACATATTTAAAGGGCAGAACAACACAGAAGAAGATTTTACACCCCTAAAAATTATATGACATTCAAACGCAGGGTCCATATAAAGTGTGACTGGAACACAGCCACTCCCATCCGTGTGCGTATTGCCTATGGCTGCTTTAGAGCTACAAGTGGCAGAGACGGACAGTTGTGGTACAGACCAGAGGGCCCACAAAGCTGAAAGTACTTACTGTCCAGCCCTTTCCAGAAAAAGGTTCTCAACCCTACCTGAAGCCACTCACTGAGTTTTCTAGCAATATACATGCAGGTGGTTTTCTCCTGACGGTAAACTAGTAAGTAACTAGTAGTGATTGTATCAAAGGAAACGAACATATTTTAAATAACACAAAAGTAGCAGAACCAGAGGAGCTACCGAAACGAGCTATACAAGCCTCATGTTGTTTCATATCGTCAGGGGTTTTTAAGTAAATTATTTTCCCTGTGCTCCTGTGGATCACTCCGTGTCCAATGCAGCGACTAAAACAGAGGAAGAACACTATGCAGTGTCTGCAACCCCAGGAGAGATTGGCACTTGCCTCCTTACATTGGCTTGGACTTGGCACCCAGAGAAGAGATCAAAATAGGTGGATGAGAACCCCTTCCCTACCCCCCTGGGAAGACAGGGGCCAGGCCTTATACATCCTGTACATTATCCTCAGTGTTTTGTGTATTTCAAGGCAAACGGTAGGTACTTGATAAATGTGCATCGATTGGAGACATATCTTTGAAGACAACACAGTTTCGTGGAAAATGCGTGGGATTGAGAGTGAAGAGGCTTTCATGCCTGACCCTGCAGCCAAGTGGCGGGGATCACTGGACCTGCTACTATTTCAGTCCACTGCAGAACATCCTAACCCGCCCACCCCACTGGTGGGTTACAGGAGTGTGGAGATGGGAAGCCCTCAGGCCAGCCCGATGAGACTGGGGGAAACCAGAGCCCACAAGGCTAGTTCCCTTACTGCGAGCAGCAGTAACACTTTTGTCCTCGTGTGCCACAAAACCACAGCTATTTTCTCCATATACCATAACATGAAAATGGTTAGGATACACTTGGGGCAAACTGAGCCAGGATTTAACATATAAGGAGGTTAGTTTGGCCAGATAGCTATTAATTTTTCAAGGAGAGGGAATACACTAGGCCTTCTTAGTTAGTTCTTCACTAACCAAGAGAAATAAAAATGACCTTGACATAATTCTAAGAATCTCATCAATTACTGTGGAGATCAGGATGCTCAGAAGTGAATAAAACAAGCTTAATATTCTCTTTCCATTCTACATAATAACCTCCTTCCTGACTGTGATGGACTGATTTTATTTGACAGTACCAACTAATACTCTCTTCACATCCACACCCTTTGAAATGTGGCGTTGCAACTATAGCCATCACGAGTTGGGTCCATTTCCCCACCTTGACTATAAGCTGGTCCTGTACATTGCTTTGGTTCATAAGCGATGGCAGAAGTAATGGGACTTTGGTTTTGACCCTAGACCTTGAGAGGTCCTGAATGCTTCCACGCTCCCTCAGGTCCTTGCCTACACTATGAGAAAAGCCCAGGAGAGTCGGATGGAAGATCAAAAACCATACAAAAATGAGCCCAGGTGTGTCACATGACCACCCTAGACCAGCCAACTTCCAAATACAGAAGAGAGGCAGCCAAAAGCCACCTCCAGGACCCACAGCTGACTACATATGCACAAGATAGCCTAGGCAAGACGAGAAGGACCACTCAGCTGACTCCTAGGTATGTGACCCATTACAAATGTTAATCATTGGAAGGTCTGAGGTGGTTTCTTATGCCTCAATAGCTGACACATAGATATAGTAGCATCAGGATTCTTCCCATTCTAATGAAAGGGAAAACTATTCTTTTCCTCATTTCTAATATTCAGATATCCATTGACCCATGCATCCAACAAAATATTATTAACCATCTATTTTGTGTCAGGTTCTGAACTGGGTTCCAAGGAAACAGCCATGAAATCCACTCTACTGATAGTTGCCTGCACAACTACAGCTCTAAGGCTGTACTCGTACCTAATGTTTGAGGGCCCAGTCCTAGTAGAATGTTTTCCCATGACTGAAAACTCATCATGCTCTAAATCTTAACTCATTACTCTCCTCCAGGGGCCCCCAGCATAAAGCAAGCAAACCAACAATGAAAACAACAAAGGCTTTATTCCCACCTCCTTTATTTTTACACATCCATTCTTTCACGCGTGAAATGTGGACCATGAACTGCCCAAGTGAGTTCAGACTTCAAAGAGAAATAAGACTCAGGACTGTCTTCAAGGAAACCCAGTGGGGAACAGCACGTAATGACATTTCCCAGCTGCCATGCACGTAGGTGGGGCATGTGACTAGTTCTTGCCAAAAAGATGTGAACAGAAATGATGGGTCACTTCTGGTCCAGTGCACACGAGAGCAAATGTGACTTCTCTACAAGCACACTCTCCTTCCCCTTCTATGGCTGCCCTGGTGCCTACATATGAAAGTCAGTGGCTTTACACATTGAAAGGTGACTGGATCCTAAGTGACTACTTGAAGGAGAACTCTCAGGATTTCCAGCTAACTTTGCTTTGGTCTTTGCACGAGCAAGGCCAATATGTGCTAAGACTCTGTGATTTAGGGTTATTTCTTACGGCAATTAGCCTACATGAGAGTTTCCAAGCTCAGCGCTACTGACAATTTGGGCTGGCAAGTTCATTGTTGTGGGGAACCATACCATGCATCATATGACGTTTAAGCAGCATCCCTGGCCTCTACCACCAGAAACCAGTAGAGCCAACTCTACCACAAGTTGTGACAACCCAACAATGTCTCTAGAAATTACAAATGTCCGCTGGGTGGCTGCATTGCCTCCATTTGGGACCCACTGTCCTCTACTGCTGAATTTACCCTATTGTTGATCTCTTTGATGTGCACAGGCTTCTGTATTTTAGTATATCAAACAGGTTTCCATTCTTATATCACTGGATATCTAAAGTCTTCTGTGTGATTTTCGATAACTTCTTCACTTAATCAGAGTAAAACCATTTTCCAAAGTTATTATTTTTCTAAGATTCCACATGTAAATGATACAGATGGTATTGTCTTTCTCTGTATGGCTTATTTTACTCAGCATAATGCCCTCTAAGTTCATCCACACTGTCACAATTGAAGAATTTCCTTCCTTTTTAAAGCCAAATAATATTCCAGCGTGTTTATATACAACACATGCTCTTGATCCATTTATCCATTGGTGGACACCTAGGTTGTTTCCATATCTTGGCTTTGTGAATAATGCTGCAGTGAAAATGGGAGTACAGATATCCCTTTGAGATATCAGTTCATTTCCTTCACATAAATACCCAGAAGTGGGATTGCTGAGATCATATGGTAGTTCTATTTTTGATTTCTTGAGAAACCTCCACACTCTTTCTCACCAAATTTCTTGCCAGTTACCACCCAACATATCAACCGAGTCTCTGTAATATTGCTTTCTTCTCCTCTGCGTATGCATTGCACACACTCATCCACTCACCACATGTACTTCCTCTTCTGTGTATTTGCTCCGACTATCCGTTCCCATGAGACTTTCAATCCCAGCCTCACTGATTTCTCTCTATAAATTTCCATAAACTCAGAGGTATGGAGGGAACAATGAGTCATATCTCATGGGTAAACTATAGTTAATTCACAGTGGCTGCTTGGAGCGTGGCGATGGGAAGGCAAGGCTGCTATACAGATTCAGCAGCAGCATGTTGTGATCAATAAGTAATGTCTGCCATGGACTTGAAAAAAAAATCGTGGTACCCACGCCATCCTAGATAGTCTGTCTCACCTTGTACTCTGTTGACTTTCCCTAGTCCCACTATAATTTCTTAAAACACAGCACATGTTTTTTTCCACACAGGAAGAAAACCTCTCTCAGATACTCAGACAATAAAATAATAGTTTATAAGTCCTTAAGAGTATAGAGAACTTTTGAAATTATTCCTAAACCTTTTACTAATACATAATCAAGAAGGAAAAGTTGAATTCTGGTATAGTCATTCCCTGGGTTCACGCTGTCATATTAGGAAGCTTTATTTTATTTTTGTTTTTCTCTTCTTAAATAGTTTGTTGTCAAATTGGTTTCCATATAACACCCAGCGCTCATCCCCACAAGTGCCCTCCATGCCCATCACCCCCCTCCCCTCTCCCCCACCCCCATCAGTCCTCAGTTTGTTCTCAGCATTCAAGAGTCTCTCATGGTTTGCCTCCCTCCCTCTCCCCAACTATTTTTCCCCTTCTCCTCCCCCATGGTCCTCTGTTAAGTTCCTCCTAATCCACCTAGAAGTGAAAACATACGGTATCTGTCCTTCTCTGCCTGACTTATTTCGCTCAGCATAACACCCTCAAGGTCCATCCATGTTGCGACACATGGCCAGATTTCGTTCTTTCTCATTGCCATGTAGTTTTCCATGGTATAGATAAACCACATCTTCTTGATCCATTCATCAGTTGATGGACACTTAGGTTCTTTCCATGTTTTGGCTATTGTGGAGAGTGCTGCTATGAACATTGGGGTCCATGTGCCCCTGTGCATCAGCACTCCTGTGTCCCTTGGGTAAATTCCTAGCAGTGCTATTGAAGGGTCCTAGGGGAGTTCTGTTGTGAATTTTTTGAGGAACCTCCACACTGTTTTCCAGAGGGGCTGCACCAATTTACATTCCCACCAACAGGGTAGGAGGGTGTCCGTTTCTCCACATCCTCGCCAGCATCTAGAGTCTCCTGATTTGTTGATTTTCGCCACTCTGACCAGCGTAAGTGGTATCTCAGTGTGGTTTTGATCTGCATTTTAGGGAGCTTTATTTTGATTTCTTCAAATTATCAGTCTGAGTAGCAGCTATATACTATATACTTATTGGGACATAAAAATATACCCCCTCTTTTTTTGATAACCAATGCTCCCTCTCAATAATCTTGGCCAAATATCTGAACTTGAATAAAATCTCTTAGGTCATGAAAATGTATACCTTGTAAGGTATTTTGGGGACATTTGCCTTCAAAATGTTTCCCTTTTATTTTTCTTCTAAAACATATTTTGTGTTAAAAGAACCAAATGTACCATTATTGAGAGCACAAAATCAGCCTGTTTATTAAAAAGTGACTCATACAAATTAGTAATGGAAGAAAGCCGTCCTCTTCTAGGAGCAGTAAACAATTTATTTGCTTAAAACATTCTCTAAAATTTAGTTGAACTTCATCTCAAAACTTCATGTGATTAATGAAATTTTACTGGTATTTCTAAAAGAAGAAAACTAAATTACTGAGATGGAATCAAAAGGCTCCATGAGCCTCTGCATTGCCAGACTACCCTGAAACATAAAATCCCCAATGGAAACTAACAATTTCTCTGCTAAAGTTGATGTTTGAGAGTAGACCTAGACCATCCAGGTTTCCGGTCAATCTTTTTTTTTTTTTTTTTTTTTTTTAGTATCTATTTTTGAGAGACAGAGAGAGACAGAGCATGAGCAGGGGAGGGACAGAGAGAGAGGGAGACACAGAATCCAAAGCAGGCTCCAGGCTCCCAGCTGTCAGCACAGAGCCCGACGTGGGGCTCAAACTCACAAACCTTGAGATCATGACCTGAGCCCAAGTTGGACGCTTAACCAACTGAGCCACCCAGGCGTCCCTCCTGTCAATCTTATGTGGCTACTTCTAAGTCCATTTCTGGGGAACTCTGAACTCTCTCCGTGCTCACATTTTTATTTGCAAAAACAGTTTTTGAGCATTTACCATGATTTGGGTCCAATACTCACTGGATGAGATGCTGTCCTCAGCCAGATAAGTGGATACTGCATCTCTTATGTCTTCTTGCTTCTTTCCCAACCCTGCCACTATCACCCCGGTCCAGCATCTCTTGATTTCTACCCATGCCTCTACTTCCTTGTGTTGATTGCCAGAGAGGAAGTGGGAAGAAGAGTGGGTGAAATATATGATGGGGATTAATAAGTACACTTATCATGATGAGAACTGAGTAATGTAGAGAATTGTTGAACCATCATATTGTATACTTGAAACCAATATAACCCTCTATGCTAATTATACTGGAATTAAAATTAAAAACATGAAAATAATAAAAGATTGGCCAATTTCTTCCAATGACAGAAGAATAAGCAGCAAATGTTGGGGGGCGGAGAGGCACAGAAAGACAGATTTGGGTTCAGTAGAGGGAATATCAACTAGAATACTCAAGGAGGAGATAAGAATGATAGTACGTACTAATGGGTAGAGTTCAGGTTTGACCATCAGACAGCCTGGGTTCCTAACTGGGCATGGACACTTACTAGTTGCATACTTTGGAGAAATTATTTAATCTCTCATGCTTCTGCTTCCTGAACTGTAAAACAAAGATGATAATAGGATGGACCCCATTAGGCAAGTGGGAGAATTGAATGAATTAACACATGTCAAATATATACAAATTCATAAAATATATGAGTAGTATTCAACAACTGGAGTATTATTATCACTATCATTTTTTAAATGAAGGAAGTGATACAGTTACCCATTAGGGCAGACAGTGCTAACTAGTCAGCAATATTCTTTCCTCTTTTTCCTGGGTAAATGACTAGTTCATATTTCCCAAACTTCCTTGCAGTTAGGAGTGGCCATTTTGATTTCTAGCCAATGGAATGTGAGAGGAAGGGCTGTGTATTACTGTCAGATTTGGCCCAGAGAAACGTCCCACACATGCTCCTCCATACTGCTTCCCTGTTCCACCACACTGGAATGGAGGGACCCTGGTGTGGCCCTGGAGACAATATGTTGAGAATGAAAAGAGCACCATCAGATGGTATCTGTGCATGGAGAAGAGCTGGGTCTATCCCCCTTGACTCTCACAAATCCATCCTAGTCTAGCTTGAAGCATCCTAGACTGTTATATAAGAAGAAAAAATAATTTCTATTCTTTTGAGTCATTAGATGCTTTGGTCTACTTGTTACTTTATTCTAGCCAAGAATTCTTCAACCTGGGTACCAATGATATCCGGAGCTAAATAATTCTTGGTTGGGGGGCGCTGTCTTGCACACCAGGGGATGTTTAGAAGCACTCCTTGCCACTGGCACTCCTCCTCCCCAGTTAGGACAACCGAAAATGTCTCTAGATATTGTCAAATGTCCCCTGGGGAGGTAAAAAAGAATCATCCTGGCTAAGAACCACTCTTCTAGCCTATCCTAACCATACACCCATCTTCGCAGGCATTTAAGCTGCTGCATGCATGGCCTCTTTCCAAGGGTGACTGAGCAGAAAAAAAGCTGGAGATGCTGAAGTCTACCCGTGATCTAGGATCCCTTTCAACTGTGCCATTTACACCTGGGGTTTTATTGTTGGAAAAGATTGTACACATTTACTGGTGGATGCACTCTTAGAGATAATTTGGTCCCTAAGGGAAAGGGGAAACCTGCAGAGGTTATAGGATTTCCTAAGGTGATACAGAAATCGGGAATCCCAATTCTCAGTTTAATTTTGCTTTTACTACCCCATACTGCCTGACCAGAGACTGAGTGGATACATCTGCTTCCTTACACAACTTTCTCACTGAATGAAATCGTCGAATTTATCTCTCCTAGGTTAGTTCAAAGAAAATGCCTAAAAAAGATGTATGAGGAAGGCAGTGAAGGACATTCGTTATTCACCATGTGCTGTATACAAAAGCCTGGCAATTCTTTATGTACAACGACCAAAATTTACAGAGGAAAAGAATCTACGCAAGAATAATTAATTGACGTCAGACTCTATTTACACATGTTGTTAGTAGCTACATGGGCCCCTCTGTCGAGAACTGATATTAACCAGGCTCACCAACCTAACTCTCAAAAGGCTAGACTCATTCTAAAGGCACCGAGTATAAGAAAAAAAAGAACTAAAAGCTTGTCTTTTCTTGTCCTGGTACCCATGGCAGATTCTGAAAATATAAAAAGGAGGGGAAAAAAAAAACCCTTCTTAATCCTTATCTTAACCTGGGGTTATCCCAGAAGACATAGTGTGAGGAGAATTTGTGTGCAAGTAGTTCAATTGGGAAGGAGTCCGAAAAAGCATTTGGAAGGGAGGAGAGAAATCAGACCCGGAAGAGAAGGCAGCCAATTCAGATGACATTAATGAGCAGGTGATTGCTGTGGGCAGCTGGGACTCAATCCTGCTGGGCTCCCCGGGACACTGTGTAGCGTCTGACTCAGAGTCTTCCCACCCAAGAGGCAAAGAAGCTGGCTGTGTCAAGGACTGCTTCCTGGGCGGAGCTCCCTGCCATTTCCAGATTGCCTTGCTATTGGCTGAACACAAAGGGTAGGGAGCGGTGGCAGAGAAAGCCTACTGGTAAAGAGTTTGAGGTGCTCATGGTATAAAGTCTTCAGACGGATGCGTACCAGAAGCACCTGCTATGGTCCATAATTACATAGCTGACCCTCCATTCCCCCGCCCCTTCCATTTCTCCCCCAACTCCAGTAGTCTGCTAGTCTCTTTTCCTTTGAGCTCATTTCTGCATTCTGGGATAGGAGGCTCATTTGTTTGGGGTCTGTCTCTAAGATTTAATTTCTCCAATTTAGAGATGTCCAACCAGGGGGACACAGACACATACAGGTGCAAGTGGGGAGAGCCTCAAATTATATAAGGGAGTCTTCAAATCTCTTCTCAGACCAAGCATCACTTCTAGAGGAATTTATATCAAGGTATCTATTTTTTTATATATGGTTTGATGCTACTGTGAAAAATCATATGAATTCATTTAAAGCACAACCTAACAAGCTAGTTTCTGTCATTGTGTGTTTTTTTAGACAACAAAAACTGAAATGATCACAATTAGTCACCTGAACCATGAGAGATTAAAATGGGGGGGGTGGGAGGTCCATAAAAAGTTTAAAAACCATTGATTAAATGGCTGGAGAACACTAAAGAAGAATTCATCCCACTGATGCTTTGCTGATATTGGAGGTGGAGGTGTTTCTTTTAGCTCATCTGCTTCCAAAGTATTATAAAACGCCACTTAGACTACACTGTCATGCGTTTAAGAGTGCAGACTGCAAAGTTAAATGTGAGCTTGAATCCCACCCAGCTCTGTGACTTGGTAGCCATCTGACCGCAGGGAAGTGACTTAACTTCTCTAAGCCTGAGCCTCCACATCTGTAAAATAAAGTTTTTAATGATATGCCTTCTTCTATGAGTGCTGTGAGATTTAAATGAGATATATGTATAAAACACTCAACTCAAAACCTGGTACACAATGAATACTCCATGCATGACAGTTGTCTAAGCATAACCACTCTTCTGCTGCCATTCCCACACTTTTCAATGGATGACAAGGTAAATTTGAATTTCAAACATTCAACTAATGTTTCTGTATAAAGATGTCCAGACATTGCATGGTTCTAGATGGATTGGGGTCAATATGCTTTTTAGAAGCCCTAGAATTCAAACCTTAGTACCCATTGTGGTGTTTTCAAAGTACTGCATAGGACATACACTAATTACTCAACGTTGCATTGGGATATACTTACACTAAAAAGACTCACTGTTTTACTGAAGTTTGTTTAACTGGGTGTCCTATGTTTTTATTTACTACCTCTGGCAATGCTATATCACATAAATATGACCGCTCACAAGGGCACAAAAGCCTTAAGGATTTGTGGATACAGTCTTGGTTCAGTTTTATAATTTCTACTAAAATGTTTAGAAGGTGTGGCCTGATTTCTTCCAGAAGCCATAGTCTGAAGATTCATGTTCTTGTATGAGCAATCACTGGAGAACCAGGACCCTGAATTCTGAATCCATATTTGAGAAGAGACAGCCTATTCAGCTATTTATTCTAGTAATAGACAGTGTTTTTAGAGCCTTCCTGTGACGCGTGCATATAAAATATTTGCTAACCTTTCAGCATAGAGATAAAACACTACTAGTGAAACCCAGCTTATCTAAGGCGCATCTTCCCATTCCATTCAGGCACACATCTGACGTAGGCTCCACTGATCCTCACATTTCACTGCCTGTATTTTACTAGCAAGGCTGCCCAGGGTGGGCCACGGGGTTTCCAAATACAGGAAACTATATAAGAGGCTGCTCGTCCTATTAATCTATAGAATGTCATCAATGTAGATGCTATGGATGCTTTGAAAGGACCACAATGGGCCATGAGGTGGTGAAATCTAGGCACAGATTGAACTGAACCAGGCACAGAACTGAACCAGGCACAGCAAGATCTACATGCATCAGGACTCATACTCTGGACACTAGTGGCTTTGTCCCTGATCAAGTATGGTAGGCTTCCTAGAGCAAAAGTCACTATTAAACCTTGGAGTTTTCCACCAGGTGTCCAAGGCATGCATAAACAAACAAGTAACCTGAAACTCTTAGTCTTTCCATGTATGAATTTAATGGTTTCAGGTCTCAAAATGTTACTAAAACCACCCGGTAATTAAAGAGAATGAATGTACAAATCAGTCAGTGGAGTGGTTGACAGTCTAGACTTACGATAGGAAAATATTATTCCTAGAAGTCTGGCTGGCATAGACCAAAAAGCACACCTGTGATTCGGAGGGCACCCTTCCCCGCAATCACATCTACCTTTCTTTTCCTCCATCCCTTGCTCTCAAGGAGATCTTTTGAGCCTCTAGCCTAACGCCTGGAACACGTTAAGTGCTTGATTAAAAAACGCCAGCTCTCAGCACCATTGACAGGTACTGCCACCTGCCTGAAGTTTGAGGCTACAAAATTCCACGCTGAAGTGTCAGCCCAAATCACACTCTAGAGCAATGTTTCTCAAATGACATGTACTGAAAGACCAGGGTTCTGTTCAGTCTTGTTTTGTTTTAACCCACTGGAGCCTCATACTTTTGTAAAATGTAATAAGTATAAAATAAATTACTCGAAAGTGGGAGAAAGGCATGTAAAAACACAAGCCCAACTTTTTGAGTTTAGTTTTATATTTATTTATTTTAATTAAACTATAATTAACATACAGTGCTATGTTAGTTTCAGGTGTACAGCATAATGATTTGCTGGTTCAGTTCTGTACATTACTCAGTATTCATCATGATGAGTGTAATCTTAATCCCCTTTATCTCTTTCACCCATTCCCCCCACCCACCTCCTCTGGCAACTACCGGTTTGTTCTCTGTATTTAAGAGTCTGTTTTTTTGGGCTCTTTTTACCTTTGTTTGTTTGCTCATTTTCTTCAATTGCACATATGAGTAAATTCATATGGTATTTGTCCGTCTCTGCCTGACTTCCTTCACTAAGCATTATACCCTCTAGGTCCATCCATGGTGTTACAAATGACAAGATCTCATTCTTTTTGCGGCTGAATAACATTGCACTGTGTGTGTGTGTGTGTGTGTGTGTGTGTGTGTGTGTGTGTGTGTGTATCACCTCTTCTTTATCCATTCATCTATTGATGGACACTTGGGCTGCCTCCATATATATCGGCTGTTGTAAATAAGGCTGCAATAAACATAGGGATGCATATTCCTTTCTGAAATACTGCTTTTGTTTTCTTTGGATCAATACTCAGTTTGTGGAATGACCAGATCATATGGTAGTTCTAGCTTTAATTTTTTGCGGAAGCTTCATACTTTTTTCCAGAGTGGTTACACTAATTTGCATTCCCACAACCAGTGCACGTGTGTTCCTTTTTGTCCACATCTTTGTCAACAGTTGTTATTTCTTGTCTTTTGGAGTCTAACCATTCTGATAGGTGTCAGGTTCTATCTCATCATGGTTTTCATTTGCATTTCCTTGATGATGAGTGATGCTGAGGATCTTCTCATGTGTCTGCTAGCCATCTGGATGTCTATTCAGGTCCTCTCCCCATTTTTAATCAGATTGTTTTTCTGGTGTTGAGTTTTATGAGTTCTTTATAGATTATGGATACTAACCCTTTATTGGATATATCAATTTGCAAATATCTTCTCCCATTCAGTAGGTTGCCTTATTGTTTTGTCGATGGTTTCCTTTGCTGTGCAGAAGCTGTCCATTTTGCTTGAATCCCAGTTATTTATTTTTACTTTTGTGTCCCTTGCCTGAGGAGATGTATCTAGAAAAATGTTTCCACAGCCGATGTCAAAGAAATTGCTATGTTTTCTTGTAAGAGGTGTATGGTTTCCGATCTTACATGTAGGTCTTTAATTCATTTTAAGTTTATTTTTCAATACAGTGTAAGGATGTGATTCGGTTGCCTTCTTCTGCATGTAGCTGTCCAGTTTTTCCAGCATCATTTGTTGAAGAGATCATCTTTTCCCCACTGTATATTCTTACCTTCTCTGTCATAGATTAATGGACCATATAAGCATGGGTTTATTTCTGGGCTCTCTACTCTATTCCATTGATCTATGTGTCTGTATTGGATTGTGATGCCCCTGGCTTTGCTGTTCTCTTTCGAGATTGCTTTGGCTATTCAAGGCCTTTTGTGGTTCCGTACAAATTATAGGATTATTTGTTCTAATTCTGTGAAAAATGCTGTTGGTATTTTGGGAAGGACTGCATTAACTCTGTAGATTACTTTGGGTCGTATGGATGTTTTAGCAATATCGGGTCTTCCAATCCATGAGCATGGAATATCTTTCCATTTACTTGTGTCATCTTCAATTTATCCCATCAGTGTTTTATAGTTTTTGGAGTACAGGTCTTTCACGTCCTTGGTTAAGTTAAATTCTATGTATTTAATTCTTTTTGGTGCAACTGTAAGTGGAATTGTTTCCTTAATTTTTCTTTCTACCACTTCATTATTAGTGTATAGAAATGCAACAGATTTCTGCATATTTTGTATCCCGTGACTTCACTGAATTCAGTTCTAATAGTTTTTCAGTGGAGTCTTTAGGATTTTCTATCACTAGCATCATGTCATGTCCACAAGCTCAATTTTTAAAATTAGATTCGATAGATATAAAATTACACTGTCAAATATCTATGAAAGTTTCTAAATGTATACTTTCACTTGATTTCCTTATCTCATCGCAGACCTGCAAGGACAATCCAAGGGCCAGCACTGGTCCAGGGACCACACTTTGAGTAACACAGATCTAACAGTGATTGCATCTACATTTCAGTACTGAAAATACAGACTGTCGTACTACAAGCATATTACTGTTTTAATCAATTGGTTGACATTTGGTTCTTTCATTAATGAGAGAAAAGAATAACTGCGATAAGCCAAAGTAATGTGTTGGGTTTGAACTTTTATCCAACAGTATTTTCCCTGGTAGCTTACATTTCTAATTATATATAGTATTTAGGCTAATGTTAAAATCCGTATTTTCCTGAGCACATAAGACTATAAACAGATGGAGGTGTCTGCCCAGGGAATACAACTTATTTTTGTTAAAAAAAAAAAAAAGTAATGTGAATAATACAATATGTATACAGTCGATAATTTTCCTCAAAGAAGGAAAATAAACGTGAGGAAAGCGAAAAAGCATATGGATTCATGACTTTAGAAAGCCACCACTACTTGACCTGGATATGTCATTCTCAAGTTTACAAGCTTGTTTCATTAAACCATTGCTATTTAACTGCTAGGAATACCTTTCCCACCTATTAAGTAAAAATCTGCCTATCTTATAAGATACAGATCAAGAGTTCTCACTCAAGTGCTTTCTCAGGTGCATTCATTCATTCGTTCATTCATTATCCATTCATCCAACAAAGGCATATTGCCAGGCACCCTTCGAGATGCTAGAGATACAACAGTTAAAAAACCCACAGCTCCTACCTTCTCGGAGCTTGTGTTTTAATGAGGAAAAGAGACAGATATATTAACAAACATATTTATAATACAGTATCTGGTAAGTGACAAGCTTTACGAAGAAACAAAAACACAGACTCAACTTGGCTTTCCTCAACAGAACACAGAAAGGGGTTTGAGAGACTACGTTCTCAATTTCCGCCCAAAGACAATGCATAACTGTTTCCATGTTAGATCCATGGGAGAGAATTTAATTCAGTACATATGACAAATGCCTTAGGGAATGGGGGTTTCGATTCTCAGACTGAGGGAGAGTGAAATAGAGAGTAACTGAGATGCTCTTCGAGATAATGTGCTCAGAGCCGCCTCTCTGAGGACCGTACAGGTGAGCAGAGACTTAAAAAGAATCCCTAAGAGTGAGCCACGTGGACATGTGAGTGAAGAGGAGAGCCGCAGGAGAAAGGGACAACATGTCATGGTTATTAAGGACAGAGGTGCTCCCTTTGTCTGCAGAGCAGTTATAATGCCACCATCCTATTCACCTGTTTCTACTCGGGTAGCAACTCACTGATTGAACGAAGAGCCCGTGCGATGCTCATCTTTGTATTTCAGCACGCAGCGCTGCAGCACAGGAAGGCTCAAATGTGTTGACTGAATAAGCGAACAGATGAATGAACAGATGAACAAAGGACAGAGCTTTCCCAAACATGACTTCATTAACTGCCACTCTTTTTTTTTTTTTTTTTAATTTCTAGGAGAGAGAGAGAGAGAGAGACAGCGTGAGCAGGGGAGGGTCGGAGAGAGAGGGAGACACAGACTCCGAAACAGGCTCCAGGCTCTGAGCTAGCAGTCAGCACAGAGCCCGACGCGGAGCTCGAACCCACGAACCGCGAGATCATGACCTAAGCGAAAGTCGGACGCTTAACCGACTAAGCCACCCAGGCGCCCCAATTAACTTCCACTCTTTGAGGAAGCGGGTTTGGTATTGTTACTTCCAGTTTATAGGCACAGAATTCTTCTAGGATGTTCATAACTTGTTTGCAGCCACAGAACTGCTAAGATCGAGGGCAAGGACGTTCCAATTTCAGATTTGTTTGCATGACGCCTGGTTTAGTGTCCTTCATACGCATTAAGCTTCCAAGTATGGTCAATGGAATGGCAGGAGATGTAAGCCTTAAAGAAAAGTCTCTGTGTAGTTTTGTGCTACAAAGTGCGAACTTTGTAAAATTGAAGTGTTAGCTTCTTTCCAGTCTGGGGACTGGCTGCCCTCTCCTGGCGACACGAAAAATAAGATGAAATGAAAAGCATCGGCGTTCTCTAGCCGGTCAGGGCATCCCACCTCACCCCACATCGTTCTTCCGCCACTGTTTCCTTTCTTTCCCGGACACGCTTTTCAGTCGTGTTTGTCAAGTTCACCCACTGAAAGGAGTTACTTTTTTGCGCTGTTTAAATCTAAACTGCATCAGAGAGTTAATTCCCATTTGTTTCCCACTTGTTGCTTTAAAGTTTGTTGTAATCCAAAATTATTGGAATACGTAGGAACGTCTTATGTTTTCATTTCATTCTACTTTTATATGAAAGAGATCTTACGTTAACTTTCCCTTTCAGTTACAAGTTTACAATGTACAAAGACCTTCTCTTACGCATATAAAACTTGTAACCACTATGATCACGTGTGTCTTTATTATTTTAATGTGTGGGAGTATGACTGTAGTATTATAGCTTTTGGCTAGAATTTTTTTTTAATTTCCATTAATATTATTAGGTTTTGGTTAATACACTTAGATGAATATCAAGAAAAAAATCATTCTTCAAAAATATATGACAAACTCAGAATAGTGTTAGGATCTTAACAATGTATTAGGTTTTCTAGCACTTCTGAAAATGCCTACATTTCAACAAAACAAAACATGTGAAGAAGTTCTCCAAAGACCAAGTTAATTATTATAGACACAAGAGACTGTGATGTAGGAAAATTCATTCCTTTTTTGTTATTTTTAAATTGAAGTATAATGAACATATAGCGCTATATAAGTCTTGGAAGAGCTCTAACTACTACAGATTATGGTAACCATTGAAATGTGCAAATACAGGAAATATTTAAAACGCTCATTTCGTGGGATACTAACACTACCATACAAAATAGTTTTTGTTTTTCAAATGTCCCAAACTAACATCACCAGGGGAAAGCAAAGCATTTCATGAATTCTGTCTGACCATTCCAGTGGCACTAAGGTGGGCTGTGCTTTTATTTTATTTTTTTAATGTTTATTTATTTGAGAAAGAGAGAGAGAGAGCAGGGGAGAGGCAGAGAGGGAGACACAGAATCCGAAACAGGCTCCAGGCTCCGAACTGTCCTCACAGAGCCAGACGCGGGGCTCGAACCCACGAACCCCGAGATCATGCCCTGAGCCAAAGTTGGACACTTAACTGACTGAGCCACCCAGGCGCCTCTTAGGCTGTGCTTTTAAAACTTTATAAGGCAGCATGAAGAAGGCAAACAAAGGACTGATTTTCCTCTGGCAAGAAGCACAGTGATAGCTGTCCCAAGCTTCAAGTTTCAATTCACACTCCTCTTTGATCCCCATTTGGTCCAAAAACCTGACAGCTGCCTGTGGTCCCAGCCATGAAAGCCAAAATTATGTAAGATTGTTGAAATGGAAAAAAACAAAAAAACAAAACACCAAAAACCATGGTCCTGCCCTTACGGACACAGTACTCTTACTACTCAAAGTGTGGTCCCCGGGCCAGAAGCATCAGCAGCGCCGATATTAAAGGTGAGGAAGTTCAGGGTCCCTGCAAGAGCTGGTTAGGTGTCCCTGGTGACTGCATGCACATCCACTTTTCACCACCCCAGCAGACACTGTGAGAGCACTGACTTACATCGAGCTTCCGTGCACAAGTGAGCAAGGACCACAGAAGCATTTGGTAAGCACGTGGCAGTGTGGCCACAATTTCTAATGGAGTTCACGCTGTTTCTTTAAAAATACAATTTTCTTCTATTCATTCATTCTTTGTTGATGTCATTCCTCAGCCACATTCCTTTGGTATTTATAATAATATAAATATGGTCCCGAACATATTCGCTTTAAGACTTTTGGCCTTTAAACTCAATGCATATAGAAGGATTATGAAGAACATGGGTAAGACAAAAAAAAAATTTTTTTTGATGCCCAAGGCAGGGGATGGGGGCAGACAGAGGAGTGATGCTAAATCAGGTGAAATGAATAAAGAAGATTTAAGAATGCATATTTTTGAGGACATGCCATTTTGGGGCTTTATATTCATAGGTCTCAAGTCAGGCTGGGGCTACCAGGATGAAGAGAACAAATTTTCAGTAACACACTTTTTAAAAAAATATATATTGTGTGATATATCACCTCGTTCCCACTAGGTGGCACTTAAGAGCCTTATACTTTCAAAACTATTGCAGGAAGATCACAAAGTTGCAAGTTAACTGATAGCTACTACCTAGGGAAGCCTAGTATATGATTATTGCTGGAGATACAAAAAAAAAAAAAGATATGACAGAGCCCCTCTCTCCAAAGTACCATTTGTAGATTTAAAGTAAAACAAATTTGCTGATTTAAGGTAAAAAATGTTTAAAGTAAAACCTAAATCATCCTAACTCTCAAATTAGTCTTCTCATGCCAATAAACTTGTTGTTAGCTTGATAATTATGTAAACACTCTAGGGCTCCTGGGTGCCTCAGTCGGCTAAGCATGCAACTTCAGCTTAGGTAATGATCTCACGGTCCATGGGTTCAAGGCCCGCATCAGGCTCTGTGCTGACAGCTCAGAGCCTGGAGCCTGTTTCATATTCTGTGCCTCTCTCTCTGCCCCTCCTCTTCTTGTGCTCTGTCTCTCAAAAATAAATAAATGTTAAAATTCCTTTTTAATTTTTTTTTAAATTTTTTTAATGTTTTATTTATTTCTAGGAGAGAGAGAGAGACAGCGTGAGCAGGGGAGGGTCAGAGAGAGAGGGAGTCACAGACTGAAACAGGCTCCAGACTCTGAGCTGGCAGTCAGCACAGAGCCCGACGCGGGGCTCGAACCCACGAACCGCGAGATCATGACCTAAGCGAAAGTCGGACGCTTAACCGACTAAGCCACCCAGGCGCCCCTCCTTTTTAATTTTTTAAGTGTGTTTTTACCCAAATGGTCATGGCTCCCACTCTACACAAGCAAAATACTGCTCCAAATCTTAGTTCACAGAGAAGAGAGACATGACAGACCCTGTCCTCAAGATACATTTCTATTAGTGACAGTCATTCATGGAACACTGTGCAGTTATATTTGGATTCTTACCATACGTAGCCCAAAATACACTGTGCATCGTGAAGAAAAAATTATTGAATCCAAATCATAGTTTCTAGGCCATGCCTAAGAGTGTGGTCTGTATCTTCAGTGTAAAGAAATATTGAAAGGTTTGGGGTTTGGGGAAAGCTCACCGTGATGTGGAGAAAAGAAATGGAAGACGAAGTGGTCAACACTAGAAACCAGTTGGTGTCCTAGACCAGGGTAGTGGGCCTCTCCGTGGAAATAAAGGAATGGAATCTGAAGACTTGAGCTTGAAGCGGTGATTTGGGTCCACCTCTCCACTTCCTAAGTGTAGTAGCTCAGCCAAGTTTCTTGAGCCCTATGAGCTGCAGGCGATTTGATGCATAAAATGGAAGCACTGCCCACCTCACTAGTGCCGTCACAGGGATTAAATGACATCAACAGAAGGTGCTTGAGGTACCGCCTGGCAATCCACAAATTGCAGCACAGATGCTATTATGCTCACTGTCTCCACTCTAGAGGAAACCCTATTACCCTCATAGCTATTTTGATACTGTAGTCCACTCTTAGGTCTCCCAGTACCCTGTAGCGAGGATGTAGGATGGGGTTTCTCAGCCTTGGCACCAATGGCAGTCGGGACTGGATTATTCTTCATTGTAGGGCGCTGTCCGTTACATCTTCAAGTGGTTGGCATGTAGTGAGACAAGATGAGCCAAACAGTTTTGCATCAGCTAGAGTCTCTCAAATTCACTGCTGACATTCAGACTTAGACACTTCCTTGTTGGGGTGAGGGGGGCTGTCCCTTGCACTGTGGGACGTCTAGAAGCATCCCTAGCCTCTACGCACTAGATGTCAGCAACACCCTCTCGCCTTAAGCTGTGACAACCAAACCAAACGTTTCCAGACATTGCCAGATGTCCCCTGGAGGACAGGAATCGCCCTCACTTGAGACGCGCTGGTGTAAGACATGGTAGAGAACAGCCCTATCCAACAGAAATGTAATGTGAACCACAATTGAGAGCCATCACATAAAATTTTCTAGTAGCCATAGTAAAAGAAATAAAAATAAACAAATGAAATTCTACTTAACCCAATAGAGCCAAGCTATTAGCATTTCAACACATAATCTTCATAAAAATTATCAATGATGCCTTGTACATTTTTTATATTAAATTTTGAAATCCAGTGTGCCTACTTAACTCTTCTAGCACATCTCCATTTGGACTCACCACCTTTCAAGTGCTCAAAAGCTACATGTGGTCAGAGGCTACTGTACTGGACAATATAGGTACAGGACCTTACAGCGTGCAGTTTTGTATGCTGATAGCTTCTTATTTTCTTCACCCATGTTTTCCCTTCACCCCCTCAATCTATTAGCTTTGTATTTTTTTTTTAATTTTTTTTTTTTAGTGTTTTATTTATTTCTAGGAGAGAGAGAGAGAGAGACAGCGTGAGCAGGGGACGGTCAGAGAGAGAGGGAGTCACAGACTGAAACAGGCTCCAGGCTCTGAGCTGGCAGTCAGCACAGAGCCGGACGCGGGGCTCGAACCCACGAACCGCGAGATCCTGACCTAAGCGAAAGTCGGACGCTTAACCGACTAAGCCACCCAGGCGCCCCTAGCTTTGTATTTTTAACCACATATTGGAGATGTTCTGTAAGTATCACGTGGCTCCATTTTTCCTGCAGGGAAGGGTGGCAAAAATAAATTATAAACAAGGGTCCCTCTAGTTCCTCTACTGTCTGACCACTGCTACTCTCATTGGCCTAAAACACAAATTTAATTGCATCATTCTCCTTCCCATGTACCTCTGATGTGCTCCCCCCCTCACCTGCCTCATTGTCCATAGAAGACTTTATGCACCCTTCATCATGTCCATCTGACCACTGACCAACACTTCTTTCTAGAATCATTCCCATTGACATGTAGACTCAAGCCATACTGCTTCCTTAAGCAAATTCCTTAAATCTTCCATGGAATGACTCAGCGAGCTTAACGTGATGTTCTGCAAACAATGTGGACTCTACCAACATCTGCGGATAAGCTCTGGATCCTTCTATGAGGTGATCTGGTTTACTTATGCTCAAAATAATACACATTCTTGCTGAAACCAGGCTACAGAGGCCCACCTTGGGCCTTTTCTCCTAACTGGTCAACGGCTTTGCTGTACTATAAAAGGAAGCTTTGCGGGCATCTGCCCTTCTTTAGGTCACCATATTGTTTTTCCACATTCCACAACCACCCACCTCCTCTCATTTCCTTGCGCATCTGTGTTGAGGCAGACACTGATTCGGGGGTTGCATTCCAGACACTCATTAACAGAGGCCTGGCTTACATCTGACAGTAAGTATGGTGCAAAGATGTCCCTGATTAACATCCTAGAGGATGAGTCTGATACGTTCAAGTCAAACAAGAGCAAAAACATTCAATTTCCCATTGTTGCTCTGCACATCTCCTTTGGGCTGGAATTTAAAACCGTACTGCAATGGCTCTTGCAAACTAGTTTCATATTTTTGTTAAAATATGCATCTCCCTGAGCATCAAGTTGATGACAGTTGTTTATTTATTCATTATGTAAGGATTTTTGTCAGCAACCTTTTGAGGTCATGCATCAGCTGGTTTTCCTTTGCTTAGTCAACCTCAATAATCCCACAATATAACACAGGACAAGGCCGGCTGGCCAGAGCCTGGTGAGTGAGCCGAGCCAACTAACCAGCTTAGAGGGTGAAGCAGACGCGGTCGATGCCCCCCTTACATCCTCTGAGCATTCACTGTGCCACTGTACTTCGGCCACATCGTCCTGCACACATATGCACCTCTCTGCCTAAGACTTCCTCTTGGCCGGAGGACAAGGGCCAGGCCAGAAGTGTTGGGGAGCTCATGCTCCAGGACGTCGCCCTGAGCCAGTGGCACATGGGATACCCCAATATCCTCGCCCTTGGATGTGGGCTGGCTCCGAGGCATGTTCCACACTGGCTCCCAGTGGGATTATAGGCAATTGGCTAACATGGGAACTTGTTTGCTGATACACTCTTTATCGGATTCCTTCCTTCTCTATCTCATCCACTTCTTTACTTCTCTGACTGTGTTCCCCAATTCAGCCCCCTGAACCTGAATCCTAGAATCAGACCCTATTTCTTAAAGAACCCTATCCAAATCATGCTTACTTTCATTAAGCGACAAATGTTTTGTTTCTTGTGAACAATAACCATCAAAAGAGACGATAAAAACCTGAAAGAACATTAAAAAATAATTTAGCTTATGGTGTGAAAATATGCACAAAAAATTTCTGGACTCAAACGTGACTGGGAGAGAGCAAAGAGCCTGTATGACTATTTTCATATTTGTTTCTGATATTTGAACTTTGTCCTGTGTAACGTCTACCAAGGATAAACGGTATGTTCAAACTTTCCCAGACAATAGAATAGGATTTTGCATAAAAGAAAATTACCAGTTAGAAGTTTTCCCATGGAAGGACCTCCAAATTTCTAGACCTAAATACATCAGTAAAATCCAATGACTTGTTTTGTCTTAAGTTGGTAGAATGCGCTACCACAATCACAAATATTTCAGGCATGACTTCTCCTTTCATCCATGATGGAGACTTGGGGCTGTCACCAGTACTTGTTCCCTTCTTCTGCCACAGTAATAAAGAGTCCAATTTTAACTGGCATATATCCAGCTGGCATAAATATTATGTTATCCAGCTTCCTTTACAGTTAAAAATGGCCAGGTGACTAAATTCTGGACGGTGGGATGTAAGCAGAGATGTCCTGTTGCAACAGAGAATTGCTTTAAGAGATAGTCCTTCTCAACTAGAGTGATTTGCCACCCTGGGGACATTTGGAAATGTCTTGAAACATTTTTGGTTATCACATGGGAGGCTGTTACTGATATCAAATGGGTAGAGATCAGGAATGCTGTTGAACATCCTACAATGAACAGGACGGCCCCCACAACAAAGAATGATCCTGCCCAAAATGTCAACAGCACTGAGATGTTGAAACTCTGGATTAGACATTGGATTTGAAGCAAGAACTCAGATGCAACTGCTTCTGGTACTTTCAAGCTCTGCACAGAATCCAAGTGCCTTTCACTTCCCTGATAGCTACAAAGAAATAAGAGATGGTGCTGGCTTATGCCTTAGCCATGGTATTTGAAGTATTCTGAGTCCTGAATTTTTGTTTAACCCGATTCGCGTTCTCCATCATTCACTAAAAACAGTGGCTCTCATAACTTTCTGGTCTCAGGACCCCTTTAAACTCTTACAAATTATTGAGGGTTCCAAATGCTTGATGTGGGTTCTGTGTTGCTCCTTACCAAATTTTAAAGCTGAGAAAGTTTTAAAACATAAGCACACATTCCTATCAGCATAATGACATCAGCGTATACCATGTGATCTCAGGAAAATTCTATTGTACATTCCTGAGACTATGAGAGTGAACACACAAATAATGCCTTCGTATCACTATGAACATAGTTTTAACCTCAAGAAACTCCTAAGACTCAGAAACCCCCGAAGTTTCCTCAGACCATACTTTAAGAAACATAGGACTAAAGAACCCACTTTAAAGATGTGGATATTAATATTCTAGTACCCTTTATGACAGAAGGGGGTCTTTCTCCTTGTAAATCTATGCTCATCATTTCTAAAAGGTACACACAGGTTTTTTGTTTACTTTTCACTTAAAAATATTTATTAAAGTAAAGATTAAGTCTGAAAAAGAAAAATTACTAGACTGCAGTCCTTTGTATAATACTTCAAGAATAAGAAAAGAAAGGAAACAAAAGAACTCCTCTCTGTTCTTCCCAGAGAGTGGGGTAAAGGGAAGCCTGCCCACCCTCACCCAGGCCAGCAGCCTGCACTGAGAGAGCTGTGGAGCAGAGGCCCGAGAGTCACAAATACCAAACCCAGAGAACAGATTTTCTCAAAGGTATGCAAACTTCAGGAATTCGACTGGAGAACTGGAACTTGGGAACAGTATTCTGAAAACCTGCAAAGTCTGAAGGGGCAGCGGCCATGTTCATGAGCTTCTAACTGCCCTTGGGCGCCACCGTCTGCTGGACGTAGTTGACGACATTGCTGTGGAGCTGGGGGCAGTGGCCGTGAAGGTTTCCTTGGAGAGGGTCTGGGCCACCTGGCTGCTACCCATCACCGCATGGTACAGCAGAAGAGTATAATTCTACTTCCCCTGGCTCTGCAGAATTCCTTCACTTTCCAGAAATCCTTAAGGATTATCTGGTGCCATCTCAGCCAGGTCTTCACATTCGGGGAGTTTGAGCTAAGATAGTTCTTTCTTATAGCTTCTCTAAAGCCCAAAGTACATACAAAAGAGAGAGGGAAAAAAATTAGCTGTACCATAAGAGTGACTTTTGATATTTTTAACACTGAATGTGTATATTAAACTGGCTCATTGTTCTCAGAGATCATTTGAGAAAAAGAATCTGTTGTTCTAAATTTCCTCTAATCTGAGACATCTAGAACTATCATAAGATCATGGTTTCATGTTTAAAAGGTCCAAACCCAATCAAATCTGGTAATGAAAGGGACTCTGAGATCTTGAATCAGACTTCTCTTTACTTTTTTCCTAGCCCTTTGCAGTTGAGCACCTCCCGATAAAGCTTCTCTTTATTTTTTTTATAAATAGTTTATTGTCAAGCTGGTTTCCATATAACACCCAGTGCTCATCCCCACAAGTGCCTTCCTCCATGCCCATCACCCTCCTTCTCTCTCCCCCACCCCATCAGCTCAGTTTGTTCTCAGCATTCAAGGGTCTCTCATGGTTTGCCTCCCTCCCCCTCCCCCACCATTTCCCCCCTTCTTCTCCCCCACGGTCCTCCGTTAAGTTCCTCCTAATCCTCCTATACGTGCAAACATATGGTAGCTGTCCTTCTCTGCCTGACTTATTTCATTCAGCGTAACTTTAGGAGAAGAGCAACGCACTCTGTACCTCCTAAAAAAAAAAAAATCAACTACCCAGAGAATAGACCAGAATGACTTTTTCTTTACGAAGATTTCAGGAGAACTCAATATGTTTGTAACTTTTTTTCTTTATTTGATGACGAATTGACTCCTAGAATGTATATGATTAAAACCAATTCCTGAATTTCTCAGAGAGAGAGCTAGGTATGGTCTCAGCATTACAACATCAGTAAATACAAAGCAGTTGACTTTTCAGAAAATGTTTCTCATTTTTAAAGCACTAGAGTACATCATTTTTAAGGGGGGTGATGGGCACGGGGGAGGGCACTTGTTGGGATGAGCACTGGAAACCAACCTGACAACTACTTGAGAAAAAAAAAAGGACATCATTTTAAAATAACGATTTTCTCCATTTCTTAATATTCCAGACACTTGATTTTTTGCATAGATTCCTAAAATCGAATCCAGTTGTTCTGTGTAAATAAAGATCATGATTTCTCAAACTTGGCACGATTGACATTTGAAACCAGGCAATTCTTTGCAATGAGGGTACCCCATGCATTGTGGGATATTTAATAATATCCCTGACTTCCACCCACCAGATGCCAGCAGGACTCCCTGATTTGTGACAACCAAAAATGTCTCCAGGCACTGCAAAAGCAGCCTCAGTGGAGAATCACTGATATAGACCCACAGGTTTACCACTGAACTGTGTGATACATTGGCTATTGAGACAATTAACTTACTCATCACAAGGACATTTAGAAAATCTGGGAATATGACTCTATACTTTCTTGGCAGGATCCACACCAAACCTTTGTTTCATTACTATGAAATTAACTTAAAACTATTCCATTGATTCCAAGAAAGTTCATTTCTCTGTGACTGGGCTGAGCCACCTACCCTGCTGAACAGATGTCCCCTTAGCCATCCACGTGGACATAAACCCAGACACTTGGGGGTAAACATTTTCTTTTCATCCTCTCAGGAAATGTCTCCCAGAGGCCCAGACCACAACTCCCACTTCTGAACTAGCCTAAGCGATCTAACATCAGGAAATACCCTCATCCAATAAATGTTAGCAGAGTGCCCAATCACTGCCCAGCACTGTTTTAGGTGAGGATCCAAAAAGGAATGTGACTTTATCCTCACACTGGGGAAAAACAGAGACTTCCAATCAAAGTGCCCATATATCTCCAGCTTCCCCTATACTCTGTTCCCAGCCATTGAGCCCTTAAGTGAGTCTATAAGCAGTTCTTGTAAACCTACGTCGGATGAGCAATCCCTATCAAAATAACATGGCAGTCTTCACAGAGCTAGAACAAACAATCCTAAAATTCATATGGAACCACAAAAGAACCCGAATTGCCAAAGCAATCTTGAAATAAGAAAACCGCAGCTGGAGGCATCACAATCCCGGACTTCAAGCTGTATTACAAAGCTGTCATCATCAAGACAGTAAGGTACTGGCACAAGAACAGACGGATCAATGGAACAGGATAGAGAACCCAGAAGTGGACCCACAAATGTATGACCAACTCATCTTTGACAAAGCAGGAAAGAATATCCAGTGGAATAAAGACAGTCTCTTCAGCAAAGGGTGCTGGGAAAACTGGACAGCGGCATGCAGAAGAACGAACCTGGACCACTTTCTTACACCATGCACAAAAATAAACTCAAAATGGATGAAAGACTGAAACATAAGACAGGAAGCCATCAAAATCCTAGAGGAGAAAGCAGGCAAAAACCTCTTTGACCTCAGCTGCAGCAACTTCTTACTCAACACATCTCC
Organism: Proteles cristata cristata; assembly: GCA_017311185.1. NCBI lineage: Eukaryota > Metazoa > Chordata > Mammalia > Carnivora > Hyaenidae > Proteles > Proteles cristata. Next base: position 134,541 of record JAESUZ010004994.1, on the reverse strand, counting down.
AGAGGCAGGGGAAACAAAAGCAAAAATGAACTATGGGACCTCATCAAAATAAAAAGCTTCTGCGCAGCGAAGGAAACATCAGCAAAACTAAAAGGCAACCGATGGAATGGGAGACGATATTTGCAAAGGACATATCAGATAAAGGGTTAGTATCCAAAATCTATAAAGAACTTACCAAACTCAACACCCAAAAAAACAAATAATCCAGTGAAGAAATGGGCAAAAGACATAAACAGACACTTCTCCAAAGAGGACATCCAGATGGCCACGCAACACATGAAAAACTGTTCAACATCACTTATCATCAGGGAAATACAGATCAAAACCACAATGAGATACCACCTCATAGCTGTCACACACATTAACAACTCAGGCAACGACAGATGTTGGCGAGGATGCGGAGAAAGAGGAGCTCTTTTGCACTGCTGGTGGGAATGCCAAGTGGTGCAGCCACTCTGGAGAACAGCATGGAGGTTCCTCAAAAAATTAACAATAGGACTACCCTATCACCCAGCAATTGCACTACTAGGTATTTATCCAGGGGATACTGATGTGCTGTTTCGAAGGGGCACACGCATCCCAATGTTTATAGGAACACTATTGGCAATAGTCAAAGTATGGAAAGAGCCCAAATGTCCATCGATGGATGAATGGATAAAGAGGATGTGGTGTAGATATATACAATGAAGTATTACTCAGCAATCAAAGAGAATGAAATCTTGCCATTTGCAACTACATGGATGGAACTAGAGGGTCTTATGCTAAGCGAAATAAGTCAGTCAGAGAAAGACAAGTATCATATGACTTCACTCATATGAGGACTCTAAGATACAAAACAGATGAACATAAGGGAAGGGAAGCAAAAATAATATAAAAACAGGGAGGGGGACAAAAGATAAGAAACTCTTAAATATAGAGAACAAACGAAAGATTGCTGGAAGGGTTGTGGGGGTGGGGGTGGGCTAAATGGGTAAGGGGCATTAAGGAATCTACTCCTGAAATCATTGTTGTACTGTATTACTATATGCTAACTCACTTGGATGTAGATTGAATAATCAATTAATTAATTAAAAAAAAAAACCTATGTAGGATGAAAACCAATACGTTTAGTGGAGATAACTAACCAAGGTAGACCAGTTAGATCTGAGCGTATTGGATAGCTAGGTATAAAAAACCAACAAGTGCAATATTTAAAGAAATTAAACTAGAAAACTTACCCTGAGGATCAATATTTTTAAGGGACCCTTGGCTATAAGAGACTTCAAATTTCCTCCTATTCTTTCACCAATTTTAGAATCTTCTTTTGAACACTCATGGTAAATGGTCACCTCTGGAGGAGGAAGGAGGTTCCACAAGGTAACTTACCCATTGGACAGGTAACTGTCCCCTACCTCAGCCAAATGACTAGGCCAGCCTGAGAGGGTGGTTAGGTCCCACTTTGAGGCCTCCAAAGGTGACCAGTTCCCACCCAGCAGCCAGTGGCTTTCAGTGTTGGAAATGGCTGACACCAAGATGGCCGTGAGAGAATACACAGAAAATTCTATAAGATTTTAGATAGGGCCAAGTTTGAGAAACGTAAATGAGGCACCGTGCTCCTTCAAATGAGGAGTGAGCACAGTGACCACAGGGTGATGGAAGCAGTTCATAAGGGGTGCTGTTTGAGCACAGTGATGTTTGTATGGGCTGCAATCGATGAACAGTATGCAAGTCATCTGTTACGCTCACACAAGCCAGGCCACTGGGGGACGCAAACAGCTGCGGCGGGCCAGCCATGGTACAGGAACTGCATTTTGTGGCACAGTGTGGCATAGCTGTGAGTGGCCTGAAATCAGTGTCTAGCTGTGCTCCTTTCCTGAGGGCCTGCCTGGGGCTCCGTCAGCACACGACTGTTCTAACATGTACGGGGTTTTATTATTACACATGTATGGTGAGGCCAAGGGATCAGGAGACAACTGTCATTGAAAAGAGCTCATTACTGACAGTTCCAAGAGGCGGGAGCACACCATGCCACTCAGGGCCATGTGGGGGAGATACCGGGGCTGGTCCGGAGGCAAAGAGAGCAAGAGGAAAACGTGGGCGAGAGCCTTTAGGTGGTTTCCATGGGAAACGATGGGCGAGGCAGGTGAGCAGGCTTTGCATTGGCTAGCGTGAATCATTTCAGCAGGCTCAGGGATGTTTCTAGTGCTTGGTGTCCTAGGGTGATTAGGGCAGGGGAATAGTGGCCTGGAGTATATGAGCCCTATAAAAGAGGTAGTTGGGGTAGGGGCTCCAGACTGGCTAGTTTACATGTGAAGAGTATGCCTGCGGGTCTCTAGGAATTGGCTAGACCTGGGAGGGTACTTCCCTCTAGGGTCAGCAAGGCTCCAGAGGTCAAATCATCAGAAATACAGAAAATTTAAAAGGCCTGATTAACAGCATTTCCCCACTCCATCACAGGACTAACAGTTTAGAGTCTCCCCCACAAAACTCTAGGCTTTTCACTTCATTGTCCAGGACTTCTCATATCTGATAGCTACTCAATAAATCTGACTCCTGGCGCCACCACTTACTGGCTTCGTGACCTTTGGCAAAGGACTTATCGCTCTGCACTTCAGTTTCCTTGTCAGTGGAATGAGAATAGTAGTAATAAAATATAATAGTAATATCCACCACATACAACTGATAAGAGAATTGAATAATTGGCTACTGTTTATAAAATGTATGGTCAGCGTCACGTAAGTGTTTGGTTCTCAAAATGTCAACTGAACTGAACTGAAGGCATACCAATTTTGTACTCTGGAATGGGAATGATGGGCTTTTTGTGCATGACCTCTGTCTTCTAAAATTGTGTTTGCTTTTCCCCATTAGATTTCGGCTATAGTTGTTTCTTCAATCTGTAAATAATGGTTGGGCAAATCACTATTTTACTTTTTTTCTCTCTCCCAAGGAGAAAAGATAGCTCTGCTCAAATAAATCCTATTCTTATCAGCTAGTTCTTTGGGAGTGGGTCCTCCCGGCAATGGAGCAGGAGAGGAAAGGAAAGAGAAAGGAAAGGAAGGAGAATGGGGAAGAGAAGAGGGGAGGGGTGGCTGTAACCTCCTGCGGTTTATGGGTAAGTCATGCCCAGGCCCCACCCCCAATCCCCCTAGTTCAAACAATGTGCCCAACTTTAAGTCTGAGTTTGGGATTCGGCCTTCAGAAAGGTGTGATGGAAGGGCATGAAAGCTGACCCCCTTTCCTGACAATGGATGTGCTTTCTCCCCTCCCCTGTCACTTCCACCCAAGCACAAACAATCCATCATATCTTTGACCTTAAGTTAAGGCTGCTATCGAAAGACTCTTTTTGAGGTTGAAGAGCCTATGAACCTAAGATACAAAGTTAGGAGGGCTTGCTGGAGGGCATCCCAAGGATCAGCTGGCACACATTAACCTTTTGAGCAGCCACCTTATGTATGATAAGTCAGTACACAGACACATTAGGCTACGGGATGGAAAGGGTCTCTTTCAGGTAGGAAAAAAAGATCATGTATCTGGGAGTAAGTAAAAGAAAAGTTTTACTACCTGGGGTTTCAAATGAGAAATGAAACAGTGACTTGAGAAGTAGCGTTGGCAGGGTTTACATAATGATTCATTTCGGATACTAACAGAACTTCAGAAAGGCAGGGAAGCCAGACAGGAGGCTCCCGGAGCTCCTAAACGGGCTTGCGAGCGCACCAGCTCCATGCAGATTCGTAGTTCACATGGCCTTAGTGATCTGATTCATTTCAAGGTTCCTTCTCTTCAGAGTCTGAGAATGTTTAGTAATTACTTTGCTTTATCAAAACGGGGTGGGGGGAGGTATTTTGTATAATTTTAGAACCATGATTCTCAACCTGAGGCAGTTTCTCCCCAGAGAGGACATCTGACGATGTCTTGAAACATTTTTGGCTGTCACAACAGGGGTAGGGGTGCCTCTAATGGGTGGATACCCGGACGCTGCAAACATGTGTGGTACACACGACAGCCCCTCCCAACAAAGAGTTATCCAGCTCTGAATGTCACCTGTGCAGAATTTCAGAGGCTCTAGTTTAGAAGATGCGAAAGTATTCTGCTCAAGTTATCTCACTAAATCCTAACAACCCTAAGAGCTAAGGATTATCCTCCCCACTTTGCCGCTCACTGGAGGATGGAAGCCAGCCAGGATCAGAAGCAAGCATGACAAAGCCAAGTCCAGATCCAAGACGGCCTAGTTCTGTAGGGTGTACTCCTAAATGGTACGCTATATACATGGCCCAGGAACCCTATAAATAATTGTGTGTGTGTGTGTGTGTGTGTGTGTGTGTGTGTGTGTGTGTATAGCAAAAGGGAACAGGGAGAGTTTTAAATTCCAGGGCTAATCTTGGAAATTTGCTTAATTTTTGACATCTTTGTTGACGTCAAGATTCCCTAAGAAACAGAACAACACAGCTGAGGCCATACATTAGTAGATGGATTACCAATTTTCAAGGAAATTGCCTTCATGCTAAAGCCATGTATCAAGTGTAATTAATTCAATCTTTGATGATTTCGAAGGTCACTTTGGCCTCAGGGCTTCCAACAACTCTTCCCTTGCATACAGGTTGGTTTAAAGACTTTTAGACATTTGGGGTTATTATGAAACATACAAAGTGAAATACAAAACACAACATGTGAAAGGTGCACTGTCCATGCAATGGATAATGCTCAGTAAGAGATGAAGAGAAACCATTCTAATGTTTTTTTCTTTTTGTTGGGGGAGAGAGAGAAAGAGAAAGCGAGAGAGCGAGAGAGAGAGAGAGAGAGAGAGTGCGCGCATGAGCAGGGGAGGGGCAGAGAGAAAGGGAGATACAGCATCTGAAACAGGCTTCAAGCTCTGGGCTGTCAGCACAGAGCCTGATGAGAGACTCGAACTCACAAACTGTGAGACCATGACCCGAGCCGAAGTCGGACGCTTAACGAACTGAGCCACTCAGGTGCCCCAGAAGAGAAACCATTTTAAATATAAATGTATGACTACAGGATCCACATCAACAGCAGGCCCCTGTAAGTCTAATTAATGTTTATTTAAAAGAACACAAAATGTTTGAATCCATGTATAGGAAAATTCCACCGGCCAGACTTTAGTTAGAAGTCAAAGATTTACTATATGCAGGGCAAACTGGCAACTGTGTAAGCCATGCTAAAACTTGAGCGGCCTTAAGACTATGGCCAAGGTTCTAACCAACCCTAGGGGCTGGGTTATGCCTGCCATTTTGAAACTGGCCTCATGACCCCTTTACTGTTGAGGTTGGAAACTCTGGCACTCCAGACAAGTGTCTTTTAAGTCTTCACTACAGTTGTTGATGCCCTATTTAGAACCGGGTTCACGCTGTCATCCATCTTGTTTGCGTGTTTCAAGCAAGGGCTAATCCTACTATCATCAGTTCTCTGCTGGAACTCAATTTTACATTGACGTCTTGACCATCTGAATAGTGTGATTTCTATCTTGTGAATAACTTGATTCTCACTTGGCCTTTCCGAACCCAGCCTCTTCCTATGCAATGGTAAGATCAAACATTTCAACAAATAGAGAGGAAATGATAAATATTTTATGCCAGACTTACGTAATACAAGTCTTCCAATAGGGCTGAAGCTATTTGGCAGAAAGCAAAACACCTCGAACAAACAAAACCTCTGAAGAAATGATCTCATCACTCTGAAGCCCCCTACAAAAAAAACTATGTAGATAGCTCATGATTCCGTTTATTGTTCAGCTGGAGTTCCATCCCAGCGTTAACTAGTCAACTTCTCAGGCTTCGCTCAGCTCAGACACTAGCAAGCTGTGTGACCTGGGGCAAATGCTTTTCCTTCTCTGATTTACTCATCTATAAAATGGAGGAGGAGGAAAGTGCTCTACATGAAACAGGAAGTGATTCTTGGCAACTACAAAAGCCCGTGGCCCTATTATATAATTCTTGGGAACAAGAAGAATTTTATTTGGTAAACCAATCAATGTTCAGTTCTCCAAACAAGAATGCTTTTCAACAATGTTGACTTCAAGTAGATATCATGCTTCTTACTTGTAAATATTAAATTGAATAACATCTCTGTTAATTTCAATAGTCCTCAAATTCACAATGCAGAAGTTCAGGTAGCTGTGTAATTTATTTCCTTGAAAACTTTGTACGGAAGGAGGTCATTCTCTCAGGCAAAGCTATTGGACTTGTGGTTTTTTACATAGTTGGGTTTCGAAACGGCCCATCGAAGATCACTTCTAGATTTCAAAACACACAGCGTGCGAGCTAACATTTAGTAGTGTAAGCGTGGGGGTCAGGTGGACACCCTGACTCGATCCTTCATTTCTAGTGGAGACTTGGAGGAAATCATACCTTGAACTTTAGTCTCGAATGGGAACAAAAGAGCCTTTAGTTCAGAAGCTGCTCTGAAGGCGGCGTGAGCTGACGTTGGCTCGGGTCAACACCCCCAAATGCAGTTATGAAATGTTCATAATTTTATTTCACTCACAGAGTACCTTACCATCAATGACATGTTTCCTACCAGTTTGAAAGGCTGAAATGGAACAAAATAATAATGGAGCACGTTTTGTGAAGGGAATGTAAGAATTCCCAGTTTAGGAAGGTAAACATGGGTGACGCCCATGTGGATACGCAAGAATGGAGCCACTGTGATTTGCCCTGCAGCCGACCTTCTGTTTTTACTTCTTTTGAAGTCCTGCCTTCAAAATAATAAAGAAAAAAACATGAAAAATGAGCCTGCTCCTACTGGGAGAATTAAGAAATAAACTATGACTTAAGTGTTATTTTGTTGTCCTCTGTGTCATTCCTGATTTATATATTGTGTTTGCTTTTTATGCTGGGACATTATCTCATTTATATTCATATTTATATCCCTCATGCCTGGCACTTATTGGGTCTGTGAAAAAAGATTACTAACTGTATGTATATATCCTTCTCCATCCAATAAGCCCTTTTCAATCACCATAGTGGGAAGACTTTAAGTATGGTAGCAAGATTTTTTAAAGTACGGATCTTTAAAATGCTGGAAAACAGAAGTGTGAGGATTAGGGAAGTGTTCAGCCTAACCTCACATCTGTTCTTTCCCAAGTTCCATCAGAGTGCTGTTTGCTGTTCAGAGGGTTACAAAGCGAGGGATAATGATGCACATTTGGAAACCACTTTCGGCTAATTCTATTAGGCTTAAGTAATTTCCTTCTCCCGTGGCCGTTTTTTGTCTTTGAAGGACCGTGATTTGCTGTTTCTTTCTGGCACTTGCGCTTCCAGTCTCCAAGGACTGCCTCAGGTGGCTGCCTGCTTATTTGTTAATCACTTCCCAGCAGCGTCCAAACTCATCTCATGAAAACTGAGGAAACTCGAACCTCCACCACCCCTTCTCTTTTCTGGGTCTACATCCAATGTTCCTTATCTCAAACCCCAAGAAAAATATGAGATGGAGAGGACCATCTGATTAAATGTTGTGTGTATCGAATCAATTCCTGGTTCTCTCCCTCTCTGATAAAGCAGTTCCAGGAAACATAACATGTTTTGGTAAACAAAGAGTGGGGAAGAACAGCCAACTCAGTGGGACACTAAATACATGGGCTTCTTTAGTTAATAAAATAAGGCTGAACTGAAGAGTAAGCACCCAAGACAGTTTTTGAAAAGCAAGGGTTATAAGAAAATCTGAGACGTATCAACCTCGTGTTCTCTGGAGTCATTTGAGTAGCACAGTCCTTGGCCTGTCCAGAAGAGCTAAAAATAGCTTATGGCTCTACACGGTGGCATCTCGGTAGTGACTTTCCAACAGAACATGTCACAACAGCTACACTGCAGTGTGAATATGGACGTCTCAATTCCCACGTGAAGAATGTGCCTGCACTCTTGACGGTCTTCCCTTCGTGGCAAGTCCATCTTCCATGGCAGCAGAAGGAAGGAGCAGGGAGAGTGCCAAGGGGTTCCAGAAAGAAAACGCCCTCACTTCTCCCACGTTAATGTGCACAGCGATCGCCTGGCAATCCTGCTGATCTGCAGGCCTGGCGGAGGCCAGAGGCTCTGCGCTCGCCACTATCTCTTAGGCGGTGCTACTGCTGGCCCATGGGCCACACTTGGAGGAAGATAATGGAGTACTTCTAAGTGGGGTTTGATCTCCGGTCCCTTTGCTTTGAAACTTCAGAAACTTTTATAGCAATTTGACATTGCTAAGACAATCAAGTGCCTAATTTTGTATTTTACAAAATGAAAAAAAGCTGGCCCTTGCACAGGAAATCTATGACCTACCAGCCTAGGGGAAAGTCTCCTCCACCAACACATCGTAGTATCCACTGAACGCCCGGTACCTGGCCATAAAGGGCACTTAGCAAATGTTGGTTGAACGAGTGAATAAAGAAATATTGGGCACCTGGGTGTGGTCAGGGATAGGTTCCAAAAGAAGATAGGTCTAGGCTTATGTGGACTTTAATATGCTTAGAAAAAGGCTAGAAAGTAGGCTGGCATTTAACTTGGTTTCAAACATTTGCTGAGAACCCCTGCACTATACTTTGGAGACACAAAATTGGGCAAAATGTGGTCCTGGACCTCAGAAAGCTCAATTTATCACGCTGCTCCTTGCAACGTAGACCAGCAGCGTCACTGGTGGTAAAAAATGCAGAATCTTGGCTGGCTGCAGATCAAGTCTGTACATCAGACTGTGTTTGAACAAGGCCATTACCACAGACATGGAAAATGGACACTTATTGTCCTCGATAGGTGGTTCTCAGCCTTGGCTCAATATTAGAATCACTTAAGGGGCTTTTAAAAATCCCAACACATAGACCACACCCCAAAGCAATGAAACCAGAACCTCTGGGATGGGACCCAGGCATCAGTATTTTGTAAATCTCCCCGGGGGGTGTCAATGTGCAGTCAGGGCTGAGAGCCACTGCCTTGGAGCTCTAGCAGGTATATGAGGGTAAAATGTCAGGCTGAGGAATTTGCACTCAGTGAATGGATGGTGAAGAGCAAATTGCATTTTCAGAATCATACATCAGAAAGGTGCTTTGGATCACTGTACCTCAGTTGAATCAGATGAGGCAGAGAACAGCCATGGGCAAAGTCATCCAGAACGCTATCACAATACTTGCTTTGGAGATGACAATATAGACTCTTGTCAAATTCCCTACTTCGTGGAGAAACTCGGGGGCCCACTCTGTGTGCTGGTGACTGGATCTTGTCGGCAGCAGTAGCTGAGGTCAAAGGGCTGGCTAGGGTGGCCCCTCTAACAGCTGGATTAAAATCAGGGACAGCCAGGAGAACACTCCTAAGACAAATTCCTTAGGGGAGCGGGAGTGGTGAAATCCAGAGAACAAATGGAAATGTCTAGAAGCAGGGGAGAGAAGCAAGATTTAGGAGCTGGAGGAGTGATCTGAACCCAGAAGAAGCGCCTGAGGTAAAAGTCACGGACAACATCAGGGTATAGGCTTTTGCCATAATGGGCAGGCAGGTGGGTTTGTGAGTTGAAATGTGGGCCTGGGGAAGGGAAGGAGGTCAGGGTGAGAAACTATGAACTAAACGGAGAGACCTATTGATCACCCAAATTTCAATTTTGTTTATTCTACTGGAGGAATCAGAACTGATGCCTCACAATGTCATTTACACATTAATTCTCAAGTAAACTAGAAAATTCCATCTGTTAGAGTAGTTCTTCTGAGTCAAGTGAAGTTTGACTACATCTAGAGTTAAAATTAAAGACTTGATAGGGGTGCCTGGGTGGCGCAGTTGATTAAGCATCTGACTCTTGATCTCGGCTCAGGTCATGATCTCACAGTTTGTGAGTTCAAGTCCTACATCGGGCTTTGCGCTGATGGCACAGAGCCTGCTTAGGATTCTGTCTCTCCTTCTCTCTGCCCCTACCCTGCTTATACTCACTCTCTGTCTCAAAATAAATAAATAAACTTTAAAAAAACTCAAAAAATAAAATAACATAATAAATACTTGACAGAGTGGAAAATGGGTTCCTTTTGGTAAACCCCGGAGCTTCAGATTTCAGAAGATGCATGTTAATGGGCTGTACTAAGATATACCAGAACCCTTGGGGCGCCTGGGTGGCTTAGTCGGTTAAGCGTCCGACTTTCGCTTAGGTCATGATCTCGCGGTTCGTGGGTTCGAGCCCCGCGTCGGGCCCTGTGCTGACTGCCAGCTCGGAGCCTGGAGCCTGTTTCAGTCTGTGACTCCCTCTCTCTCTGACCCTCCCATGCTCGCGCTGTCTCTCTCTCTCTCTCTCTCCTAGAAATAAATAAAACATTAAAAATTAAAAAAAAAAAAGATATACCAGAACCCTTACCCCCAGAGTCTCAGAACATGACCTTATTTAGAGATGGGGTCTTTACAGAGGTATTCAAGTTAAAATGACATCATTAGGGTGGGTCCTAATCCAATATGACTACTGGTGGCCTTACCAATATGAGGAAATTTGGACACAGAGATAGAAACCTCAGAGGAAGAACACCATGTAAAGATGAAGGCAGTGATAGGCTGAGGCATTCACAAGCCCAAGAGACGCTAAGGCATTGCACCAAAGCACCAGAAGCTAGGAGAGAGTCCTGGAAGACGTGCTCCCTTGGCCTCCGCCAAAGGAACCAGCCTGCAGACACCTTGATCTTGGACTTCCAGCCTCCAGAGCTGGGAGACAATACCTTTCTGTTGTGTCAGCCCCCCCCGCCCCCCCCAGCTGGTGCTACTTTGTTCCAGCAGCCCTACTGACGAATGCCATGAGCTATCGGAGAAGACCATGAAGACAGTCAAGGCCCAGGAAGTTTACTGGCTCTAAGATGAAGACAGCGTTACCAATGAACATGAAAGCTGTTAGTTCAGAATACGTTTTGTGAGGAAGGGCATGCGAAAGTGTTTTTTAAGCTCTATTTGTGATGAATCTGACTCAAGTGAGTTGAAAATCCAATCTTGAACAAACAAAATACTTGCTTGAAACTTGTTTAAAGAAGAGCTATGACAGAATGAGATGCTCAAGAAATCTGGAAAACAGTCCTTTCTGATTAGAAAGGCAGAGCACTTTTACCCTTGAGGCAATTTACCATTAAGTTTACTAAAGCAGATAATAGATTCCAAAAAGCCAAGGGGGAGGGGATAGAAGGAGTCAGGAAAGGAGGAAGGAGCCAAGTGGATGAATAAGGGAAGGAAGAACACAGAATATCAACATGTATTGCACAACCCGTTCCTGAAAAATGTGTCAGCAAGTACCAGGCCAGTTTCAATTGGCAAGTAACTGGCCAGGCTCCTCTGAGTGAGGGGAGCAGTGATACGGAGTTCCGTGTGAGCATCGACATGAGTTTAACTATTTCAGAAAGATATTTCAAGGGCAGCGAGCTTGTGAAAATGCACTATATTAAGAAGCTATGAAAAATGCTAAAAAGTATGGCAAAACTCTAAATATATTGGCCTACGTGTAATCGGCTAGAAGTTCCTTCTAAGAGTCATCCTATTTGATCTTTTAAAGTTGGGCATTTGGGGCGTTTTGTGGTCCTGTTTTGTTTTTACAGAGAAACTTCATTTTATCAAAAATAGAAAAAACCTCTCTTATAATCTCCTTGGTAGCTGGTCTTCGGTGGAGTGTATGAATAATGCAAAAGTAAGCCTGAGTCCACCACATCTACTCAGGAGTGGAGGGACAAACGCTTTTGTGTAATCTCCCCTCCCGTGGAAATCTACAATGAAAGAAACTATGATGCCACGTAAAAACACAGAAAGGAAAACGAGGAGATGGGGAAATGTGGGGAAGCAGAACAGGGGAGGGCATTCCTCATATGCTGGGCCTTTTGGGCGATCAACTGATATGTATTTACTGAACAACTACTCTGTGAACGAGTCTGTGCTGGGCTCTATTTGGGCCGACAGAACTTTCTGATGGGATCTCTGTATGGAAAGGGCTCATACAGCTGAGAGAATGATGAGAAGGACAAACCTGGAAAGATACCGAGAAATACAAGGCAGTTTAGGCGCCCCTCTGAGTTGCCTTTTAAGAAGGAAACGAACCCCTCACTCTATCCTTCAACAAACATTTTGAAACTGCTACTTTGTGCCATATGTAGGCATATGAGTAAGAAACAGTCTCTGCCTATTATTATTACTATCACCCATCCTGATCATCAAGATCACCAGCACTAGCCCTGTTAACACCTTTATGATCATCACCATCATCCTCAACATTACGCTGCTGCAGCTGCTCCTCCTCCTCCTCCTCCAAATTCTGTTACTTATCATATAACCAGTGCCTGGTCCACTTTCCCAAGTAACAGGCCAAGACTCACCACCTTTCTTTGCAGGAAAGCTGGGTGCATGGGGTCAGCTCGAGATACATCTGACTTCAGTGTAGTCCTCAGAGCTCACAAGGCGATTGGAGTTGCAAGGAAGGGCCCAAGGGGCCAGGCCACGTGCCAGTGCAAACTGGCCAGCCTGTGGCACACCACGGCAAGGCTGCTATCTGACTAGCCAACACTCAATTGGGCAACTTCCTGCAACAGACCCATCCTTTGTAGATAATAGAGTTTCTCAAAAAGCTAACACTGCCCTCCACCCTTGCAGACTTCAGTTTCTTGTTCTGGGTCTCCCGCAAAGGTGCGGCTCCTTGAGGACTAAAGAAAAGACATTCTTCCAGGACAGGAGATCAGTTACTATTAGAGTGACAAACTATACCTAATTGTGCTACAGTGTGATTCTACGGTTGCCCTTATTTTCAGGAATTTAATTTCAGAACCGAAATCTCTTCTCCAAGAAATAAAAATGACTGCTTTGGAGTCTTTAGTGCTTCTAGAATATCCTGTTTATTGCCTCCTCTGTTGTACTGTATGTATGCAACAGGTCACCCTACTGATCCTAAAATTCCCAAAGATGGAGACTATGTCTTACCCACAGCTCTACTCCAATAACTCACTCGGGGTCTCGCACATAGCAAGTGTTCATTAAATGTTTGTAGAAATAAGTTGCTTTTTCTGCTTCTCCCCTCACCCCCGACAACAATCACAAAGGAGGAGGAAGAAAAGGAAGAGGAGGAAGGGACGGTTTTATGTTTTGCTCCTTCCAAGAAGTTAGTACCTGTTATTGAGTTGACAGTTTCCTCTATAAATCCTATCACTCATGTAGAAGTTCTCTCTGGAAGCAGATTAAAAGTTTTGAAATTACACTGTCAGCCACAGTGAGACAACTATGAATAGAACACAGCGTGAATGCTAGATTACTCATGATGAGAAAGATAGCCCCAACGCAGCAACAGAGATAAAACTCGAGGCATCGGCAGGGGTTACAACTGGCATCAAGAGATTGCAAGTCTTCACCCCGCAGCCACAAGAATCTCTTGCATTTCAACAATTTCTTCTTTGCTTTTACTGTAGTGCAAAATGTATATGGGAAAAGACCCCCCCTCAAAAAATTCACAAAAGAAATGAATAGCGATAGTATGAGGAGCCCAACGACGTTATTTCAGTGATAATCCTTTAAAACAATGGAAGAGCCTCGTGATTCACCCCAGTGCTACTTCTCAGGGGAAGACCTGTAAGCACACGGAACATCATCCAAAAACCATCCCCATGGTGGTACCATCAAGTCATCCTTAAATAGAAAAAATTCATAGGTGCTGCCATATGAACTGGGGATTTGGGATCACATCACAAGAAAGGACGTTTCTAACCTCCAACTCGCTAATCAAACCCAGGCTTGCTTTGGAGCAAATTTTAACTCGCAAGTTATACATAAGGCCGATATGGCTTCCAATGACTTACATGGATGAGGAAGGACCCAGACTGGGAACATTCTCTTTAAATCATTCTAGACAGAAACGGCTTATTGACCCACCACAATGCACACTCACATCACCAAGTTAAAGAAAGCTGGAATAGAACCATCACCAGGAATTATTCGGATGGAGCTACCATTCCTAAGGCCATATGCTCTGCATTATTTGCTGCCAAAATTAAAATCCAAGCAATCTGCCCAGGGAATGATGAAGCCTGATCATCAGGCCACTTTAGAGAGAGCCACAGCACGACCTTGAGGCATTATTTGTTATTAGTATTTGCTTCTTTTCCCCCCAAAGGCTGTGGTTTATCCACAACATCTGGGCCTCATCGTTGACTGGAAAGCTTATGAGAGCCCTCGTGCCGAGTGAGGCAATGGAAACAGAAAATGATGTCGAAGGATTGTCAACAGGCCTTTGGACATTGCCAAATGGCATGTTCTTTTCCAAAGAACATTCAGGATGCAAATAAAAATCAAATAACACTTCTTCTTGGCAAAAGAATGGGCTTAATTTGCTTTTGTTTTCCTCTCTTGCTTTTAACTTGAACTGGTCTGCAGAGGGTTATGAAGACTTGATAAAGTCTAGTTGCTGTCCTGATATAAAGAGCTTTAGCTAGAGTTTGAAAAGGAGAATTGTTACTCCCAAAAAGATGCCCCTCCCCATGGAGAATTCTAGAGGGAAGTCATGTAAACTCCCTCTGCCTCCAGATTAACTATTTCAGGGAGTTATTGGCAGACCTGGAGTTCTGCCTCTGGCAACTTGTCTGCTTTGGCCATAGTTACTTTTCAGCTGAAGTGACAGATGCTCACCCTCCCTTCCTGTGAAGAGGTCAGACACCACAGCCCTTGACTCCTTCATTTTCCAGTGATTTCTAGGTCATGATCCCCTGATGGCCCGTGGTGGTATGAAAAGGGGAGGCAATGCTTTCACCTTACTCTTATATCATCCACGCCCTTGGTCTTTTATGATAAGGCTCTTTTCCTTCTCTGTCACTTCTTCTATTTCCTCAGGTGATTCAAAGTGGTTTAAGGCCTCAGCACTTTTGTCCATATTGCGTGTACCCTCTATCTGCCCTCTGTGCCTTTTGCTTCCTTCTTTGTCTGATTCCAATTCAGCCTTCAAAACTTAGTTCCAGCTTCACCTTCCCGCATAAAGAAGACTTCTCTGTCCTTCAGGACAGTATAGAGGGTTCTCTCTCCCAGAGTACTCTCTCCACACCTCTGTCTCTCACTATAACCACTGATTCATTGATCTGTATCTACCATTAGCCCAAGTATTTTAGGACAGGAAATCAATCTTACCTGCCTTTGTACTCCCAGGCCTAAGCATAACAGGTGTTCAATCACTGTTTGCTCAACAAACTAGGAGTTCGGTGTGCTGAAAAGATGAATCAACAAAATAACCAGGCCTGCTCCTTAAAAGCTAAGGAATAGGCCTATTTCAAGGTCTGTGTCTTGAAAAATATGAATGGACCCCTGTAACTTCGGAGCAGAGAGCGTCAAATTCTCCAAGTTGGGAAAAGAACAGTATAATCTAAGAGGGGTTGGCAGACTTTTTCCTATAAAGGGCCACATAGTAAATACTTTTGGCTATGTGAGTTTTATGGCACTGTCTCAATTACTCAGGTCTGCTGTGGTAACATGAAAGAAGCCACAGGCAATACACAAACGAATGGGTGTGGTTGTGTTCCAATAAAACTTTATTTCCAAAAACCAGCCACATGTTGGACTTGGCCTGAGGGACGTAGTCTGCTGATCCTTGATCTACAACTTCAAATAATTCCAAAGGATTCAGTTTAGCATCTAATAAAAAGAGGGGCACTATCAAGTGATATCTAGGACTCCTACTGAGAGTTACAAAGATGAAAAAGCCAGGAAGGCCATTCAGAAGAGAACGTTATAGAGATGATACTCCTTTTCGAGAAGATACACTCATCATTCAAACACAAATGGTTTGAATGACCATGAACTAAGTCACCGTACCCAGTTCTGTGGGTTACTTTGAGTTTACTGGTGAGACTGAGGGCCCACAGGGCAGGAACCAAAATTTCACAGGGTAACACTGCTAGGAAGACTCAGATCAATCTTTCTTTCCTCCATTATATAACCGTCACATTCCTGTTTATCACACTTAAACAAGAAGTCAAAGCATCACCTTAAAAAAATGTTTTTGGGGCGCCTGGGTGGCTCAGTCAGTTGGGCGTCTGACTTCGGCTCAGATCATGATCTCGCAGTTTACGAGTTCAAGCCCCGCATCAGGCTCTGTGCTGACAGCTCGGAGCCTGGAGCCTGCTTCGGATTCTGTGTCTCCCTCTGTCTCTGCCCCTCCCCGCTTGCGCTCTGTTTCTCTCTTTCTGTCTCAAAAATAAACAAACATTAAAACAATGTTTTAATGTTTTTAACACCAAAGCGTAGAAGGCTCTGAAGGTCATGCATTTTCCATTTAATTGTTTTTCGATACCAATATATCGTGGTCAAGCCTTTCATTGTTTAGCATTCTCCTTATTTCTAATACAAATTTCCACACAACCCACCTATCAATCAACAAATATCTGTTAAACACTCGCTACAGGCCAGTCACAGTGTTAGATGCAATGACAGTGCTCCAAACTGATCATCCCGAGCAGGGGCCAAATCTGGCTTGCTAGATTTTTGTAAATAAAATGTTACTGGAACACAGCCACACCCACTCATTTATATACAGCCTAGGGCTGCTCTGGTGACAGGAAGGCATGGCTGGACAGTTACGACAGAGACTACATGGCCTACAGAGCCTAAAATATTTATGATTGGGCCTCTACAGAAAGTGTTTGTCAACCCTTGATCCAAAGTAAAGGACCCAAAACAACATAAATGTCCATCAGCAGGGGACAGGTTAGATAAAATAAGGGACTGCTAGTCTATGACTAATTTCCAGGTTGTAGGCTACTATGACGCCCTTAAAGAGAAGAAACCGTATGTATACCCAGAGGTAGAAAAGTATCTGCATGCTCTGTTAAGTGTAAGAAATTCTGTCCGAATAGCCTACTACAATTTGTATATATCTGGGGGGGGGGGTGAGGGGGAGGTGATGAAAGGGACAGGAAGAGAGAGAGAAATGCATGCTTACAAATGCATATGATATCAAGGCAGAATAAAAATATATGCAAAAATTTAGTATCAGTGGTGGACTCTGAGTAAGTTAAATGTTGGACTCCGGACTGAGATGGGAGGCACATCTGTTTCGGCCCCTCTGAACTTTTTAACCATGTGTACTTATGATCCATCTAACATCAATAAGCACGTAAACATGAAATAAACTCTTTTAAGATTTTATTTTTAAGTACTCTCTACACCCAACGTGGGACTCGAACTTACAACCCCGAGATTAAGAGTTGCATGTTCTACCGACTGAGCCAGCCAGGCAACCCTGAAATAGTATTTTTAAAAATTAATACGTTAAATAAGATCAAGGCTGGCTATTACCTTCAAGAAAATAAAGTTCAATTCGGCCAACCCAGATTACCTACCAGCTCTGGATGAAAATGGACCAGCCCTTTCAACTCTCCCCTCCCCATCCACTTTTCATGTCAAAGAAAGGGTGCTGTCGGAGGCCTCAGCTTCCTTGGTCCAAGAAGCACTGGCTGCCCCCCCATGAAAACCAGGGGTACAACATATGGATGTCCATGCACGGCCAGAGGGCTGACACAAGCTCGGGTGAAGGCCGGGGCAACAGCCCCTGGAAAAGGGAAGCACTGGGAAACAGCCAGCACCGAAGGTGCTGGCACAGGGGACCCAGCGCGTCTCTCTATGGGCAACGCGAAACACAGCGTCCCACCCTAAGGGCCGGAGAAGGGAACAGGAGCTCTGAGGGAAGGCCCAGAAGCAAGGGCAACAGGGGTAATGCATCATTACCTGGCCTGGCCTGGACCTGCACAGCAACCCCAACAACAAAATGGCTAACGGCCACACTGCAGGAATTGGCGAAGAAAGTGTACACGCCCTCCTTTCTGAGAACATGCCAGAAATTATGTAAAATGAAAAGTGTCCTTTGAAACAGTGGAACTACTGTAGCACTTTGGGGGACTGCCCACGGATCTCCGAATCTTTGGATTTGAAAGCCAGTCTTGCAGCATGAAACACCAAGTCTCACAGCTTGTAACAGAAATGGCGTGATCATTCATTCATTCATTCATACATCCTTAAAATGTGCTTGAGCGTTTTTTAAATCCGTATGTATATATGTGTGTACGTATGTATGTAATGAGAGAGAGAGAATGAGATCATGAGCAGCAGGGAAGAGACCGAGAGACAGGGATACAAAGGGAATCCCAAGCATGCTCTGTGCACAGAGCCGGATGCGGGGCTCAAACCCCCGAACTGTGAGATCATGACCGGAGCCGAAATCAAGAGTCAGACACTTAACCCAATGAGGCACTCAGGCACCCTGCGCATTTACAAATATTTAAAGCCTATTATCATATAACAGATATATCAAGAAAGCACAAAGCTTAGAGCCAATGGTCCCACACAATGGGAATGCTATTTGGAATTGATTCTTTTCAAAATGAAAAAAACTTGATCATTACCTGAATGTTAGGGAAATATAAACAACATAGAAAACTCTACAAAGATAAAGCTTTAAAGGCCATGTAAAGTTCCAGATCCCGGGATTATTTTGTAAACCATTTTATAATTCCTACGTATAAAATAATTTCTTTACGGTACTAGGTAAAAATTTCAAAGTAGAGCGGCATGTACTCGCCGAGGTGATTTCGAAGTGAAATCTCGGCCTGCTAGCACTCCAATACCGACAGTGACCTTCCCTCTGGCCCCCACCTTTGAAATGCGATGTCACTCAAGGTTTGCTGGCTATTTTGAGAATAAGCAAATCTAATTACTCAAGGCTTTTGCAAACTCACGCCACCCAGAAAAAAGTTAATGCCTTTATGTTCATTGGATTCACTTTCTATTTTTAGAGCTTTATTACCTTGAACACATGCCAGTTTGTCATATTTCTAATTTAATTGTCTACTTGTGAAATCTCAAGGCCATGTGTATTTGGGCTAATTTCTGCTTTCAGGAGAAAACCCACCCCAAATAAGTTATTTATAAAAACACAATGACCCTTGAGCACCTGGGATACATGAATCCTTAAGACCACATATTAATACCATCTTTAAAAGGCATTGAGCTGAGAAGAAATAAGGAAAAGAAAGTATCTTTTATTAGAAACCTCATAAGAAAACAAAAAGAGATCTTAAATGAATATATTATTTGAAGTAAGTGTTTTCAAGATGTTAAAATTTGTTGAATGATTTAATTACTGACTGTAATTAAGTGATGAAGAGTAGTAATATCCACTTCTGAAAAAAATCAGGAGGCATCACAATTCCAGACTTTGGGTCACATTACAAAGCTGTAGTAATCAAAACAGTATAGTGCTGGCACAAAAACAGACACATAGATCAATAGAGCAGAATAAAAAAACCCAAAAATAAACCCACAATTATATGGTCAATTAACCTTCGACGAGGCAGGAAAGAATATCCACTGGGAAAAAGACAATCTCTTCAACAAATAGTGTTGGGAAGACTGGTCAGCTACATGCAAAAGAAAGAAACTGGACCACTTCCTTACACCAACACAAAAACAAACTCAAAATGGATTAAGGACCTAAATGTGAGGCCCGAAACCATAAAAATCCCAGAAGAGCACAGGCAGTAATTTCTCTGACATCAGCCACAGGAACATTTTTCTAGATAAGTCCCCTGGGGCAAGAGAAAAAAAGCAAATAAACTATTGGGACTACAGCAAAATAAAAAGCTGCTGCACAGTGAAAGGAACAGCCAATAAGACTAAAAGGCAACTTACAGGATGGGAGAAGATATTTGCAAATGACATATCCAGTAAAGGGTTAGGATCCAAAATATATAAAGAACATAGACGACACCCCCCAAAACCAAATAATCCAATTAAGAACTGGGCATAGGACACAAACGGACATTTCTCCAAAAAAGACATCCAGATGGCCAACAGACACATGAAAAGAACATCATCAGGGAAATGCAAAGTCAAGCTACAATGAGATATCACCTCACACCTGTCAGAACGGCTAAAATAAAAACACGAGGAAAAATAAGTGTTGGCGAGGATGTGGAGAGAGGGGAACCCTCATGCACTGTTGGTGGGAATGCAAACTGGTGCAGCCACTATGCAAAACAGTATGAAGGTTCCTCACAAAGTTAAAAATAGAACTGCCCTACAATCCAGCAATCGCACTAACAGGTATTTGCCCAAAAAATATGAAAACACTAATACAAAAAGGTTATGTACCCCTATGTTTATAGCAGCATTATTTACAATAGCCAAATTATGGAAGCAGCCCAAATGTCCATCAATAAAGAAGTGGCTAAAGAAGATATGGTATGTATGTATGTATGTATGTATGTCTATGTGTGTATATATATATATACACGCATACACACACACTCCATTATATTTATTATATATACATTATATATCTATAATGGAGTATTATTCGCCCATTAAAAAGGAATAAAATCTTGCTGTTTGCAATGACATGGATGGAGCTAGAGAATATTACGTTAAGTGAAATAAGTCAGTCATAGACAAGTATCGTATGATTTCACTCATATGTGGAATTTAAGAAACAATACACATGAGCAAAGGAAGAAGAGAGACATAAAAACCAAGAAACCGACCCTTAACTATAAAGAACAACCCAATGGTTACCAGAGGGGAGGTGGTTGGGGGAGGGGAATGGGGGAAATATGTGGTGGAGATTAAGGAATCCACCTGTCGTGATGCACACCAGGTGACACCAGAAATTAATACAGCACTAGATATTAACTGTACTGGGAGTGTTGTTCTTTCTAGCTAATTTTCACTTCTATGAAATCCCCTAAGACGTATATAACCAAAAGCACGGTAGTTAAGAGTAAGCATTTCTTTCTCCCATGCGAGCACACACATACAAGTACGTATCCACTGATTAATCAGAAAAATATTCCACTGAGCCAGAACATTAATGCATTTATACAAAGACTGGAAATATACTTTGCATATATTCATCACTTGTAAGAATTAGGAACTTGATCACAGCTACCAGTTCCTTACTTCATATCACAATTTAAACCTAGAAGGAATTTCACATTTATGTTTATACATTAAATCACGGTGAAGTTAAATTCTGGAACAAATTCCAGTATTCTTGGTTTCCCCTACAACTGAAACATTATACCCTTTGATTAAGGTATTGTTGATTAGCTTAGAATGATTTCTTGCAGGCATTATTTTCCAGAACATGTCTCTTAGCATTCTTAGTCTTGACGTCTCATCTTTATATTAGTCTAGAGGTAAAATATATCATATGTTAAAGATCAGAGAGTCAGATGCAGCCCCTGAAACTACTCTCTTGTAAAACATTCTGCTGACATCTTATCGTCAGTAGAAAAATCAGATGAAGTCTAAAATCATATGAAGTGCCTTTGCTTCACGAAAACAAAATGAGAGACAGCAAGAAGAGGCAATAAACCAGTGTTCAGAGCAAGTAAAGGACAGTTCAGTACAGAGCGAGAAAAGAGTACAGCTTCTGGTAATTAGCTATCTACTTTGGAAAATGATCTTAAAAGTTAATATTTTCATCATTAAGTTCTTATGCCTTTCTGTTTGCTTGCTAATCATTATCAAAGAAACGCAATTTTAATAGCAGATAGATCTCTACTTCCCAACCAGAATTTTTTTAATCTTTAGAATAATATTGATTATAATTCCAATACAAATTACTCAGAAGACATAAATTAGAAGTATTATTATTGACATATTTTTAAAAATTGAGGTTAATATTTCAGTGAGATTAAATCAAGAGTCCCTAGGTGCTTAGGTAAAATTCCTTCCCAATACCTAATCATGAATATGCAAAGACTATTTTACTTTGTGATGAAAAGAAACCTGATTACTAGCACTCTGTGAGGAGTAAATCAGACTTTATGACTCGCAAGAAGCAGTAACAGTTTTGAACAGCATTAGGTCAATTTCATGGAGGCTTCGGCCTTCTAGTCTTGTACCTAGGCCGAAAGCACAGCTTCTGGAAGCAAGTGTTGTGAATCAGATGGCAAGTAGAATATGCCACTAAAAGCAACCCCCAGAGTGGTTTTAGCCCTCTCAGCCAGGCCCCATGCCCTGGACGACTGGCGTGATGGAGCAGGTATCCAGGGATGACCCTCTAGCCAGTCCCTGTCGCCTCCTGGAGGCTTCTCTCCGGAGGAGCGGACTTATCCTAAAACTTATCCAAGACTCTGACCGTGGCATCCGGGAGTAGAACAGACACTCAGCTGACTGAAGTGTGGAACGTATTCTACCAGGAGGTAAGGAAATCTCGGGGTCCAACTCTACCGTGCGGCGTAAGGCTGGGGGTATGAGAGTTGCCCAATTTTCCTGGTAGTTCTGCTGGAACTAGTTCCTGCTTTCCTCCTGTTTCACATCCACAACTATTACAACCATTACAGAATCTTTTGCTGGCGTTATCGCTGCTGTTTAGTTTTCATTTCATTATCATAAACGTAACTCCGCGATCCAGCTAGACTTGGAGGGGAATATCAGGAACATACGGAAGCCCTCGAACTTCAGGGACAGCACAGAGATGATAGGCTGTGTCTAGCAGACGGGGGTGAAGAGGTGCCTTCCTGAGCGACAGAAGGAATGGTCTGGCAGTTAAGATAAAACACAAGTCAAGTTTATTCGATTTGTCCACGGTCAGCAATCGTGATCTTGTCGGCCTTGCCTTTCCTGGACCCAACGCGCTCCATGGCTTCCGCAATATCCCTGCCCTCTTTCACCTTGCCAGAGGCCACATGCTTGCCATCCAACCACTCAGTCCTGGCGGAGCAGATGAAAACCTGGGAAGCATTTGTGTCGGGTCCAGCGTGTGCCGTGGACAGGATGCCAGGGCCCGTGTGTTTCAGGATAAAATTCTCATCATCCGGTTTCTCCCCGTACACGGCCTTGCCGCCAGTGCCATTATGGCATGTACAGGCACTGCTCTGGTATAGAAATCCCGAAATAATCCTGCGCAAGCAGGAACCTTTATAACCAAATCCTTTCTCCCCAGTGCTCAGAGCACGAACGTTTTCTGCTGTCTTGGGAACTTTGTCTCCAAACAGCTCGAAGGAGACATAGCCTGAGGGCTCGCCATCCACGGTGACGCTGAAGAACACGGTGGGGCTGACCATGGCTGGACCGTGCCAGACCTTCTGGGGTAGTGGCGTCGGCAAGGCCACCATTACGGAATCTTAACTTTGAGGGCCATCATGTTCCCAGTTTCTCTTATTTCTATTGGCCTGGTCCACATAAGAAATGTTTTTCTTAGCACTTTGATTTGGAGGAATAACATCCTCCTCTTTAAGAGTCCCAGGCTCAAAACTCAGCTTCAGAAAATTTCTAGAGACAGGATATAGCCTGTATCTCCGAGGCTAGAAGCCTGTGAGCTACCTTCTCCAGACTCTGTGCCATTGCGGCTCAGAGTGAGGTCACGCAGACAGGACACACTCACGAGGCAGAAGAGAAGTCAATGCCCAATGTGGTGGTGGCACGCAGGTGCGTGGACTTCGGCAGATGACCAGTGGGAGGTGTTGCCAGATGCTTCTGGGTACGGCAGGTAGCTGAGATCGTCAGCGGTTCTTTCTTAGTGTTACTATCTGCCCGATTTCTATAAAGGCGGCCTCCGTCTTTACCGTTAATTAGTAAGCCTCCAACTCTTGTATCAGATCACTTTCTTCTCGAAACGGCTAAGGGCTTTCTGTTTTCCAAATAAATCCTGGTTCATTGTCGGCAGAAGGGCCCAAAGGAGGTAATTAGATTCCACAGCAGGAACCCTGCTACCAACAGTGGGCAACGGGCAAAGGCTCACGAAATCGGACTGAGCTCAATCTCAGGGATGGCAACCGCCAGTGGGGACCCGGACGCCGAGCTGGGTATCAGAGGGTAGATTCCAGTCCCCGGCAGGAAGAGAACCAACTCGCTCTGGGCCTCGCCTCAAAATCCAACGTCGACATTTGGAATAGTCGCGTACTTCCTCGTCACGCCGGGTACAGCGCTAGCACAAGCAAGACAAAGACTTGCACTAGATAGTGTGAGCCAACACGGCGGTGCCTCGCTCTCCTAGCTGCTGATGCAAGAGAGACGGAGCACGGCCTTCGCGGTGCCGAGAGGTCGCTGGAGACTGACGGCAATAGTGAAGGTTTCCTGGAAGGGCAGAAAAGCTCCTGGGAAAATGCTGCTATAGTCTCTGACTCACGCGTGTTCCTCTTCTCTGAGCGCTAGCTGCTACTGAGGGCCGCCCTCTCCTCCCCCAAGTGCCCCCACATCCTACAGCTCTGTACCCCTCGGAGGGTATATGGTCCTTCCTTGTGATCTTTGAAGAATCGCTGATCACATTAATGAAACTTCTAGGTTAACTCATGACTAGATAAAAGTGCTAAACAGAAACTCACTTCAACTTTTTGGGACTTGGCTTTCTCTTTCATTACAGCGTGATGCTGATCCTATCATACCAGGTTTTGGTGAGGATTAAAAGAAACATTATATGTATAAGGGCTTTAGACTGTAAAGTATTACCGGGAAAATTCACTGCAATGTTATCTGTATAAAAATGTCTGCCAAATACTTCCATGAGCATTCTGCAAAGCCCCGCACTAAACAAAGGAAGTCAAGGCCCTCAGAGCAGAAAAGGATCGCAAAGCATAACAAAAGCCAAAATTAAAAACAAAACAAAACTGCTTTGTTTCTTTAAAAATAATAGCACCAGCCAAAACTGTTTGACTTTCAAAGTCACAGCTCAGAGCTCCAACAATTTCTAAAATGTGGAAACATTTGTGGAACTTGTGGGAAAACACAATTTCCAAAAGCCTTCCTCAGAACAAACCCACGAGAAATAACAATGTCCACAGCAGTGCAGACACACACAGCAGCGCACACCCATCCCCAGCGCGGCCTGGCCCACCCAGAGCGCAGGCCTTCGAGCGCTTGGTGACAACACTGATCGACGGCGTTTCGTGGACAGATCTCGGCAAAGTAGCTCAAGGTTTCTCTCAACGTGCCGAATGGCAGTGTTTGGAACATGGACTCTCAGCTTGGGTTCCCTACAAGTGGGCCCTGAGACAAGGATGTGAAAGTATACAGTTTACGTGGGAGGGGAGTCAGAGAAGGGGCAGACATCGAGAGAGGTGCGTTATCCAACAAGTCACTTCTGCGGGTACTGGGGCTCGATCCCGCCAGAGAGGGCGGGGAGGCGCTGTGGACCACGCCCCGCAGTCGCCCCAGCTCTCCAGCGGGCTCCCCATCCACCACCTGCCGGGGCCACTATCATAGGCATTAACACCCCAGCGCTTCCCACCATCAGAAAAAAAACCCAAAAGAGCCCTCAGGAGCAGGGCTTCAGGAGGTCCCCGCTGTCCAGGGGTAGAGAAGATGCTGAGGGAAAACCAAGAATGTGACCTCAAATGTCAGAGGGTCACGGTGGAGAAACGCTGACTTAGACGGTGAGAATGCTAAAAGCTTGACGCGGAAAGCAAGAGGGGTGCGTTGCCTCGCGAAGGATGTCGCAGGCGGCTGGGTTCAATGTTGGGGGCAGGTAGCAGAGCCAGAAGGCTGTCACAAGGTTTGGTTCATTAGAAATTGGTCTCCTCTCCCTACGTTTGAATAATACATAGCACTGATGTAAGGTGATTAAACCCAAAGCACGGACTAGAGCACAATCCGTTGACACTGGTGTGCCCGGAACACTTCCACTGCTGATTTCTAGCGGCTGCGGGGGGCGGGTGAGGGTCTGCGCCCCGGTGGCCTCTCCCACCCACACGCCCCGATCCTAGCGGAGGTCTGGGCAGCCCCACGTTGTCTTTAGCAAGCGCTGCTTAGAAACTGGCCTGGGCGTTCCTCCTACCGCCGCTGTCCTTCATAATTCCTCATTCGAATTTCTGCTTAAACCATCCAGGGGTCTCCAGCTTCCTCCCACACAGAACACAACAGGCCCTTCTGTTGGTCGCCACCAAGCCTTCGTTCCGTGACATTTCGTTTTCTCACATTTAAAGAGCTGGCTTCCCAGCAGCCCGGGAATGTGGTGCAAATGCAGAGAGAGAAAAGATCTGAATAAAATGCAGAGCAGAAATACTAAAAAAAAATTTCTTGTTTACAGCAAGCTCGAGTCTGGAGTAAAAGTAAAATGAAACCTATGTTAGAGACCTGACAATAATGGGCCTTGGATCAAGAGGGAAAAGGAGGAGGAAGCATGGAGGGGGGGCTCTGAAAGTGACCCAAGGGCTCGTGAATTATGACATGAATCGTATATCCAGTGAAGCGACTGGCAGAATCCGAACCAAGCAGGCCAACTCTCAATTACACGAGCGGCAGAGAAATCCCCCCTTCCTTTTATTCCCGAGTCTCCAAGAGATGGAAAAATTACCAAGTTCTTAAACTTACGAGTCCACAGCTGAGGTTTCAGAAGCAAAGTCAAGTTAACAATGAGATCCTGGGCATCAGTCTTCCTCCCACTTGAGAAATGAATATGATTTGCTTTGCACGTCATTATATGGGCTATCGTTACCTGATACACTTACTACGTACTTGCTGTCGGGGCTGATGGCTAGCGAGACCCACAACACGATGATGAGGGTAATGCTGGTGAAGGTGACGGTTAAGAACTGAGTGCTTTCTATGTCCCAGGAACTATGAAAATCACTTACAAGTGTCATTGCTTCAGTCTCTCAATGCAGCCAGAAGATACTATTATTATCCCATTATACAGTGCTGAAGCTGAGGCTTGGCATTTCAGAATGAATGAACGGTAGCTCTTGGAATTTATCCAGATCTGTCTGTGTATCCCACAACCATACCATCTCTCCAGTGGTGGCATTTGGAAAAGAGCCAGTATTACTTTGATACACAATCTTAAAATATTAAAGCTATAATTTTTTTAATGTAGGAATTACTTAGATGATATGCCTCTAGGTTAGGAATTGGGGTTGGACATTCTCTTTGGGTATTGCCCACCACTCCCTTCTGCAAGAAGGGCAGCCTGGTAGACAGAAGAAGATGTCTGGGTAGATTTGGTTCCAAAAGCTTGTTTTCCAACTTTCTAGCTGTGCGAATTGAGGCAATTTAGTTACTGGGGCAGGCAGAATTCTAAACATGGCCCCCACAAGATTCCCATCCTCTGGTTAATCAATCAAACACTAATCTAGGTACTGTTACAAAGGGATTTTATAGATGTAATTAAAGTCCCAAGTCACTTAACCTTAGAGTGTGGAGATTATCTGGCTGTGCCCTTCAAAAGGCAGAAGTCCGTGTGAAACATGTGATAGCAATTAAAGAGTACACTTCTCATAATGAGCACCGAGTAATGAATAGAATTGGTGAACCATGACAGTGTATACCTGAAACTAATATAACGCTGTATGTTAACTATACTGGAATTAAAATAAAATTAAAAAAAAAAATTTAAAGCAGAAGTGGGAGAGACTGCAACCATGAGAAGGACTTGACACACCATTTCTGGCTTTAAAGATGGAGGGACCATGAGCCAAGGAAGGCTGCTGACCTCTCCAAGCTGAGAAAGAGCCCAAGCCTACAGCCAGCAAGGCAGCAGAGACCTCAGTCCTACAGCCACAAGGAACGGAGTTCTGCCAACAACCTGAATGAGCTCACAACTGATTCTCCCCCAAGAGCCTCTCGTACAGAACAAGGCCACTAAGTTTTGAGTAATTTGTCACAAAGCAATGGAAAACTACATAGTTACACTGTCTAAGTTGGTTTTCTCAATAATCAAATAGAGGTAACCATGCATACCTTGCAGCATTACCGGGAGGATTAAAATGAGAATGTACTTAGAGGGTCCTTGACATGGAGTGGGCAACAAGTGTCACCGGTGGGCTCTGGAAGTCAAGGCCGAGAGGCAACTGCACCTTAGCACTAATACAGACAAGACGTGAAATTAGCATAAAACCGCAAAGTAAATATACATTTGAATTAAACGATGATAAAGGAGAAATCGAATCAAAATGAACATGCACTCTACAAAGCCTGTAGAGGAAGCTACTGACTTATGAAATACGTTCCAAGAACCTATTTTTAGGCCAGTAGTTTGGAACTGGGTAGGCATTCTCCCATAAGAGCAATGTGAAGACCTGGTGATGACGGCCCAAATCATTAACTTATTAGGTGCCTGACTGTCTTCAGGAGAACCCAGCCATAACATGTAACAAGCTTGCTTTCAGGGGGAAAAAAAAATCCTTTTCATTTATAGCACAATTTTACTCTAAAAGGAACTTACATCTATTTTGCATTTTTAACCCACATAGCAACATTTTGAGAGAAGCACAGCAAAGAAGAAAGGGCAACTGACGACCGAGGATTTATGCTGAGCCCA
Organism: Proteles cristata cristata; assembly: GCA_017311185.1. Taxonomy (NCBI): domain Eukaryota; kingdom Metazoa; phylum Chordata; class Mammalia; order Carnivora; family Hyaenidae; genus Proteles; species Proteles cristata. The sequence continues at coordinate 106,365 of JAESUZ010004994.1, read as the reverse complement.
GAGTCCACATTTCCCCGAACACCCTGCAGCTAGGATGGGGCCATATGACCGAGTCCCGGTCAATGGAATGCAAGCAGGAGTGATGCGTGTCACCTGCGGGTCAGGCTCATGGGATGTGCCACACTGCCACCCCATTCCATGAAGCATACAGACTGGACATGGAGGAGCCACGAGATGGGAGGAGCCCAAGTCCTTGAATGCCCACGTGGAAGTGTGCCCTTCAAACACCTGACGTCATTCCAGGGCTAACACACAAAAAATTAACTTCTAATGTGTTAAGCCGCGGAAACATTCAGACTGTTCCAGCAATTAGCTTTTTGTTGCAGCAATTAGGCTGCCTGAGTAGAGATATTTGAACCCTAACACGAGGTGCTGACATAGCCAGGACCAAAACATGTAGAACTGGCTTAGCCCATCTGGTCACAGGCAGGGAGGAAACAGCGATTGGAAAGACAGGTGACCTGCTCTTGCATCAGCGAGACACTTGCTGACATTTTCACCTGGGATGACCCGGAAGGAACTCCTGCACCTTTAGGACTAAACCGTTAGCAGAGGTTGGCTACCCCTGCCTGAAATTAGAGCAAGGGAATGCAGAACAAAGAGGGAAGCCTGGGAGGGAATGTCAGCCCTGCCAGCAGAAATGAATGGAAGAGGGATTCCAGAATTGGAGTCCAGAAGGTTGAAGAGGTTTACTCTTCTAGATGCCCAAGTCTATAAAATAGGGAAAGACCATTTGTAGCAACATGGATGGACCTTGAGGGTGTCATGCTGAGCGAAATAAGTCAGGCAGAGAAGGACAGATACCATATGTTTGCACATATAGGTGGATTAGGAGGAAGCTAACGGAGGACCATGATGGAAGAGAAGGGGAAAAACAGTTGGGGAGAGGGAGGGAGGCAAACCATGAGAGACTCTTGAGTGCCGAGAACAAACTGAGGACTGTTGGGGGTGGGGGAGAGGGGAAGGGGGTGGTGGGCATGGAGGAGGGCACTTGTGGGGATGAGCACTGGGTGTTATATGGAACCAACTTGACAATGAACTATTTAAGAAGAATAAATAAATAAAATAAAATAGGAAAAGGCCTGGAACATGAGCATGTGCTGGCCTCCATTGGCCAAATGACCTTAGAGGCTCACATCACTGTGGTTGGCTAACACACGCAGTTCAGAGCAGTTACATTTTTGCTGGAGGTCACATGGCTGTATGAAGTAACGGATCCAGAATTCGAACTCATATCTCGTGAATCTGACTTCAACCTTCTTTCAGTATGTTTCGCAGCCAAACGCGGCAGTAAATTATAATTTTTAAAAAATGTGTTGATGGTTCAGGAGCTAAACAACAGTGAATTTCCTTGGGAACAAAATAAACTTTGTGTGCTTTTTATGGGAACCAGGGGGTGAAATCAGTGCTTCGATTTCCCTAAAATGGGATCCCTACATTGTTTTCACTTAGAACTCCTTGCTCTCCTTTTATTTTACTGACAAAATCAGACGGGCCCCTTTTAGGCCATTACTGTCATTTTATTAAAAACTAGATTTGAGACTCCACTTTTTGGTTGGCAGTGACTATAGCATATATTTATACGTGCTATTGATCTGATCAATGTTGATAGTGGAAGCTTAATAAATGCTCACGGGTACGTGACTCTTGAGATAAAAAGCACCAAATAGGGGCGCCTGGGTGGCTCAGTCGGTTAAGCATCCAACTTCGGCTCAGGTCATGATCTCACGGTTCGTGGGTTTGAGCCCCATGTCGGGCTCTGTGCTGACAGCTCAGAGCCTGGAGGCTGCTTCAGAGTCTGTATCTCCCTCTCTCTCTGACCTTCCCCTGCTCACACTGTCTCTCCGTCTCTCAGAAATAAATAAAACATTTAAAATTTTTTTTTTTTAAAAAAGCACCAAATAGCACAAGGCACAGGCTAGAATTATCTGTGGCTTATTTCCATGGTTAGATGGTAAACTCCACACGGGGAAGAAGTGAGTCTTTTCCCTCTTTCTGACTAGCGTTAGAGCAACACCAAGTACATCGAAGTACACAATAACCAACTGCTATGAAACAATGAAAAAGCATGGATAGTTTAATCGAGATAGAAACAAACATACAATGTCAGACGGGGAAGTGTCTTCATTTGGGTTCTCCTGGAAGCAGACGCTGAAGCAAAGATTTGCGGACAAATAGTTTATGGGCTGGAACCACCGTGTTGGCGGGGGCTGTGTTCCCTCTTGGAGACTCCAGGGGAACCCATGTCCTTGCCTTTTCTAGCTTCTAGAAGCCACCTGCAATTCCTTGTTGGTGGCCTCTGTCCATCTTCAAAGCATTTTCCATCGGAAATCAAAGCATCAAAGCAATGTCCATCGGAGCATTTTCCAATCTCTCTCTCTCTCTCCGGTCATCATGCCTCCTTTGCCGAATCTGGCTGCCCCGCCTCCCCGACTCACCTGTAGGCGACTCCGCTGGGCCCACCTGGATAACCCAGGCCCCTCTCTCCAGCTACAGAGGCTTAATTGAATCCACATGTGTAAAGTCCCTCTTGCCACGTAAGGCAGCACGGTCACGATTCTGGGATGGGGACACGGACATCTCTTGGACATCAGGAGCCAATCCGCTGCCTACCACAGGAGGTGACACCAGGAAACACGAGTAGGGGACGTGAAGAAGTGAGACAGAGAAGGGAAAGAAGTCAATAAATGTCAGTTAACAAGGCAGCCGTCGCCGAAGGCAACCGGGAGTTAGTCCTGCAGGGTGACGGTGTGAGGCGCGGCTGACACGCTTCGGGAGTATGCGAAGGGGGGTGACTGCCTGCCAACTGCCCATCCACCACCATGTGAGGGCTGCTCCCATGCTCACTAGCTCTGACATACTGGCTTCCCCCGTGACGCCAGTGGACACTCATGACCGGGGAGGGAGCTTCAGGAATTCTCAAGCACTTGCCATCAGGAAGAGATGGCTTCTGGAATCATCTTATCAGACCGCATTCCCTTTTCTTTTCAGAAGAACAGAAGCCCAGAATGTTGAAGGGATTACCCAAGATCATGTGACCAAAGAAACCCACTGATGGCCACTTCCACTTAGTTGGTATCTCAGGCTATTATGTGTCAGGCACGGTACCAAGGGCTTGACATGTGCTTCCACAATTAATCCTCATACAGTCACCCTTATGATGTGACTATAAATGTTGTCCTAACAAACTTGGCCAAGATTACACACCTAGGAATAGTGTTAGATGTAATAAGTGGCTGTTTAGTACAACAGAAGTCTATGGATCATGGGTTTGCCAAATCCAGCCTGCCTCTCATTTTTGTACAGCTCATGAGTTAAGAGCTAAATGCATTATTCTAATCGTAGTCTTGACCCACCTGTAATACAGCGTAACAATGACCTCCCTAATTCTAGATGCTATACTTCTATGAACGCAATCCGAGAAAACATTTATTTTTTGGAAATTGCCTCAATAAGTCAGCGTACATTGACAACAGATTCTTAGTTAGAACACATAAACCTAATTTTAGATTGTCTCTCTTCTATCCAGGATTGATACAGATGGTTTTTCTGCATTTATCTTTATGAATTTTTATTTAGCCTTGTTACAATCCATTTTGTTAGATTCGTTTCGTTTTGTTATTTCCACCTCTCAAGCCCTCTTCTCAGCTCTACAGCTACTGATGAGACACCTCGATGGGAATGGCCCCCCGGCTCTGAAAACCACACAGCCAAAAGGGAACTCATTCTCCTTCTGCCCACACCGGCTTCCCCCCTATATGGTCCCCAGCCTACCACTGGGTGAAGGCTGCCCATCCCATGGGCATCGTTTCAAGGGGACACTATGTTCTAATGTCTGGCACCTTCACTAGCATGCATGAATGAGCTCACTAAATTTCAAAGGATGAAAAAGAAAGAAGGGAAGGAGAGGAGGGATGGGGAGGGAGGGGAGGAGAACGGGGCACTTCGACACTTTTTAAGGAGGAGTAAAGGAATGGAGGCTCCGTGTGACAAAGATGTAAAGGCAGCACTGCGGTCTCAGGACAGAGTGGCCCCCAGGGTCCCGGTGCCCAAGCAGGGGCACCCCGTCTCCCCTCTCCTAAGGCCAGCCAGCGAATAGCAAGATGGAGATTCCACCGTCTCAATAACAGGATGTTATTTCTCCGGGTTATCACTTCAACTCGGTATGTGTGGAGGATCTTTTTGGCTACCATAACTGAAGATGCTGCTTTTACTCAAGGGCACTTTCCTTAGAGAAACATTTGGAGAAGCACGGGCCCACTTGGAGAAAGTAAACAATTTCAAGGCCAGATTATGAAGCACCTCTACTTGCCTTCCAAACTGAGAAATAAAGAAAAGATTACAAATCCTTACCTCATAGCGCTATCTGCTTGGTGATACCACAGTATTACTGTATTATAACTTTATAAATTAATTTTGCTATTTCAGCTAAATTAAAAAATTACAGTCATGTTACTTCAGGGTAAGTATTTTCCAATTTCATCAATATGTGTACAAAACTTAATTATTTCAAGCCCCAGAAATAAGATCTTGATGAAGTCACTTGATAAATAAACCCACCTCCCACAGTCCCCCTCACCTTAGGCTATGACAAATTCCCTAAGGGTCACCTCTCTGGGGGTAGAGGTCTCTAGTCCACCTAACGTCCCCAAAGTTACAGTCTAGAAAATTCCCAGTGCTTCCAGCTGCCCAAATATCTCTAAATGAATTATTATAATTCCTCACAGCTTGAGGGTTTAGCTGCATTTTCAGAGAGAAATCTCCGAAAGGAGATGACTTCATCTGGGCAAATATTTTACTGTAAAAGGTACGAAGCTCAGGACTTGTGAAAGTGTCATTCAAAACGGCGTCAGGAGACAAAATCTCACCCAAGGAGGGGCAGAGGAGAAGATGTTGACAGGTCCGTTATGAGCTCTAACCATGTATGTGCATCCCCAGAGAAATCATTTCTGGCCTCGTAGTTTCCATTTTAATGTCTCAACAGCAGAATATACAGCACCTCCAAATGATACCAGCAGCCCCAGCACCAAGGCTCAACTATGGCCAGGGCTCATTAAAGGCCAGAAACATACCTGCAGAAGTGAAATAATACATCCCAGAAGGCAGGTGAGGAAACTATGAGTGATAGAGATGAAAAAAAGCAACTCGTTTGAACAAACCCCTGTGTTCACAATTAACCTCGCTAAGTTGCGTTTTTCAATGCCAGCCTCTTTTCTGAACTTGTGTTTCCTGTGGATCTTTCACACTGTGGAGGAAATCAAGCCCCTGGAAATACTATAATTTTGTTTTATACTTGAGTAGGGTCCCTGGACAGCAGCACTATTGGGAAATGTAAACCCTGGGGCCCCACACTGAACCTTTTGAAGCAGAATCTGTATTTTAACCAGGGATCTACAAGACCTCTGTGCACAGACATGTGAGCAGCACTGGCCCACCAGAGAGTAGCTTAATGATAATGACCGGCGTTGCAGCTCAATACTTAAAAAGACAACCTAATTTAAAAATAGGATCGCAACAGACATTCTCCCAAAGAAGACCTACAAATGGCCAATAAACACATGAAAAGATGCTTGCAATCATTACCCATTAGGGAAATTAAAGTCAAAACCACAATGATACACCACTTCATACCTATTAGGATGGCCATGATTAAAAAGATAGACAGTAACAAGCATTGGCAAGGAGGTAGAAAAACTGGAAACTTCATGCACTGCTAGTGGGAATGTTAAAATGGTGTGGCCACTTTGGAAAACGGTCTGACAGTTCCTCATATGGGATACAAACCAATAATTCTGTTCCTAGGTACATACCCAAGAGAACGGAACACATAGGCCCATGCAAAAACTTGTACATGAATTGAACATATATGCCCACGCAAAACCTTATACATGAATGGTCACTGCAGCATTATTCCTGTTGGTCAAAAGGTAAAAACAGACCAAATGTCCATGAGTGGATGAGGGATAAACAAAACATGTTCTATGAATCCAGTAGAATATTATTCAGCCATAAAAAGGGATCATGCACTGATACAGGCTACAACACAAATGAAGCTTGGAAACATTAAACTACATGAAAGATGCCAGTCACAAAGGACCAAATATTGTAGACTTCCATTCACAGGAAAGGTCCAGAATAGGCAAAACTCTAGAGACAGAAAGGAAATTAATGGTTGCTTAGGGCTAGCAAGGAAAGTGGGGTGTGTGTACAGGGAGGTAAGAGCTAAAAGGTGTGAGGTTTCTTTCTGAAGGGATCTAAATGTTCTCAAATTGACTGGGGTGATGGTTGCACACATCTATGAATCCTGTGAACATACTAAAAACCTGCTGAGTTGTTTTAAAAATCAAAGGCAGTGAACTCCTCTGTCATCAAACTTACATGTAGGACATACTGCCCAGCCAGAGATATGATGACCTGCAGACTAGAGCAAAGATCACAAACAATAAATGCCTTGTGCTAAGTGACAAACCACCGATGGACCACTTCCTGTGTGCCGGGTCCTCTGTTGGCTCCGAACAGGGATTTTCTCTTAAAAACTCTCCCCAAAGTTCTATGAGTTATTTATTATTATCATCACAGATGAGAAAACTGACGCAATGGAAACATATAGAAGGGCAACTGGCTGGCGAGCAGTGGTGAAGCTCGGATCTGAACCCAAGGAGTCTGGGAGCACAGCCCACACACAATCTCCCTAATAAAATGGAGGCATCCAATGTGCAGACTGAAGAGGCAGAGAGAATAGGTGAATTAGAAGACATCATTATAGAAAAAGAGGAAGCTGAGAAAAAGAGAGATAAACTGATCCAGGAACACAAAAGGAGAGTTCAAGAGCTGAGCAATACAATCAAATGGAACAATATCCATCTCATAAGAATTCTAGAAAAGGAAGAGAGAAGGAAAGGTGCTGAAGGAGTCCTTGAACAAATTATAGCAGAGAACTTCCCCGATCTGGGGAAGGAAACTGACATTCAGATCCAAGACGCACAGAGAACTCCCCTCAGACGTAACTTGAATCGATCTTCTGCATGACATATCATAGTGAAACTGGCAAAATATAAGGACAAAGAGAGAATTTTGAAACCAGCTAGGGATAAAAGGGCCCTAACATACAAAGGGAAACCTATCAGAGTGGTGACAGACCTATCTACCGAAACTTGGCAGGCCAGAAAGGAGTGGCAGGAGATCTTCAATGTGATGAACAGAAAAAATATGCAGCCAAGAATCCTCTATCCGGCAAGCCTGTCATTCAGAATAGAAGGAGAGATAAAAGTCTTCCATCTTGAGTCCCCCGATAAGCAACTTCAGCTAACTGCTAACTCTCCTAGGCAACATGCAGAAGACCCCCACGGGGTGCGGTGAGAGGTGGGGGTTACCACCTGCCCCTCAACTCATCTTTTCTAAGCCCCACTGCTGGTTGACTATAGGTGACCAATGTTTAATGATTCTTCTCTTCACATCAGTAGACAGATTGGCCTACTCTGGTAATCAGCTTCAATTTTCTCCTTCTGAGTTTTCCAAAACGTAAAATATTTTGGAAAAATCAGCCACCTCCCCCCCCCTTCTTTTTTTTTTTACTGGAAAAACACTTAGTCAAACAAAACTGCCTATTTTCAGAAATGCCCTGAATGAGTAAAGGACTAGTCAAATTCCACATGGGGTGTGTTTCCATGAGTCATATATAAGAAAAAAAAATACTTCATGTGTGATCACAAGACAATGGTGTCTGTAACAAAACTCCTGCCAAATTAACAACTCCGATTTGATTATTTAAAATCACAGCTGACACATATATAAAACGTACTATGCCCTGAGTACTACTGTAAGTGCTTTCTCTTTACTCATTTAATATCTACAATAGCCCATAAGGCATTTTAATAGTCTCATTCTAAAAATGATGAAACTGAGAATTAAGGTTTTGGCAGCCAGAGCTGGAGTGTGAAACCAGACAATTCATACTCTGAACTACCACAGTCTACTAACTGCTCTTGACAATTGGTGGAAGAAAAAGCTGTAGCCTCTGCAACTGGAGATTACTGGGCAAAGATGAATGCAACACACTGAAATCAATGAAATTTCATGGTTGTAATAACTTCCACAAGCTCCAAAAGGAGTTTCGTCAGCACGTGATGGTTGTGGCGACTTAGGTGAATCCGAACAGGTTGTTTAAACACACAAGCTAAGCCAGAAGGCTACTCAATGTTAGAGACCAGATGAATTACCAGGAAAAATATGGCCTACCCAGCCAAGAAGTCATTTCTCTTTAAGATCAAACCTCATTGCTCATGTCTGCATGGAATGAAATTACTCAGAAAAAAAGCAAACAGTATAGCCAACTAGTCTATTTGTATTCCCTACCATAATTTCAAACAACTTCATGGTTCATTAGGTATTTTGGCATACTCGGTAAGTAGTTTTTAATGGAGAGTGATCACAAAGCTTTAAAGTAAATTAAAAACTCCATAATAATCAATCATTATCAAGTAGGCTTTATCCCAGGGATTTGAGGAGGTTCAACATCAGGACAGCTATTGATGGAATTCTCTGTGTGTTTACATTAAAGGAGGAGGAAAATAACATTGTCATCTCAACAGATGCTAAAATATATTTCACAAAATTTCAAAGGCTTGCACATTAAAGAAAAGCATAACTATTAATAAATCAAGATAGAAAGAACTGCTTCATCTTAGTCACGGGGTATCTACCAGAAAGCAATAGAAAGCATCCTTTTTTAACAGTAGACATTGAGAAGTGGCCCCATTATAGTCAGGAGTAAGGCAAAGATGCCCACATTCAAGGTCATACCAGAAGATTTCATCAATACATATGACAAGAAGAAGAAAAGAAACCTTAAATAAAGGTTAAAAAAAAAGACTGTCCCAAACTGTTGTTATTGGGAGATAAATGATTTCCTATCTATAAATCCAACCCTGTTAATTTAAAATTTATTAGAACTAATACAAAGGCAGTAAGGTCAACATGCAAGTTAATAGGTTTCCTACATTGGAAACATAATGGAAAAATAGATTTCATCTAGGAAAGCCAAACAACCATGAAAGAAACAAAAATAAATCTGTAAAGTGCTGAGGAATAAAATTAACAAGGAATGTGCCAGACCTATATGAGAATTCTACAAAAATGAAAATCTGCTCATTGCAGGCATCACTTTGATGAATAATTACCATCGAAAGGGAGCATGTCACCTCCTAAAACCTCACGAGAGGGAGATGCTGAATGATTCACTCTGGCTGTCCGGGTCTAATTTGCCAAGCAATGGATACTTTGCCAGTGTGGCCAGCTGCAGAGCCAAAAGTATAGCTTGCCCCTTGGGCACTCATGCTTCCCCTCTTGAGTGTTCATAAGCCCCTTTGAGAGGAGAACGCCCCACTGATGCCTTCCTGGCCAGCCTTCCGTCATACCCCGCACAGTGCTCTGAGAGGGAGGGTCTGCACACAACCTGTTATGTGTTGGTGTGTTTTGAATCGCCTTACTATTTCAAGGAATATCAATCACTTCATTTGTTGACTAAGAGCCCACCCAGGTCTCTCACATATTCAGGCCATTTTGCTGTCAAAACTGCTTTGTGGTGCTGGTCCTCTGCGTGCACAGCTCCAAAATGTTATGACCGTAATAACTGTAGAGGTCATGGAAAGGCATGAAACTGCATACGTTTTAAAGCAATGTTTGGTAATCCACATGAAGAAGAGACGCATGACAAAGAGATGAGGGTTCTAGATAAGAATTTGTGAGATGACCATAGGCAGAGATAGTAACCTGAAAGAAGACCCTAGGTCAAGATTGGTTAAATGGTTCCAAGAGCTGCGGGTGGCAATAAGGCATAAGTAATCGCATGGCTGAGGCATCGGTTCCCAATAATGTAAAACAGGAAACAAAGCTGGGGTGTTTGCTGTCTTCAAGGAAAGACTGTGCTGTCACTACCCCCATGGGGTCAGTCCTGGGAAGAGACCTGCTAGGAATAAGTGTGGCACGGCGTGCATGCTATTGAGGAGTTAGCGGAGGGAGTCTTCCAGTAGAAATGGATTTCCCGAAAACGCTAACTCTTTAATAAGCTGCAAGATGGAGAGCACTGTAAAAACCCACGGGCCACAGGATTCTTCAGCCCCACCGAAAGAGCAAATGGAAAAGAGTGAACTTTATTTAATAGACTAAATCCTTGCACTACTATGATTTGCAGTGGCACAATGTTTTCTATTTATTTAAACATTCTCCCTGATTTCCAAAGTGATACGCATTCATTGTAGGAGTAATTACTATTTTTCACTGTGAAAAACAGGAGTGTGACTTTTACAGATCTGTTTTGCCATTTATGGAATTACCTTTGAGATGTTCAGAGTTTGAGGCCGACAGGCCCATTACCCCGGTCCCAAGCTCCCCCCTTCCATCTCGGTTACTGGACATTCTTAAAGGAATCTGAAAAGGCCTCACTTCTGCGATGATCCAACATTTTGACAATTACAGGCATGGTTTATTAGTTTAGGTAGATTTTTAAAGCTCTCTGGGCCACCATTTCCTGATCTACAATTATAATCATCACTTCCCATGATTACTGTGAGTTTAAGAGAGTGTAGCCACTTTGTAAAATAGCTTGCCAGTTCCTCAAAATTTTAAACAGAGAGGTACCGTATGGCCCAGCAATTCTACTCCTAGGTATATACCCAAAATAAGTGAAAACATCCTGTCCATACAATAGCTTGTACACAGAATGCTCATAGCAGCCACTGACCAAAATAGTGAAACACTGCATTTGGCCAGGGCCAAAAGAGTGAAACAACCCAACTGTCTGCCAAATGATGACGGATAAATAAAATGTGTTCTAGCCATGCAATGGAAGACTGTTCAGCAACAAAAGGAAGTGAAGAACTGACACATGCTACAACATGGACGAATCTTGGAAACATGATGCTAAGCGAAAGAAGTCAGTCACAAAAAGAGGACATACTGTGTGATCCCACTGATATGAAATGTCCAGAATAAGCAACTCCAGAGACACAAAAAGTAGATTAGTGGTTTCCTAAGGCTGGCGGAAAAGAGAGGAATGACTGACTGGTGAGCGACACTGGGTTTCTGTTGGGGATGATGAAAATGTTCCAGAATTAGACAGTGATGATAGTTACAAATAAGGAAATTAGTGAGTACAAAACCCTTATTCATACACCTTAAAAGGGTGAATTTTGAGTATATCAATTAAATCTCAATAAAGCTATTATTAAAAAATAATCCTGGGGGCGCCTGGGCAGCTCAGGTGGTTAAGCATCCGACTTCGGCTCAGGTCATGATCTCACAGTCCATGAGTTCGAGCCCCGCACTGGGCTCTGTACTGACAGCTCAGAGCCTGGAGCCTGCTTCCGATTCTGTATCTCCCTCTCTCTGCCCCTCTCCTGCTCATGCTCTGTTTCTGTCTCAAAGACAAATAAACATTTTAAAAATATCCCATATGCACAGTAAAGGAAACAACCCACAAAACTAATAGGCAACCGACGGAATGGGAAAATAGTTGCAAATGACATATCAGATAAAGGGTTAATATCCAGAATCTATAAGGAACTCACCAAACTCCACACCCGAAAACCAAACAACCCAGTGAAGAAAGGGGCAGAAGATATGAACAGACACTTCTCCAAAGAGGACATCCAGATGGCCAACAGACACATGAAGCGATGCTCAGCATCGCTCCTCATCAGGGAAATACAAATCAAAACCACACTGAGATACCACCTCACGCCAGTCAGAGTGGCTAAAATGAGCCAATCAGAGAACTCTAGGTGCTGGCGAGGATGTGGAGAAACGGGCACCCTCCTACACTGTTGGTGGGAATGTAAACTGGTACAGCCCCTCTGGAAAACAGTGTGGAGGTTCCTAAGGAAACTAACAATAGAACTCCCCTAGGACCTAGCAATAGCACTGCTAGGAATTTACCCAAGGGATACAGAAATGCTGACGCATAGGAGCACATGTACCCCAATGTTCATAGCAGCACTCTCCCCAATAGCTAAAACCTGGAAAGAGCCTAAGTGTCCATCAACAGATGAATGGATCAAGAAGATGTGGCTTATCTATACCATGGAAGACTACATGGCAATGAGAAGCAATGAAATCTGGCCTGTGTAGCCACATGGATGGACCTTGAGGGTGTTATGCTGAGCGAAATAAGTCAGGCAGAGAAGGACAAATATCATATGTTTGCACGTATAGGAGGATTAGGAGGAACTTAACAGAGGATCAAGGGGGAGAAGAAGGGGGGAAATGGCGGGGGAAAGGGAGAGAGGCAAACCATGAGAGACTCTTGAATGCTGACAAAAACTGAGGACTGGTGGATGTGGATGTGGAGGAGGGACAAACTGGGTGTTATGTGGAAACTAATTTGACAATAAACTATTTGTAAAAAAAAAAAAAAATATATATATATATATATATATATATATATATATATATATATATATATATCCCATAGTCTGTTGTTTGTTTTATAATCCTACTGTCTATATCTGTATGTAGGAAAATGAGATACAGCTATTTGCTGCACTGGAATTTACACTGGTTTGTTCTCCTACACTTTTAAATGATGAGGAACTCTATACCCATTTTTTTTACAGCTGCTTATGCCTGAATACCAGGAAGAAGATCGCACTGAAAGAGACACACTGTTTCTACTCACTGTGAGCAGATTATAAAGAACCTGGGAAAATATACTCATTTACGAAGCCTGCCTCTGAGAAGTATTTCAGCAAGCTCTTCTTATTTTCTATAAAAACAGGGAGCTTCTCTGAGCAAAGGGAAGGAGGAGTTTAGCTACTATCTGCTGAAATGCTGAGTCCGAACAAAATTATCTAATGAGGAACCTGATAAGCTCATTTGGAGGGGAAAGGTTGATACATGAGAGTGACAAAATCCAGACCAGCCCACTCATGTGGTGATGTCTCGTGAAGGGACTTGGAGAAGAAAATTTACCTCACTGTAAACACTTTTGCCCTCACGGCCCAAGTGCCCCTTGGTCTGTGTGACCTGTTAATGTCTTGCTAGCTTAGGAGAAGCCAGTATATCAGCCTGCAGCCAAGCAATGAGACGCATTCCAAATGCTCCCATTAAGAAACAAGAACCCTCCTGCACTGTTGGTGGGAATGCAAACTGGTGCAGCTGCTCTGGAAAACAATGTGGAGGTTCCTCAAAAAATTAAAAATAGAACTACCCTATGACCCAGCAACTGCACTGCTGGGAATTTACCCAAGGGACACAGGAGTGCTGATGCATAGGGACACATGTCCCCAGATGTTTATAGCAGCGCTTTTGACAATAGCCAAAGTATGGAAAGAGCCTAAATGCCCATCAACGGACGAATGGATCAAGAAGATGTGGTTTATCTACACAATGGAATACTACTTGGCAATGAGAAAGCATGAAATCCTGCCATTTGCAGCAACGTGGATGGAACTGGAGGTATTATGCTGAGTGAAACAAGTCAGTCAGAGAAAGACAGATATCATACGTTTTCACTCATATGTGGATCTTGAGAAACTTAACAGAAGACCATGGGGGGAAGGGAAGGGGAAAAAATACAAACAGAGAGGGAGGCAAACCATAAGAGACTCTTAAATACAGAGAACAAACTGACTATGGACGTGGGGGGGGGGAGGGAAAAACGGGTGATGGGCATTGAGGAGGGCACTTGTTGGGATGAGCACTGGGTGTCATATGTAAGTGATAAACCATGGGAATCTAGCCCAAAAAACCCACGAGTGCACTTAACACACTGTATGTTAGCCAATGTGACAATGAATTATATTTTTTAAAAAAATGATCCCATCAAAATCTAAAAAAGTAATTAGGCAGCTGCTGTTGAGAAGGTAAAGGAAAGACGAGGCTGATTAGGAATGCTTTTACCAGTCTTACTTTTAAAGATACAGAGGGGTTGAGAGAGAAGAGAGAATAATAGGACAAAATGAAGACAGATAAAGTAAGTGAAGACACAAATCACATAGGCTTTCTGTGTTCTGAGGTTTCTGTGGACCTGAATGGGGGGATCGGATATTCTTAAGATGTACTGTCAAGACTACACTGTATGTTAACTAACTTGAATTTAAATAAAATAAAATAAAATAAAATAAAAAATAAAATATACTATAATTGTAACAAAGAAGTTTAAAAAATCCACTCAGATATGAGAAAAAGATCACAACTCTATAAACATAGAGTCTCCCAGACGTCAATTACTATATCATCATTCTTCGCCGAATGAAAAAAGTCAGTCAGAGAAGGATATAGAGAAACTGGAACCTTCAACTATTGAAGGACCGTAAAAGGGTCCAGTTGCTTTGCAAACCATTCAGGCGATTCCTCAAAAACTTAAACATAGAGTCACCTCGTGACCCAGAAATCACACTCTGGGGTAATTTACCTAAGAGAATTGGCCAAAGACTTGTACATGAATGCTCACGACAGCCTTATTCATCGTAAGTCCAAAAAGTGGAAACAACCCAAATGCCCACCAAGTGACGAATGAACAAAAGGTAGTTGTCCATACAATGGAATAGTATTAGGCAGTGAAAAGGAATAAAGAACTGACACATAACGCAACCGTGAAAACATTATGTGAAGCTAAGGCAGACGCAAGAGACTGCGTATTTTATGATACCATTTATATAAAATGCCAGAATGGGAAAATCTGTAGAGACAGAAAGTAGACTGGTGGTTGCCAGAGACTGGGGTGAAGGAAAATGAGGATTAATGTCATTTAAATGGGTAATATGGGTCTGCTTGGGGTAACAAAAAAGTTCTAAGATTTGTGGTCCTGGATGGACAACTCTGCAAAATTTACTATAAAGCTAATCAGAATATATACTTGAAAGGGCGAATTATACGATATACAAAATATGCCTCAATAAACTGTTTATTAATTCATAGAAAAAGACAGACAGTGGGTGACTTGGGGGTGGAGAATGGTGTGTGATTTCTTCCTTGTTCGTTTTTTTTTTTTAATACGTTACAATCATTTGCAAATTTTCTACATGAGGGGATGCTTCTACTAGGTTCCCCAGAAGTAGACCTGAGGTGAGGAATTACATGAAAGTGATTCGTAGGAAGAATTCCCAGGATGAACCGGAAGCAAAGTGGGAAAGTGAGACCGGGAAAGTAAGGATGCCAAGGAAGGACGCAGCATCAGGCAAAGACCCTGGGAAGGTGAACCATAGAGGCGGAGGGTGCTGGGGAGACCGTGCACGATCCACATCGGGGATCCGATAAGGAAGCTGGAATATACATAACCACCCCGCCCCACACACACACACAGGGCACTGCAACACCGACCGGTCACTGGCTGTCTTCACCACGCCCACCCTTCTGCCTGCGACCTAGGTACCAGGGTTGGGAGTGAAAGCGCCCAGGAGCTGGTGCGCACAGTAAACAAAACAAGGGTGCCCCAGAATATGGATGGAGCCCTGGAAGAATCAGCAACAGCATGTTTCAGTGACATAGGCAGGAAAAAAAAGCAAAATATTAAAAAAAAAACCTTGGGGCGCCCAGGTGGCTTAGTCGGTTGGGCGTCTTTCGCTCAGGTCATGATCTCGCAGTTTGTGGGTTCGAGCCCCGCGTCGGGCTCTGTGCTGACTGCCAGCTCGGAGCCTGAAGCCTGTTTCAGTCTGTGACTCCCTCTCTCTCTGACCCTCCCCTGATCACGCTGTCTCTCTCTCTCTCCTAGAAATAAATGAAACCTTAAAAAAAAAAAAAAGAATAAAAAAAAAACCCTCAAACCTATTCATGGTATATAATATCTACAAAAGATAGTATGGTAATGCTATAAACCACATGTACAAAATAATAAATGTTTGACGGTATTTCTGAGACCCTGTCTGAAATGAATAGGAAAGCCAACAAAGATGCCATTGCTGCTTTCTTTGAAATAGAGAGAATTAAGATCCAAAATGGCACATGAAGCAAAGAGTCATTAACTCAAGGGAACATGCCAGGGAAAGGGGTTCACTATGGAATCATGGCTTGAAGGGCCTCCAGCAGATTTCTCTGTATCTTCCCTTCAGTTGGGTTATAAACCTAAACTGCTCTGAAAAATAAGCCTCTTTAAAAAAAAAAAAAAAAAAAAAGCAAGGGCGCCTGGGTGGCTCAGTTAGTTAAGCATCCGGCTCTTGATTTCGGCTCAGGTCAGGATCTCACAGTTTATGAGTTCAAGCCCTGCTTCAGGCTCTGCGCTGACAGTGGGGAGCCTGCTTGGAATTCTCTCTCTCCTTCTCTCTCTGCCTCTCCCCCACTTGCGCTCTTACTCTCTCTCTCGCTCCCAAAATAAATAAATGTTAAAAAAAAAAAAGAAAAAAGCCTGCAATGATGCGGTCTTCTGGATGAACCCAATTCCCTGCCAATCTCTCCATTCTCTTAAAAATGAAGGATCAAAACAAGGCGTAGACTTCTCCTCCAAAAACATTACTTTTATTATATCATAATGTTGGTCACAGATGGCCAAAATTACCCAAATTATCCAAAATTAGCACCCAGGCACTCAGCAGATAAGGTCTGTGCCCCACCCCATCCCACCCCCCGGGGTTGGAATTTGGAAGATGTTCAAATTTGGCCTCCTAATTTTCTGATCTGACCTACACTTATCTTCAAGCCCGGTAAACTAGTTCTTGAGGTAGTCTTTATGGTTTCACACCATTTGTCTTTGACCATGCTATGTTGTTCCTGGCTTCTGAGTGTCTTCATATCTCTTCTCTGCCCACCTGATACAAACATTTAATTCGGGGCGCCTGGGCAGCTGAGCCAGTTAAGCAACCCACTCTTGACTTTGGCTCAGGCCATGATCTCACCATTGAGGACATCAGGCCCCTGCACTGTCAGTGCAGAGCTTGCTTGGGATTCTCTCTCTCCCTCTCCCTCTTCTCCTCCCCTACTCACTCTCTCCCTCTCTCAAAATAAATAATCATACAAGAATTAAAGTAAATCATTTTTGTTAAAACTAATTGTATAGTTTTCCATAAAATGACTCATGATATGAACCTATACTGTGATCCGTAACTCGGGTGATTAACCCATCCCGGTTTGAGGGGGACTTTCCACCTTTACCACTGAAAATCCTGTATGTATCCTAGAAACCCCACTCCATTCCCTCAAGACCCAGGCAAGCAGGGATGGCTGGCCATCCTATAAAATTTGATGTAAGGTATGCGCTTCTCTGTGTTTTCCACAGGCTTAACACAGGGCTCTGAGCATAACTTTTAGAAAACAATATTTTGATTAATTTCAATTGCACGCATTTGTGTCACTGCTTTTAAGTAAGCATTTTCACAAGTGATTTTCTATGAATTCATCATAAGGGCCAAGTACTGTTATAATTAGACAAAACGGTCTGTTCCTGGCAACCTAGACATGAAGAGAAAAAGACAATTTCAGAGCCAAAATGTTAATAGCATTTAAAAATATGGTAGAGCTAGGAAAAACCTTGTTAGCTGAGTCTACAGCTTATCTATGACCACCAAGAAATCCTTGAGTAGGATTAAAGTTTATGCCCAATTATTATAGCTGATTAACATCTGTTCTACTGCCTTTATTGTTTTTAAGTGACTTCTACCCCCAATGTGGGATTTGAACTCATGACCCCGAGATCAAGAGTCACATGCTCCACCGACTGAGCCAGCCAGGTGCCCTTCTACTACCTTTATTCTTGATAGTGACAGTAAGGTACTGAATCTGCCCTTTTATCCTTGTCAAATATATTACATTAAAAATTACTTTGAGTCCCTATGAGGGAAGCAAATATCATTCTGTAAGCTGTAAAGAATTACAGAGTGTATTACTGTTAATATAAAAGGCAAAGCCAAAGTCAACATTTTTAATGAAAAAGTGACATCAGGTCAGGCCTTGAACTTGGCTCTTGAGAACAGCAAGCAATCAAGAATAAGTGATAATGTTCCAGGCAGAGGGAAGAGCATGCATAAAGATTCATAAGTGAAAGACCGCGAGGCGTATTCAAGGAGCTGAAAGAGTTTATTTTGCCTGAGACAGAATTTGAGAAGGGGGCAGATAGTGACAGACTAGTGATGAAGAAGTGGAGTGGTGGATTCAGATCCCAGAGGGTCTTACAAACAAGGTCACGGAGCTTGTACTGGATTCAAAGAGCAATGGAAAGACATCAAAGTACTCCAACAGCGAAGCGCATATCAGATTTTCATTTTCTGACAAACCACACCAGCAAAAGAAAGAGAGAGTACATTGTGGATGGGTCAAGTTGGAGGCAAAAAGTCCCCCTCCTGAGGCTGTCACTGGCCATGGTGTGGAGGAATATAGTGCAGTGGGGATGGAGAGAGGGAGATGGGAGAGATGTTTAAGAAGTAGAAGACATGTCGCCTGACAACCGATCGATTGCAGGATGGGGACCTGGGAGAGAGAAGGGCTGAAACTTACATTTAAGAGTCTGGCTTCAGCACTCAATGGACCTGGTGCCCTTCACAGGTATGGGAGCTCTGGAAGAGGGTTGGGTGGAGTCGGAGTGACAATGAATTCAGCCGCTTTATACATTGACTCCTAAGCTGACAAAAACTTACGAACACCTGTTTACAGTGCCATGTTTATACTCCAAGAGCTATTTTCATTTAAGAAACACAGCCCAAGAGTCAAATACAGTTTCCAAACAAATGTTTCCACTTGTGCAAAAAAAAAAAAAAAAAATGCAGAAAGTAAATGGTGCCAATTTGTAATAGGTCTAGACTTTCAATGATAAAATGCCCTGTGCCCTAGGGCAGCTTTTTGTTCCTATAACGTTTCTCGTAGGTGAGTGACTCTGTGGTGACAGCCAAGATACCATGCAGCAGTCTCCAATGCAATCTGTCCAGAACATAGGCCAGTGCGCTGCCCGTGCAAGAATGCCTGAGAATCCAAGGAGAGCCACGGGGAAATGGTAACCAGAAGGACAGTTGTAATTCTGACTACATAAGGATCCCAGAGTGTATCTGGATGCTAACACACCAGCTCAAGAAGATTGTCGGAGAACCAGATGCTCTCAAAGTTTATCATAGAGGAAAGCAGTCTTGCATTCTAGTTCAAGACTCTCGTCCCAGAAACAGGCAGTGACAACCTCAATGTTGCAACACTATAACAAACTCTTGTATAAAATTCAAACTTGTAGAGCAGATATGGGGTTGACGCCCCACCCTTGACCTTCACCTTTGCCTGTTGAAGGCTGCCTACCAGGAACACCAGTAAACCCATGCCTAAGGGCTTTTTTTCTGGCTGAAGGAGCAAGTCTTTCTCACACAGGGCAAGCTGGAAATACCAGAAAGTTAATGCCCCTAGAAGCAGCCCTTCCCGAAGACAAAGGAAGTGCAGGGAGGCAAGTACACCTGTCCCCTGGGCCCCCGGTCTGGATTATTCTGAGCTGTGCTCCGCACTGTCTCCTGAAGGCTTCCGGCAGGATTGAGCCCACTTCCAGGTAGCAGGCAAACACTTGAGTGCGTGTAGTTTATCGTGGGGGTGCTCCGAGGAAACCAGTAGAATAGTGTGAAGTGAGATAGGAAAGGGAAGACATCCGCTAGTGCAGATTACCACCGTGGGAAAGCAGGGTTTGACCCTGCCAGG
Source organism: Proteles cristata cristata (assembly GCA_017311185.1). NCBI lineage: Eukaryota > Metazoa > Chordata > Mammalia > Carnivora > Hyaenidae > Proteles > Proteles cristata. Next base: position 86,775 of record JAESUZ010004994.1, on the reverse strand, counting down.
GTCTCTGACAGCCAGCGTACAACACGCGTCAGAGTGAGCCCAACAAAGCTAAGAAAGCTGGTATGTTTATGCCCTGGTTACCGCTGGTCATAGGCTAAGTCAATCCGGAAGCGGTGGCCTGCTTGGCACTTTCAGCCTGCAGCCAGGCAGGCTGCAGTGTCCAGAGAGGCAGAGGCCATGTGCTGGTAGACAGAAGCCATGGGTCGGCGTGCACGGCAGGGACGCTAAGGGGCACCGACGGCACCTACTGCAGAGAGGCAAGCAGTTCCCAGTGACTGGCTGAGGTTAAGTTTTGAAGGGCAAGCAGGAGCCAGTAGGGTTTGCGGGGTAGGCGGAGCTGCTGTGGGAGAGGGACAGGGCCGTAGGTGGGAGTGGAGTCAGTCTGAAGGAGGCCATTCAATAGGAGGCGACCCATCCGACAGAGAACTGGTTCAGGCCCGGCGCCAGGGAGAGGAAGGAGAACTGGATAGAGACAGAATCGAGAACATGTGAATAATGTGATCGTAAGGAATGTGAGAAGATGATTCTTAGATGTCTGCCTCAAGAGACCAAACAGCTGCACCGTCCATTATGCCAGGGACACAGAAAAACACATCGTTTATGCCCCAGAGTAAACATCATGATCAACTTTTTTTTTTAACCTGTTGAATCTGAAACCTGTGGGGAATCCCAGTAGAGATATGCTGTGGACGTTACTGGTCAGGAACTCGGAAGCAATCTGTGCCTATCATCAGAATATAGGAAGCAAAATTAATTCCACGAAGATTTGTCTGTAAATAGCTACTATGTTACAGGTACTCTCTTGGTCCCTAAAGATATGTACCTAAAGGTATGTAATGGTAATGATGGAGGAAGAAATCTCTTCCCTGTTGGAACTTTCAATACAGTACAGTGGTGGCTGAAAAGATGCCCAGGAAGAATGTGAACATTGTGGGTGGAAGAACCTTGAGCAAGCAGAAGGAAAGCATCTGAAGGAACCAAGAACAAATGGCCAGTGAAGCAGAAAAAAAAATACAAATGTGGACATCACAAATAATCCCGACCACCAGGTATTTTGCTATAACATTAAAGTGTAACTGACACTTTTTTTTAAAGTCTCATCTCGGATCCTTCATGCATATTTCTAATTTATCCCTTAAATTATGACATATCTCAATACGACAAGCCATACTTCACATTAGCAAAGGGCTTTAAAGTTTACCAGATAAAACATATGTCTAGGGATCTGCCAGGATTCTTGGTTGCAAGCAATTGAAATCAGACTGACTTAAAAAGAAAAGGAATATATTACAATATCTTGGAATAATATCAGTGTTTTCTGAGGAGTCGAGCGTCAAAAATGTACAGGAACGAAGGGAGGCTGGGTAACAAAAATGTCTACCCTGGATACCTGTGCCTGCCACGGTGCAGCGTCCCGGCCAGGGGACCCAGTATTGTGCCACCATGCCGCCATCGCCAACTCCAGGTCTCTGTCCCTGCATCACTCAGTCAAGGGAACAAATTGAGGCCAAAGAATCTGATTGGCTGAGTCTAGGCCATGTGCCCTCACTCTGCCCATCTGGGGGTGGGAGAGGAAATAACTTCCCCACTGGCCTCCTGCTTGGGATTCTCTCTCCCCCCCCCGCCCCTCCCCTGCTCCCATGTGTGCGCTCTCGCGCGCTCTCTCTCTCACTCTCTCTCTCTCTCTCTCTCTCAAAATAAATAAACTTAAAAAAATTCTTCAACATTGAGAACCACTGAACTGGCTCATCTGACTTTATGACTATTCTCAAGTCACAGAGATTGTCGCGATGTGCATTCATTGTAGACTTGACTGGGGCTGTGTGATCAAGAAATGGCCAAAAATGTGATCTTAGCCGTGACACATGGAGTGAAGTTCCTGCCTCAGAATTTAACACTAAAGTTGTCTAGCCCATCCCACTGCTCTCAAGCAGCATTTAGACCCTGGAAAGAAACTGTGAAATTTCTAATTAGTTCTCAGGTAATATAATCCATCAAGAGTATAATTTACCCTGGAAAATAGCAAATGCTATTCAGATGAAGAGGGTTTAGGGATGTGAACAATCCAGTGCTATTTTTTTTAATTGACTAGGCTTTGCTATGGAAGTCTTTTTCTTTCTCATGTAAAACAGAGTGCAAAATAATGCTCTCTGGCTTCCTTTCCAGCCAGGACAAGGAAGAGTATCAGGAAGGGCCATGCTGCCATCAATGAAGCAGTGACCAGAGAACGCACCATCAACATTCACAAGCGCATCCATGGAGTGGGTTCAAGAAGCGTGCACCTCGGGCACTCAGAGAAATCTGGAAATTTGCCATGAAGTAGATGGGAACGCCAGTTGTGCCCTCCACACCAGGCTCAACACAGCAGTCTGCCTGGGTCAAAGGAATAAGGAATGTTCCACACCGTATCCACGCGTGGTTGTCCAGAAAACATAATGAGGATGAAGGCTCACCAAACAAGGTCTATATGTTGGTTACCTTCATACCTGTCACCACTTTCAAAAATCTGCAGTTAATGTGGAAGACAACGAACTGCTGATTGTCAAATAAAGGTAAAAAACTGCAAGTAATATTAATAATAATAATAATAATAATAATAATAATAATAATGTTTTGGAATGTCACTTACCTGCAGCCAACTGCAGCTCTTACAAATAAGTGTGTACAGTATTTATAGATCTGATGTGTGTGTGTGTGTGTGTGTGTGTGAGTGTGCACGCATGCACACACAGTGGGGGATGCTTTAAATACATCAGACTTGGATGCTTTAAATACATCAGATGCTTTAAATACATCATAGGGCCAGTGCTTTCCGTGAATTCTAATACTAGATGTTGTTTGATTTATTTTTAATATTTTATTTATTTCTAGGAGAGAGAGAGAGAGACAGCGCGAGGAGGGGAGGGTCAGAGAGAGAGGGAGTCACAGACTGAAACAGGCTCCAGGCTCTGAGCTGGCAGTCAGCACAGAGCCCGACGCGGGGCTCGAACCCACGAACCGCGAGATCATGACCTAAGCGAAAGTCGGACGCTTAACCGACTAAGCCACCCAGGCGCCCCTGTTGTTTGATTTATTAATAGAGCTTTTTGTTGTTGCTACCCAGTCACATAGTGGGGAAAGAGGGATTACGTATCTGAACAGAGTTTACCAAGAAAAGTAATGTAATTTATGCTTAAAGAAGAAAACAGGACTATAGACAGAGAACTTAGGTTTATGCATAAAGAGCAAGATCTTCTTAATGATGTACTTTTCTAGTCCATATACACACTGCCTTAGTCTGTTCAGCCTGCTATAGCAAAAATACCATAACTGAGTAGATTAGAGACAATAAGCATGTTACTTCCTACAGTTCTGGAGACTGAGAAGTCTAAGATCAAGGTGCCAGCAGATTTGGTGTCTGCTGAAGGCCCACTTCTTGGTTCACAGATGGCTATCTTTTCACTGTGGCCAGGGAGCTCTCTGGGGTCTCCTTTATAAAGGCACTAATCCCTTAATCACTCATGACTTAATCACTGCCCAAAGGCCATCTCCTGATCTGACCACCTTGAGGATCAGGATTTCAACATATGAATTCGGAGGTGACGTTAACATTTCATCCATTGCACATATCCTATATTATATGTCTCTGGTTTACCAAGAGAAAAAAGTATAATAAATCAAAATGGAACTGAAACATATTTACAATTTTTGATGTAAACTGCTAAGCTAAATTGCTGAGTTGCAGCTACGTGTCTGGCAGTGACCAGCCTCATCCAATCCCCATAGTGATCTTCCAGTATGGGTTCCTGTTCTGGAAAGTAACACTGAGGTCCTCTGGCCTTTCCCATTACTAGTAACTCTCAAACAGCCTTTAAACTCTGAGAAGAAGCTGTGAAATTCCCAAATCAGTTCTCAAGCAATTTAATCCACTGATTGATAGAAAAAAAAAATTATCTTGGGAAATACCAAATGCAAATCAGATTAAGAGGATCTATACCAATGAATATTTGATGAGAATATGGTCTTTTCCCTTTTTGACTGAGACCCACAGGTTAAGGAGACTTGCCTAAGATGACAAGGTTCATTTTACTTTTTTGTAATATCTCCTCATTTCCCAGTTTGAGATTAAAATGAAGGGGAAAATGTTTGTTTTTTTTCTAGAATGCTTTTCCACCTTCTTCCTTTGCATCAGCCACTCTGGCTACCGACCAAAGTTCTTTCATGTTAAAAGAAGTCTAACCAATCGGGATTGGTGCAGTCATTCCCCAGACATCACAGGGTGGCAGCAGGAATGAGAAGCCCAGGGGTTTTCCGCTATCGCTCTTGACACTGCCACAGCCCCAAGCCCCCTCCACACAAATGGAACAGTGGGGGAACCTGGTACCAAGGAAGGACCCTTAAGTCCCGGGTGCTTCCCAGCCCCTCGGTGGGACTGACAGGCCTGCATAGATATGAGCAGGGACCCTAACGCGGCTCACATCAACAGCTGCCATGGACACGAGCTTCAAGTTCCAGAGACCTCTGCACTATCCACCCTTTGAGACTGACCCTAACACTCTAGCTCAAAGCCTAAGAACGCATCTTGGCCCTTCAAATGCATGGCTCCTTTCTGTGGCCCCTGCCCAAGCACATAGCTTAACCAGGCTACTTCACCAACAATAAAGCTCAGTTCCTGGGGACCCATCCTAGTTAGGCTTCAGATGTGAGTCCCCAGATATCTACTTCCAGGTTCTCCACATTTCGTTTGTGCCAAAATCTCTTTGTGCCATTCTGCGATTAATGGTTGCCTCCAAGACTAGACTATAAACTCTGTAACAGGGATCTTGACTGTTTTTGCTTACCACCGTATTCCTCAGGGCCTAGCACATACCAGGGGCTTATTGGGTGTTTAGCGAACCACAGGACCTAAAATATTCCTTATCTTCGCTGACTTGCTCAGGCGTCACTTCCTGCATGAAACTCTCAGACCAAGCCAACCACGATGACTTTCTCCTTTATTCCACCACCAGCAAAGGACATGAAAGCACAATAGGGAGAGGTGGGGCTTTCTGGTCTCAGAGGCACTCAGAGTATGAACCAAGGAGAGGAGACCATAAAGCTCAGAAGGAGAAAAGGGACAAACCAAGAGAAAGACGGTAGGTAACCCTGATTCAGGTGAATTAATCTGAAGAATGTGAAACCACGGGTCAAAATCTAATGATCTGTATTAGTCAACTACAGCTGCAATCAAATTACATAACCAAATAGCTCACACAAATCAGCATTCTTTCCCTGCTCATGCATCTTAGTGGCTCTGTTTCGGGCTGCAGTCACCTGGGTTTGGCTCTAGGCTTCAGGCTGGGTCCAGATCTGTTTGTTGAAGCCTAGGTTGAAAGGGGTAGCTATGCGGGGCACGCTCTAACCACTGCCCTATTATGAGGCGAGAGGCCAAGCCTAACCATGTGAGCATATCGAGACTTCTACTCGATGAAGGACTTCACGTCTGCTAAACTTCTCTTGGCTAAATCAACTCATGTGGTCAAGCCCAACACCAAAAAGGGGTATGAAAATATACCCTACCCGCCCTGGGGCGGTGTGAGATCCCACTGCATGAGGGAATGAGGAATGGAGGACATGAGCTATCACTATCACCCAAACAATGAAAGCATACAAGCACTCAAAGCACATTGTGATGAGGAAGAGTTTTTTGTTTTTGGTTGTTGCTCTTTTGGAGAATCTAGAAACGGAAGACTTATTCACTCACTTCACCAATAGTAGGAAACTGCTGCTAAAACCGCAAAGTAGTCTTAGGTTTCCTGTGTGAGTTAGGAACCCGAGTTCTACAGACATCTAGAAATTTCCAGGGTTCACATGAAACCTACACTCGCCACGCAAAATACAGCTGTTATGGATTGTACAACTGAGTTTAAACCTAGCCTCTTTGGAGCCTCCCCTGCCCCCAAGCTCTCCAACCTCACCAAAGAGTAGCATCTGTGGTCATCTTGGGATTCGTTTCTCTGGGAGAACACTATGAGCCAGGGAGTCACATGCAGAGACTTGTTAGAGAATCCTGTAGGGAGATAAACCTATGAGGAAGTGAGGCGGGAAGGATCGGGCTTAGGGAGGAGCCCCGCACAACGCAGGTGCGCCAGAGGCCTCGGCTGAGCAGACAAGGAGGTGTGGAGCTCCGGTGGCCCTTCAGAGGCAAGGAGGCCAGGCCTCTGTAACTCCCAGTTGGCCAGTCAGTGGCTATGGGCCACCCCTCAGAAGCAGTGTAACCTTGAGAAAGTCGGTGCCATGGGGTTGAGGACGACTCCAGGGAGGGGCACAGCCATGAGCCTTCAGAAGGTGGCTTTCCCAGCAGCTGGAGTTGAGTGGGCCTAGGTCCCTGAAAAGGGGCCTCCGCAGAGCACAACGGCACCCACCACAGTTGGTATCCACTGATCCTCTGGGGAACATCTGCTAAGAAACTGGGGGAGGAGAGAAGAACTGGTGATTGACCCGGAGCTAGGGAGCTATACGCTCTTCCCCTCTTCTGTGCGGAAACCAGTAGCATGCTTGGAGAGTACAGGGTGTGGCTTCTGTACTGATCTGGGGAATGGGTAGAAAGGTAAACTGAAAGAAGGCCAGAGAAGATAGCATGATCTATATGACAGCCAGGAGCAACCCCGCCCCAGGGAGAAAAGAACAGATACAGAAAGGAAGGGGGCTGGGGCAACATGGTGAAAGAGACAAGATCCGGAGCAGGCTGAGTAGCGAGAGGAAAAGGAAGAGAGGGGAGGGAACAGAGGAGACACAGAAATTATACTAAGATGGTCACCTTGCGGTAGAGTAAGATTTTGGGATTTAGACCACTGACGATTTTCTGTGTGCCATGCAATTTAATTTCACTTTAATTCTTTCGAGTGCAACCAATTCTTTAAAGTGTAGGGGCGCCTGGGTGGCTTAGTTGGTTAAGCGTCCGACTTTCGCTCAGGTCATGATCTCGCAGTTCGTGGGTTCGAGCCCCGCCGGGCTCTGTGCTGACTGCCAGCTCGGAGCCTGGAGCCTGTTTCAGTCTGTGACTCCTCTCTGACCCTCCCCTGCACACTCTCTCTCTCTCTCTCACCTAGAAATAAATAAAACATTAAAAAAAAATAAAAATAAAGTGTAACTTAATTCTTTGACTGCAACAACCAGTTGGACGCGACGGGAAGTAGCTTAGCTCTATCCACGTCATACGAAAGAAAGGAGAGAACTAACACAGATTTCCTGGGATGGAGGTACACTTAGGGGGTGTCCTTGCGGTGGTTCCCAAAGGGCTGTCTTGTACTTTATGCCGCTCCTTGCTGTGTCACTGACTGTTGAGAATCCAGAGAAGGAATGGGTGGCTCTGGACAGGGTCACACCATCAGCTAAAGTGGAAATGAAATCAATGGCCAGGATCGCTCTTAGGCCTAATTGAGGGAACATTTGAGAAAGTGCAGCGGGAGCATCTTAGTGTGAAGGACACCATTTCCCAGAGCTCTGGAGGCTCACTTTTTACTTTTTAAAATCTTTGAAACTCCATCTGGACCCAAGTGGGTTTAACCATTCTATCATGTTGGGTGCCACTTGTACCTTTAAATGAAACCTGTCCATCACTAGTAGTTGAATAGCTTATGTATGTTAGGAAGACACTTAGCAAAACATAAATGTTGCTCAAAATGTAATGATTTATAAAGGGCCACGTTGTGAAATCACCTCAGTCAGTGCTTAACTCTGTCCAATCCATTTCCGATTTCATCTGATCTTATTTCCCATAACACGGCACTCAGATACTTCTTCCTCAGTAAGCATTCATTTGACTAAGTGGAATTTTGTTCTTACAGATGCCAGTACACATCATTCCTGCTAAGTTTTCTGCATTACACATAAAACACAGGGAGCAGGGCGCCTGGGTGGCTCAGTTGGTTGGGCATCCAACTTCGGCTCAGGTCACGATCTCATGGCTCGTGAGTTCAAGCCCCACATCAGGCTCTTTGGTGACAGCTCAGAGCCTGGAGCCCGCTTCGAATTCTGTGTCTCCTTCTCTCTCAGTCCCTCCATCCCCCTCCTTTAAACAAATAAACATTAAAAATTAAAAAAAAAAAAAAAAAACACCAGGAACATCTTCGTTATCATCCTTTGATGCTTAGCCACTACTTGTGAACAGCCAAGATCACAATCTGGATGGATATCTTCCTCACAGACCCTGCTTTTCTGCCCCTTTGCATTTTGACAACGTACAATGCTCAGTTCTCTCTGCGTTCAGTGCTGCCTTGCCAAGAACATGATTTCTCTTATCATGGTTTCCACCATCTCAAGAGGTAACATCAACAAAAGTCTAAATAGCCAGCAGACAGTGACTATGCACAACTCACACAGCTCATTCATAGGAGGCATTTTCTGTCCAGAGCTCCCTGAAGAAGCCAGATGTGGAACTAAGTGGATATCAAAGGAGCATCACTGGTGGTGATTATATCACAATCATTGGTTCCACACTCTTCGTTTAATGAAAAGCAAGCTAAGAAAGTATTCCCAGCCATAGTTCACGTTCAGAGACAGGTCAGGGGATGTTTGAGTTGTCCAGAGGAAAAAATCCATGGAGCTAACAGAATTAATTAGAATTACAGGCAAAGTAACTGACAGTGGAGGTGATGTTCAGGGTTTGAAAAACCCCATCTTCCTTTATAAGTACATATTTGAAATACAGCTATGAGGGGCGCCAGGGTGGCTCAGTCAGTTAAGCGTCCAACTTCGGCTCAGGTCATGATCTCACAGTTCGTGATTTCGAGCCCCAGAGCGGGCTCTGTGCTGACAGCTCAGAGCCTGGACTTGCTTCAGATTCTGTGTCTCCCTCTCTCTCTGCCCTTCCCCTGCTCATGCTCTGTCTCTCAAAAATAAATAAACATTAAAAAAAATAAATAAAATAAAATACAGCTATAAACGAACGTAATCTAGCTCTTATTGCTGGCTGCTTGATTACTGTTAAATGAGGCCGTGTTGAAAAGTAGAGCTTGCCACAGTGACCTTCTATTCCATTTTGAATTTATGTTTAATTGTAGCCAAAAAGCTGGGCCCACCAAATAACTTGCGATCTTCTGGCTTCTTTCAACCAAGTTTTAAGTGAACCAGCGCAAAAGCATAACAGTCCAAATGACAGTACAGGCTATGATAAAAAATAAGGGAAAACAATCACATTTTGGTTCTTCTTAGGGTATTTGCTTTGAAAACACTAATTTAAGAATTAAATCAGCAATCTGTATGAAATTATATATCTTGTGGATAAAACAGACTCTGATTTAAAAGATGTTTTGTCCTCCCTACTGGGAACCAATACATAAGTCTGGTTCTCGTTAATCTCCCATGTTCTACCATTTCAGAAATACATTTCAGTTTTATGAAGTGATAGTTCACAGCCACAACACTAGAGAAAGTAATGGATTATTGCGCAAAAATGGCATAATTCTGTGAGCGTGGTGACTGAAATGATGGTCTTCCTACAAATACCAATAAATTTAAGCAACAGAACAGTGTTACATAGAGGCAAAAAAAAAAAAAAGATGGTTCTGGTGCAGGTTAGTGCTCAAAACAAAACAAGACTTATTTTCTTTTCTGTACAATTGAACTGTGGGCTGTATTAAATCTGAGCACATGGCTAAGGTACGTTGCACACTGGTGGGCTCGGAAACTCGGACCACCGAAACTGCCAGCACCACAGAGAAGCAGAGGGTCCTTGGAGAAGGGACCCAGGATTCAGAGCGGGACAAGCCTGGCTGTGACACACCGTGATTTCCTGTCCCTTCAGCTGTGCGGTCTTTGCCCACTAGGGCACAGCTAGACATCTATGTGGCACCAGGAATGGCCGATTCCATCCAAACTCCTGGCCTATAACAGTAGTCGTGACAATGGCTGGAAGCCAGGATGCCCTGTAGCCAGATTAACCTGGGTGGCAGAGCTGCCTCCACCATTTAGGTCCAGTGGGCCTGGGGCAAGTTCTCCAACTTCCCCCAAACCTTAGTTTTCACATTCACAAACTGGTGATCCTAATGTGAGTTCCAGCAAGAGAGGACCCTGAAGAAGGATGGGGGTGCAGGTAATTTATATGGGGAATGATCGCAGGAAGCTCAGGGAGGGGGTGGGGACAGTGAGGTGGAGAAAGCAGCAAAGCCAATGAAAGGCACCTCTAGGACACCGTGAGGATCCGAGGTGGGAACGTAGAGTGCTTGGTCCATAATGAAGCCTCAGTACATGAGAGTGATGACGGCGAAGAAGCCAGCTGAGTGCACGTATGTGGCTCTGCACAGGCTCCCTGCTCTGTGGGTCAATTGCTCGTGCAGTTTTAAAGGAAGTTCTTGATGAGTCTGCAGAGCAGAAGGACAGGCTCAACCTACGTCGCTGAGTTCCCATGTCTAAGTGTGCGTGACACCTTTCACGGGCACAAGGCGCTTTTACCTTCGTGGGCCCCTTCCGCCATAAAGTATGTATAAATATATTTTATGACTATGTTGGTATAAAGATGAATATGTTAATATTATCCATTGAGACACTTTCTTGGACGTAAAAGTTCATGCTTTCCATCTGAATTCGAAAGAAACTAAAACATTTTTCAGGCTCCAGGCACTTCGCCTCCTATGCCTAATGGATCGGTAGATTTACATATATTATTTCACTTCATTCTTACAAGAACCATGAAAAAGTGATTTCTTATCCTCATTTTTCAGATATGGAACTGAGGCTAAGAAAGGTGAAATGGCCCATCCAAATTCACACAGCCAATGGCAGAGCCGAGCGTTCTCATGTATGTTCTGAATTCTTCTGGCAGTCCTATGGATCGAGAGCCCACCCTGATTCTCGCTGTATTTGCTCAAATCCGAAACATCACAAATATATGTAAATATACGCACACGGAAACAAACATACACACACACTCAGAAATATGCCCTTCGCCTGGGGGGCTCAGTCAGTTAAACGTCCGACTTCCGGTAGGTCATGATCTCAGGGTTCATGGGTTAGAGCTCCGAGTCAGGCTCTGTGCTGACAGCTCGGAGCCTAGAATCTGCTTCAGATTCTGTGTCTCCCTTTCTTTCCGCCCCTTCCTTGCTCACACTCTGTTTCTCCCTCTCTCAAAAATAAACAAACGTGCTAAAAACTTAAATATGTTTTATTATTTTTGGGGAAACAGTTGCGTCCGATCTCTTTTAGTCATGATCTCGCGGCGGGTTCGAGCCCTGCAGCCGGGCTCTGTGCTGACTGCCAGCCAGAGCCTGGAGCTCAGACTCCTCCTGACCTCCTCCCCTGCTCACGCTGTCTTCTCTCTCCTAGAAATAAATAGAACATTTTTAAAAATAAATAAATAAATAAATATCGTTTTATTTTTTTAATGTTCATTTGTTGTTGAGAGAGAGAGAGAAAGTGTGAGCAGGGGAGGGTCAGAGAGAGAGGGAGACACAGAATCTGAAGCAGCTCCGGGCTCTGAGCTAGCTGTCAGCACAGAGTCTGACGCGGGGCTCAACGCATGAACTGCGAGATCATGACCTGAGCCAAAGTCGGACGCCCAACCGACTGAGCCATCCGGGCGCCCCTAAAAATGTATTCTTTTCCATCAGCTTGTTTGCATATAATCCATCACAGCCTGAGGAAGATCCCTAGAACCAGGGCCTGAAAAAACAACTTTTCTAACAAACAAAGGGAACCAGTCACAAAAATCCATTAGAGAAGACACTTTATAAGAGAACAGCAAACCTTTACAGGGGAACAAAATTGCACCTTCAGAAGAAACAGCAAGAAGCCAGGGCATAATGTACTTACTGAAATGGAGTATAGATACATTTCGGAACATAATAATGAGAAAAAGTGATTCAACACCTTTGCTCCTGACATAGCTCACGATAAGGATGAGGAATGAAGAGGATTATTCCCTTTCAGGGAAAAGGTGCAGGTGCTAAAGCACTACATTTCAAAGGAATCATTCAGGACCTAGGAAGAATCTAACCATTATTTGTGCTGGTCTAACATTCACACAGACACTAAAGAAAAATTTTCCAGCAGAACCTTCCAGAAAGAAGTGCCCAGAGACTTTTCTCAATTCAAACCAACAATGCTACATCCCCTCTTCACACCATCTCCTTTCATTTCTGTCCCCCCCACACTTTCTACCTCAGACTCACCCCCATTCCACTGAGTGCTCAGGACACCCCAAAACACGCAGTGGCAACTGAGTGCCTGCATATGCCAAAGACGGTCATCGGTCCTGGGAAGAGAAAAATGCTAAAACACAGACAAAGCCCCTACCCTCAAGGAACTTAGGCGAATCAATCAGTATACAAAGAATCAAAAGCATTTCACATATAGAGATATGAACACACACCTAGGGTTGAAGTTAAAAAAAAAAAAAAATTCGATTCTGACTAGCTTAATCCTCCGAATACAACCATTGGAAAGATTGCGGTGTCTCAGTCTCACAGAAGTAGAAGGGCCACATGTACTGGGCTCGGGAGGAAGTAAAAGCCATCACCGTCCCATGCGAGTGTTCCTCTGCACATGGCCACACATCACTGCTCGCCAAAACGCAAGCAATACCCTGTCTCTTGCTCAGCGCTCTACACCTAGCCTCTACCTTCTGGCACCCTCTGTGCCACTCAAACTGACTAACGTCTCCAATTTCAATTCTAAATTTCAGAAGAGAAAAAGAGATTGGCCATCTTGGGTCAGGTACCCACTTCTGATCTAATGAGCTGTTGCTGCACATACCACAAATGTCTCTTGGGTCCCACCCCTTGAGGTGGGAAGAAACGAAGAGTTCTCACAGAGAATTCTATCATAACTCAGTCTCCATAGAGATGACATTTCAGCGTTGTTCTTTCAGTAAGTGGTGTTATCCAGTTAATCTTTCTGCGTCCTTTTCCCCCCAGGTAATTGAGATATAATTGACATACACATATTATCTAAGTTTAAGGTGTACAATGTGTTGATCTGATACACTTATATATCACACTTTAAAGTGATTACCATCACCGTGCTCACTAGCACCTCACATCACATAATTACCATCTCTTTTTTGTGGTGAGTACCTTTAAGATCTACTCACTTAGAAACGTTTAAGTACATAATACAGAATTATTATCTATAATCACCATGCTGTACACGAGACTCCCCAGAACGTATTCATCTTATAACTGAAAATTTGTACTCTATGAGTGACATGTCCCCATATCTGCCACAAGCCTCTGGTGAGCACCACTCTACTCTGTTCCTAATCCTTCTGCATTCTCACTCACCCTCTTTGGATCCATAGTAGATATTTGTAAGAATTCTGGCTTAAGAACTAAGAATAAAGTCTGCAACAGTCAGTTAACCCTCTGAATTCGGCTCGGGAGACGTGATCTCACGGTACATGGGCTCAAGCCCCCGTGTCAGGCTCTGTGCGGACAGCTCAGAGACCATGGCCTGCTTCAGATTCTGTCTGTGTGTCTCTCTCTTCCCCTCCCCGGCTCATGATCTGTCTCTCTATCTCTCAAAGACAAATAAACCCTAAAAATTACAAAAAAAAAAAAAGGATGAAGTCTGCAACTGAAAATTAAACTCAAAGCAAGTTAATATTTCTTGGTTACATCCCAACCAACTAAGCCTACCGGCCATAGATTTAAACTAAGGCAAGAACATTGTTTCAACACTCAAGCTTCCATTATTCAAAATGCCCCTGATTTCCTGAAATCAAATGGTTTATCCTAGGTGGGGACATCAGTGATCACGGTCTGTGGCAGATACCTTCAGAAGCCAATGATTCATTGTTATTTTCTCTGGGCCCACGGTCTGCTCGGCCGCTCACCTCACTCTCGCTCCAGGGCTGCCCTCCAGCAGCTGAGTCCTCTCCGTCCCAGCTGGCTGAACCGGAGCCCTCGCCAGCCTGAGCAAGACCGATCGTATTCTTGTATCTGGGCACTGGGACTAGAAGGCTGAAGGGCTATTAGCAACTTGTGTGGGGAGCAAGGCCCATTCGTTACAGCCTCTGAGAGTAGACGACTTTTCGGCCACTGTGGAAACCAAGAATCTGAAAAGGACCGTGAGCAGGAAGACATGAATAAAGCTGACGCTCAGCAGTTTGAGAATCCAGAATAATACATGTACCATTCGAATTTTAGGCCCAGCCCTTTCCTGAGATCTGCCGATACCCCTGCTTTGTGCATCCACACCTACTTCTACAAGATGTCCTTTAGCTAGCTCAGTCGGCAAAGGTTACGAACAACCAAAGTCTTGACTAGCACATTAGGTTACTGACGCCCTGACAGCTTCTTAAAGGACAAATCTGAGTGCCCCCACATTTCTTTTTTTTTTTTTTTAATGTTTATTTAGTTTTGAGAGACAGAGAGAGAGAGAGAGACAAATTGTGAGCAGGAGAGGGTCAGAGAGAGAGGGAGACACAGAATCCGAAGCAGACTCCAGGCTCTGAGCTGTCAGCACACAGCCCAATGCGGGGCTCGAACCCATGAACTGTGAGATCATGACCTGAGCTGAAGTCGGCCACTTAGCCGACTGAGCCCCTCAGCCCCCCTCCCACATTTCTTAGTTCATATTTCACAATTTATAATGAAACTATATGCCTTCTGAGTGTCAGTCCCAACATACTTCTGGCACTATAGTTTGTCCGAGTGGCTATTCTTTGGGAAAGAGGAACCAAAATCACACTTTTAGGAAGTGGAGGAGGGGGGTTGTTTGATAGCTCTGGGCTAAATCCTGCCTGCCATCTACCTCCATCTATCACCTCCAGGCTTCCAAGATGACTCCATGCATAAAGAAAAATAGCAAAAGTAAAAATAAGGGTCTACTTTATTTTTAGCTGAGCGCATTTGTGATAAAGCCGGATGAAGCCAAGATCACTTGGCAAGAAACAGGAAGGGTTCTGGTCTCCAGGCCATTATGGCGCCTCGTCCAGGGCTCCGTGCGCCACGCTCACCCATGGTCCAGCTGGGCCGGGCAACCTTGCCTGCAGCACCCACCTCCCAATCTGTCGGATTCAGCAAACTGCCCCTTCTTCATGGCCCACACAGCCGACTCCTGTCCCCAACCTCAAGGTCTTCGTAGCCAGACACATCCCACGCAAGCAGGGTCACAGACCCTGCACTCCTCAGATTCGCCAGTTCTGGTCTCTTCCCTCAAGGGCTGAGAAGGCGGTTGTTTTCGGACAGCCTCTGAAGCACAAAATTCTTCTCTAGGCCTTTATCCGTCAAAGGAACCAAGGACAAGAACACACTCAGGAGCGACGGGCTTAGCGCGTACATTCTCCATGGGGTGATGCTGCCAAGAGGGGTCAAAAGTGATTCTTGGGAGAGAAGAAAACTTATTCTTGTTCATGTATAAAGTCCAGGTAAGTACAGATATACAGGCACTACATCTGTGCTACTGAAATTTCATGGGGGCGGGGGGGTGATAATTATGGGGAAAAAAGCCTCAAAAAGACTCCGTAAGAAAAAAAGAAAAAAGGATGTGAGTGGCATCTGGGTGGCTCAGTCGGTTAAGCATCTGACTCTTGATTTCAGCTCAGGTCATGATCTCACAGTTCATGAGTTTGAGCCCGGCACCAGGCTCTGTGTTGACAGCTGAGAACCTGCTTGGGATTCTGTGTCTCTGTCTCTCTGTCTCTCTCTGTCCCTCCCCTGCTCATGTGCTCTCTCTCCCAAAATAAATAAATAAACTTGAAAGAAAAAAAGAGAAAAGGAAAGGAAGGAAGGAAGAAGGAAAGGAGGACAGAAGGAAGCAAGCAAGCGAGGGAGGGAGGGAGGAAGGGAGGGAGGGAGACTTTGGAACCCGTAAGGTGGATTCTGTGGTGCGCCTTCCAGGCTCTGTCACTCCTGATGGACCCATTCCCAGCTCTGTGCACACTAGCTGCTAAGGACTCCCCATTACTCTTTCTCCAAGGACTGCCCTTTGCAGAAGGGGAGTCAACTTTTCCCAGGAAGGCTATGCTCACGCTTTCCCTTTTTCTCTTTCTCTCCTCTGTGCTCTGCTCCATTTCTGTGAATGTCGAGCCTGTTCATGCACTTTTTCATTCTGCATCTTTCTCAGACCTTCCCCCAATTAACCCTTTGTTCTGCAAACTGAACCTTCTCTTTACACTTCCCTGATTCTTTTCCAAGCATCATTCCCATCAGAGGATTCTCCATCCGTGACGATGCCCTTTCTCCTGTGACTCTTACCAGCACCCTGAGAGAGAGAACCTTGCCTCATTCTCGTTTCTACTCCCAGGACCTAACTCCGCTCCTGGCAGGATCAGATGTTCAATAACTGTTGGATCCGTCACCGTTTTTATAGGACATCCTTCCGAGTCTTTGGGCAAGCTGCACCCTACAAGACGGGAGAAGGCCGCGAAGCAGCTCCTAGTTATTTCAAAGTTGGTCCATTCATTGCAAAGACCCAGTTCTACTTTTGCACTCACACAGGCATCAAGAGCCAAGAAAACAAACCACCAAAACCATCCTGTCCAAAATATATCCAGTCATCATAAACAGAACTTCTTTAGAACAAGTCGAAAATTCTGAGAAAATACATCTCTACTGAAATAGGTGTACTAACATCCAAAGGCTAAACATAAATAAAATATAAATAATAGCAATTTCCTCTGGCAGACTACGTATAGTTTATAGTTATTTTATCTGCACTCTTTTGAGGCTCAACCTAGATAATATTTTATCCATTTTTAAAAGGATGAAAGTATTTGAACAAGTTCAAGTGAGTCCGCGAAGGTTGCAGAGTAATGTGTGGGGAACTGAATTCAAAGCCATGCCCTGCATACTTGGTCCAGTGGTTCACAATCAGGGGCAATTTCGCCCCCCAGCAAATTTTTGGTAAGACCAAAAGATATTTTATGGTTGTCACAGCTGGGGGAGAGGTGCTACTGGCATCTCCTGAGAAAGATCAGGAATGTTCCTAAACAGACTACCATATACAGGACAGCCCTCCATAACCAAGAATTACCTAGCCCAGAATGTCAACAGTGTTAAAGACCCCTGATCTAGTCCAATGTGTTCACCATCACATCACATTGTCTCGAAGTAGACAACTTGGCTCGCAAATGGGTAGGGAATTATAGAAAACTTTGGCCACCAGGCTGTGCTTTCCAACACAAGAGACATGAGCTACACATTGAGTGCATGAAGTGTGTCTAGTACAAATAGAGCAGACTCTGGGTTTTGATGTTTTGTTTTGTTTTTTTTTTTAATTTCTGAGAGAGACAGTGTAAGCAGGGGAGGGTCAGAGAGAGGGAGATAAGGAATCCGAAGCAGGCTCCAGGCTCTGAGCTGTCAGCACAGAGCCCAACACAGGGCTCAAACCCATGAACCATGAGATCGTGACCTGAGCCGAAGTCGGACGCTCAACTGACTGAGCCACCCTGGCACCCCTGGGTTTTGAAGACAGTGTCAAATACAGCATATAAATTCCCTCAATATTTTCATTGATATATTAGAGACGTTCCAGATCTGCTACACTGAATACAATGTATACCCAAAAATCATTTTCACTTCTTTTTACTTTTTTTTTTTAACATGGCTATGAGAAAATTTAAAATTCCAAGCTAAATACGTCAGTCAGAGTAAGCCAAATATATGATTTCACTCATATGTGGGATTTAAGAGACACAACAGATGAACACAGCGGAAGGGAAGGAAAAATAAGATAAAAACAGAGAGGGAGGCAAACCATGAGAGACTCTTAAATACAGAGAACAAACTGAGGGCTGCTGGAGGGGAGGTGGGTGGGGGGATGGGCTACACGGGTGATGGGCATTGAGTAGGGCGCTTCTTGGGATGAGCACTGCGTGTTGTATGTAAGTGATGAATCACTGGGTTCTACTCCTGAAACCAACACTGTATGTCAACTAACTTGAATTTAAATAAACAAACAAATGAAATTCTAGATGTGCCTCAGGCTTGTGGCTTGCATTATATTTCTGGTGCTACGCAGATCGTTGCTGCAGAAAATATCTAGTTGAAACAATGCATGGGGGCACCTGGGTGGCTCAGTCAGTTAAGCCTCCGACTTCAGCTCAGGTCATGATCTCACAGTCTGTGGGTTCGAGCCCTGCATTGGGCTCTGTGCTGACAGCTCGGAGTGCGTGTCTCCCCCTCTCTCGGTCCCTCCCCCATTCATGCTCTGTCTCGGTCTCTTGCTCTCTCTCTCTCACTCTCTCTCTCTCAGAAATAAATAAACATTAGAAAAATTTTAAAAAAAAAACAGTGTACGTCATATAGGTAAAATCATAGCCCCCACAAAGATGTTCACATCTTCTTACCAGCAACCAATGAATATGTCATCGTACATGGCAAAAGGGACTTTGCAGAGGTGATTAAGGATCCCTATAAGGAAAGAGGGAGGCTGGAGGGTCAGAGAAGGAGTGTGATGACAGAAGCAGCGTCCACGAGAAACTGAAAGATGCTACGCCGCTGCCTTTGAAAATTAAGAAAGGGGCCACAAGCCAAGGATGCAGGCAGCTTCTAGCAGGTGGAAGAAGCAACAGAATGACTTCTCCTCTAGAGCTTCCAGAAGGAACATAGCACTGCCGACACCCTGGTTTTCGCCCGTTGATACCCATTTCAGACACCTGACCTCCGGAACTGTAAGATAATAAACCTGCACTGTCTTAAGCCACTACGTCTGTGGTAATGTGTGGCAGGGGCGTGGGAAACGGATACAGTGTTACGCACACAGAGATGGATTCTGTTGCACACCAGCTTTCCTTCAAAATGGAAAATTCTAGGGGCGCCTGGGTGGCTTAGTCGGTTAAGCGTCCGACTTTCGCTTAGGTCATGATCTCGCCATTCGTGGGTTTGAGCCCCGCGTCGGGCTCTGGGCTGACTGCCAGCGCAGAGTCTGGAGCCTTTTTCAGTCTGTGACTCCCTCTCTCTCTGACCCTCCCCTGCTCACGCTGTCTCTCTCTCTCTCTCCTAGAAATAAATAAAACATTAAAAAAAAATTTTTTTAAAAAAAATGGAAAATTCTACCAAATATATGACTCCATTTTAGGAAGCAGAAATCGATCTGACTTTGATGAAGCACATTCACTGAGAGCTGACATATTCTGGGGGGTCTTTGTCACCTCCACATTTATAATACAATGCATTTGCCAAAACGACTGAGCCCGGTGAACCCCGGTAAATTGTATCGGGCCCACGCGTGGATAATTGATCGGTATAAGACACATGGTGTCACAAGTAGAAATCACTACAGAGACAAAGAATGGGATGCTGAAAAAGAAAAAACAGATTGTCCTATACAACATACGTATTCACACGCAATACCACGCCCTGTGGGTAGATGGTCGTTACCCAGCCCACGCTATTGAGATTCCAACATAAAAGCAAACTGCTATAAGTGAACAGCAATTATATACACAAAGAAGATGACATTTTAGCTAAACACCTAAGTGCGAGCATAGTCGCTGTAAGCCTCTCTACTTTTCTATAATACCCAAGCTCACGTGATCACCAGGCAAATACAGGTTTTTAAAATGCAGACCATCCCTATTCACAAGCCTCTGTGTTTGCCCGCAGAGCTGGAGAGTTAATCCTTTGGATAATATCACTTTTCAAGGAAGGTGGGCTTTAGTCAAAAAAAAAAAAAAAAAAAAAGAAAGAAAGAAATTTAAATAGGAGGGATTAATAATACACTAATCTCCTTAGTAACTGAAGCTAATTTATGAGAACTATAAACTTTAATCTATTTCCAACTTTAAAAGCAGAGAACATAAGTCAACCAGAAAAGTATTTCTGGCTAGCTACCAAAATTATAAATGATTCTCTTTTGGGCAGAAGCGGCAAGAGCTCTGGACTAGGGCAAGACAGAGGATCTAGGCCCTGTTCCGGAACCCAGGTACCAGGCAGCTCTAAGCAAGGCCCTTGGGCTCTCAAATCACAGTTTTCTCCTTCACGATACTAAAATATTAGACCAGCTGTATGTCTCTATGGCTCTCGACAGCTCAAAACCCGTCTATGCTTAAGCACTCATACCGGACTGTTTTATTAATTTCATTTTTGCTAGCATGTAAAAGCATAACTTACAAAGACTTTTACCTCTCAGGTTGTACCCGTGACACTGCACGTCTGGTGCCTCAATGAAAGAGAGCAGAATGATCTGTCCTATGGTTTATTCAGTATGTAGGGATTTGAGGTTTTCACATGTCTTGTAGTGAAAATGTTGACACAGATTACTGCCCTCTAATAAAAATAATTTTCATTACATGAGGCCAGAAATATGTGTGCGAGGAAAAGTAAGATCCAAACAACGGATCAGCATATCGGCTTCTGCGGCTTCACCTACTCCCTTCCCCCCCGCACCACCCACCCCACCCCCGCAGTCCCCTCCCCCTCTCCTATCTCTGTCCAACATCATTAATCAGAGGCGAGGCTTAACTATAAATAGGCGCGGGAATTGACTTAACTAACTTTAACATGGAGGCAAAGGGCTGGGGTAGGTTCCAAGTTGGCTCCATTTCGCTTCATTCCTGAAGATTTTCCAGCAAGGTCTAAACCTCCTGCCGCTCTCTTCTCCCTCAGAGTCTTCACTGTCCTGTGTTAAAACTCCAGGCAGCACTTTCCCTTTCTTCTTGCCGTGTAGGACAGTCTCCTTGTCTTCATTTGCACCGGGCAACGCCTGTGCTCGGTCACAGAGATAATACACAAAGTCACGGATGTCTGTAAAAGTCACTCAAAAATGTCCAGGGGCGTTTAAAAAAAAAAAAAAAACAGGTCTAGAGGTTTTAGAGTTTAGAGGTAGCCTGGTCAATACTCTGAATACAGAATCTGGCTAAAAATAAAGCAGGTTTATGGAGGCTTTGTTGTAAATACAAAAAAAAAAAAAAAGATAAAACCAAATCATAATCAAGCTGGGGCAAGAGGAATAGGGCAGTATGCAAAGGAACTGAACGATACGCAGACTTCGTTTTCTTGCGCTTCATTTTATTGTACTTCACAGTGTGTTTTTTTACAAATTGAAGGTTTGTGGCAACTCTGTGTCGAGCAAGTCTACTGGTGCAATTTCCCCAACAGCACTTGGTCACGTTGTGTCTGTGTCATGTTCTGGGAATTCTCATGGTGTTGCAGGCTTCTCCACTATTAGACATTTTTTTCTGCTGATCTGTGAGCAGCGATCTTTGGCGGTGCTGCTATAATTGTTTTGGGGTGCCACGAAGCAGCTGATACAAGATGGCAGACTTAACTGATAAGTGTGTGTGTTCTGACCACTCCATCGACGGGCCGGTGCCCTGTCTCTCTCCCTCTCCTTGGTCTGCTCTATTCCCTGAGACACAACAGTACTGAAATCAAGCCACTTACTAGCCCTACAATGGCCTCTACGTGTTCCAGTGAAAGGTAGAGTCACACATCTCATATTCAATCAAAAGCCAGAAAAGACCAGGCTCAGAGAGGAAGGCATGTCGAGAGCCCAGATAGGCTGCAAGCTGGGCCTCTGGTACCAGACAGTTAGCCAAGTTTTGAACGCGAGGGCAAAGTTCTTGAAGGAACTTAAAAGCGTTACTCCAGTCAACACACAAACGATAAGAAAGTGAAAGGCCTTATTGCTGATATGGAGAAAGTTTTAGTGGTCTGGATAGAAGATCAAACCAGCCACTGCATTCCCTGAAGTCAAAGCCTAATCCAGGGCAAGGCCCTGATGCTCTTCAGTTCTGTGAAGGCGGAGGGAGGTGAGGAAGCTGGCAGAGACCGGTTCATGAGGTTGAAGGAAAGAGGCCGACTCCATAACACCGACGTGCAAGGCGAGGCCGCCGGTGCTGAGGCTGCAGCTGCAGCCAGTGACCCGGAAGATCTAGCTCAGGTGCCGCAATAAGGTGGCTCCTCTAAACGACGGATTTTCAGTGTACACGGAACAGCCTTCTACCGGAGGAAAATGCTGCCTAGGACTCTCACGGCTAGAGAGGAGAAGTCAATGTCTGGCTTCAAAGTTTCGAAAAATGGGCTGACTCTCTTGTTGGAGGCTAATGGAGCTGGTGACTTCAAGTTGAAGGTAATACTCATTTGCCATTTTGAAGATCCTAGGGTGCCTAAATATTACGCTAAATCTGCTCTGCCGGTGCTCTATAAATAGAACAACAAAGCCTGGATGACAGCACGTCTGTTTACACCATGGTTTACTGAATATTTTAATCCCACTGTTGAGAACTACTGCTCAGAAAAAGAAATTCCCTTCAAAATATTACCGTTCATTGACAATGCACCTAGTCATCCAAGAGCTCTGACGGAGATGCACAGTGACATTGATGTTGTTCTCATGCCTGCTGGCACAACTTCCATTCAGCAGTCATGGATCGGGGAGTCATTGTGCCTTTCAAGGCTCATTCTTTAAGAAAGACACTTTGTAGGTTACAGCTGCCATAAATAGTGGCTTTTCTGATGGATGTGGGCACAGGCAACTGACAACCTTCTGGAAGGAATTCACCATTCTAAATGCCATTAAGATCATTCATGATTCACGGGGAGAGGTTGAAACCCCAACATTAATGGACAGTTGGAAGAAGTGGATCCCAACCCTCCTGGGTAACTCTGAAGGGTTTAAGGCTTCCGCGGAGGAAGTAAGTGTGGATGTGGTAGAAACAGCAAGACAACAAGGATGAGAAGTAGAGCCTGAAGATGGGACTACGTTGCTACAATCTTCCGATAAAACTTGAATGGATGAGGAGTTGCTTCCGGATGAGCAAAGAAAGTGGTCTCTTAAGACAGAACCTACTTCTGGTGAAGCTGCCGTAAAGGGGGTTGAGATGACAACAGAGGTTTTAGGTTATTGATAAAGCAGTGCCAGGGTTTGGGAGGATTGTCTCCAATTTTGAAAAAAGTTCTACTGTGGGTGAAATGCTATCAAACAGCATTGTGTGCTGCAGAGAAGTCATCTGTGAAAGGAAGCGTCAATCCATGCTGCAAACTTCACTGTCATCTTATTTTAAGAAACTGCCACAGCCACCCCAACCTTCAGCAACCACCACCCTGATCGGTCAGCAGCCCTCAATGTCAAGGCAAGACCCACCACCGGCAAAAAGACGAGGACTAGAGCTCAAATGATGGCTAACATCTTTAATTAAGGTATGTACATGTTTTAGACATAATGTGATTGCGCTGTTAATAGACTATAGTGAAAACATAAATTATGTATGCACTGGGAAACCAAACAATTCATTTGACTCGCCTTATTACAACATTCACTTTATTGCAGTAGTCAGAAACTGAACTCATCGTGTCTCCAAAACACGCCGGTGCCAAGGAAAAAAGACACTCAAACCGTTTTTGTAAAACTTTCTTCTATGATGTCCAGACAAGAGTTTTAAGTTCATTCTGTATGGTGTCCCCTCTGCTTCAAAACATGGTTATGATCAATGAAATATAAAAAGAGAACACCAAAAGACAATAGCAAAATACAAACCAAGATCTATAGCCTCACCAGTAGTGGTGAGCATGAAGTCACAGTCTGCGGGGTGCTGGGCCCTTAAACAGCCAGCAGGAGGCAGGAATTTCTTTCCAGTGGGGGATTAAAAGTCCTCTACTTAATATGAAGGATAGAACCCAGGCTCTAGGCTTAAAGCTGGATAGGATTTAGAAGCACCTGCTTCTTAAAGGAAGGTAAAACAAACTAGTATCAATTGATTCCTGGATTTACAAGTTACACCGTTGGTTATACCTTGGTTATTAAGGGGGAGGACGTGACTTTACTTCTGAGGGAGCATCTGGCAATGTGTGGAGACATTTGGGGCTGTCGTTACTAGAGAGAAAGATGTGCTACTGGTACATAATGAGTAGAGGCCAAGGATGCCGCTAAACATCCTACAATATACGGTACAGTCCCTCACAACAAAGAATGATCTGGTCCAAAATGTCAAGAGTTTCCCTATTAAGAAATCCTGGATTAAATAAAGCTGAAGACTTATGGAAGCAGGAGGCATCAACACAGCCGGTCTACACCAAAATCTGAATCAGGCTGCTACTGGCTTAGAGACTGGCTCTGTATCATTTCTAAGTTCACAATGAGATGTGAGTCTGTCCTCTGGGCCCAAGTAGAAGCTAGCTGAAAGACCTGAGACATGAAGAGATACCCATTGGGGGGGGGGTTGTCTAGATGGCTCAGTTGGCAGAGCATCCGACTTTTGGTTTCAGCTCAGGTCATGATCTCATGGTTCATGGGATCAAGCCCCATGTCGGGCTCTGTGCTGATGGTGCAGAATCTGCTTGGGATTCTTTCCTCTCTCTCCCTCTTCCCCTCCCCCCTCTCTCTTTCTCTCAAAATAAATAAATGTACTTTAAAAGTTTTCTTAAATATTAAAAAAAAAAGAGAGACAGAGTAAAGAAAATGAAAATGCAAAAACAAATGAACGAGAGTTTTTCTCTTGAAAGCTGAGAACAAACTGAGGGCTGATGGGGGTGGGGGAGAGGGGAAGGGGGTAGGTAATGGGCATGGAGAAGGGCACTTGTGGGGATGAGCACTGGGTGTTAGATGGAAACCAACTTGACAATAAACTATTTAAAAATAATAATAATAATAAATAAAAACAGAAACAAAAAATCATCACTCAGAATTAGCTTAGGAACCCAAATTACAAAACCTGTGAAGAAATATTACACTGAAAAAGACAGCTAATAAGATAAATATTCATAAATGAGTTTACTCCAGTGAAAATAATTTTACAAAAGAGCTTGACAAAGCCTTGAAAAGAAGTATGTTTTAAATGTCCAGGAATATACAAGATAAGATCACATCTACAAAAACGGAAGAAATTATGACACAAAATCAGGCAGAAGGATCAACTGATGAATGGATCAAGAAGATGTGGTTTATATATACAATGGACTACTACTTGGCAATGAGAAAGAATGAAATCATGCCATTTGCAGCAACGTGGATGGGACTGGACGGTATATGCTGAGTGAAACAGTCAGAGAAAGACAGATATCACATGTTTTCACTCATATGTGGAACTTGAGAAACTTAACAGAAGACCATGGGGGAAGGGAAGGGGGAAAAAAAACAGTTCCAAACAGAGGGAGGGAGGCAAACCATTAGAGACTCTTAAATACAGAGAACAAACTGAGGGTAGATGGGGTAGGGGGCTGGGGAGAGGGGAAAGTGGGGGATGAGCACTGAGGAGGGCACTTGTTGGGATGCGCACTGGGCGCTGTATGTAAAAGAGGAACCACGGGAATCTACCCCAAAAAACCAAGAGCACATTGTACACACTGTGTGTTAGCCAATTTGACACTAAATCATATTTTCAAAAGTAAAAACAAAACAAAATCAGGCGGAAGGGAGGAAGGATAACAAAATAAATTTAAAATTAGGAAAAACTTATTGTTTTTAAAGTTAAAAATGCAAACGATAGGATAATCTTTAAACCTGAAAGAGCTGAAAAGTTAATAAATTAGATTTTGTTACCAAGAAATCTGCCCGGAAGCCAGAGAAAAAGAAATTAAAAATTGCTAAAGAGCGTTTAAGAATCAGGGGGAATGGCTTGGGAGTCTCCAACTCCAGAGGCTTATCAGAGATTCAGAACCTCTTATTAGAGATTTTAAAAAATAGAAGCCTGGGCGCCTGGGTGGCTTAGTCGGTTGAGTGTCCGACTCTTTCCTTCGGCTCAGGTCATGATCTCCTGGTTCGTGGGTTTGAACCCCACATCAGACTCTGGGCTGGCAGTGCGGAGGCTGCTTGGGATTCTCTCTTTCCCTTTCTCTGCCCCTCTCCCATTCATTCTCTCTCTCTCAAAAATAAATTTTTTTAAAAAGTGAAAAAATAAAAAACAAGTCTGAAACAACAGACGTATTTGCACATAAATACACAATAGTTCTTTATCCATTATCAAAGAAAACTGAAAATCCTCAGTTGAAAGTGCACTATTGGTATTTAGGAGCTTTTTTTTTTTTTAAATGTTTTTATTTATTTCTAGGAGAGATAGAGAGAGACAGCGTGAGCAGGGGAGGGTCAGAGAGGAGTCACAGACTGAAACAGGCTCCAGGCTCTGAGCTGTCAGTCAGCACAGAGCCCAACACGGGGCTCGAACCCACGAACCGCGAGATCATGACCTAAGCGAAAGTCGGACGCTTAACCGACTAAGCCACCCAGGCGCCCCTTTAGGAGCTTTTTAAATCCGAATAAATCCCAAACGTGAAACCTATTTTAGCAAAACTGAAAAATCAATATGAAAAACCAGCAGAGACAACTGGTAGCTTAACCTAAAAAGAAGGACTATCACACTCACAGCCAATTTCTGATCAGCAATAAAAGTTGATAAAAGAACCTGGAGCAATACCTTTCAAATGATGCCAAAAATAACTGTCAATACACAATTTATTCCTGGACAAACTGTCATGAAACATTGAGGGCAAAATAAAGGTAGTATAAGACATTAAGAATGTTTAGCACTTGGGGCACCTGGATGGCTTAGGTGGTTAAACGTCTGACTTTGGCTCAGGTCATGATCTTTCAATTTGTGGGTTCAAGCCCCGCATTGGGCTCTGTGCTGACAGCTCAGAGCCTGGAGCCTGCTTCGTTTTCTATGTCTCCCCTTCTCTCTGCCCCTCTCCTGCTCATGCTCTGTCCTTCTCTGCTTATCAATAATAAATAAATGTTAAAAAAAATTAAAAAGGGGTGCCTGGGTGGCTCAGTCGGTTCAGCGTCCAACTTCTCCTCAGGTCATGATCTCACGGTTGGTGGGTTCGAGCCCCACGTCAAGCTCTATGCTGGCCAATAGCTCAAAGCCTGGAGCCTGCTTCGGATTCTGTGTCTCCCTCTCTCTCTGACCCTCCCCTGCTCTCTCCCTCTCTCTCAGAAATAAATAAAACATTAATTTTTTTTTAATTTTTAAAAAAAGAATGTTTAGCACTCACAGGCACTCACTTAAAGAACTATTAAAGGACTTATTTCAGCAAGAAGAAATGTGAAGTCAGAGGAAAGGCAGGGGCAAAGAAATGAAGCATTTGTGTTTCTTATCAATGAAAAAGAAAGTGACATTGATGCACAAGTTATACCACTCTCAAAAATACCAAATGCCCTTACTTAGTATTAATGTTTTCCTGAACAAACCCTACTTTAATATATTGCTTTTAATTTCACTAAAGGATAAAATCCTACTTTCAAGTACAGAGACGAAAAAAAATATTTGGCAAAACAAGCATATAGAAACTTAGAATGACTAGCAAAAATCAATTATAGACAGAAATCATGTACCAAAGACACACACACACACACACACACATTCTCTCTCTCTCTCTCTCTCTCTCTCTCTTCAAAGAATTAGTTACTAAACATTAGGGGAAAAGTAAAGAGACTAAAACCACCAAAAAATTGAGAATGGGGAGAAGTGTTGTATCCTGGACAAAACCACTTTATCAACAGAACAAGGAATTGAGGGAAATCAACATCCTCATACTTAGTCAGAGGTATTATTAATCTAAAAGATCATTTTAAGGTATCTTTCTGCTCAATTACTTAGTAATATGTTATTATACTATATTAACATATTAAAGATAAAAACTGTATCTGCATCTGCATCTCCTTGTATTCAGGGGGAAAATCCCTAAAATTCACCACTTACTTATTACTTTAAAAACTTTTGACAGCATTCAAGGGTGTCTCATGGCTGAGGGCTGATGGGGGTGGGGGAGAGGGGAAGGGGGTGATGGGCATGGAGGGGGGCCCTTGTTGGGATGAGCACTGGGTGTTACATGGAAACCAACTTGACAATAAACTATTAAAAAAGAAAAGCTCTTGGAAAATAAGAATTTAAAAAGATCCTCTGAACTTGATAAGTATTTTTAAAAACCTAAGACAAAATATTAGATCACCATTTTTACTCCAACCTTTCTTGAAGGCTAGAATCAATGTAAACAAAACAAAGCAAAAATAAAAGCGTTAAGAGGTATATGAATTATACTGGAAGAGATTAAACAGCCCATACTAGTGAAGATATGATGATCTCCCACAGAAAGTCTGAAGAATGTACACAAAACTATTAGAACAAATAAGAGAATCCAGCAATGCCGCTGAATCAAGACCCACACACAGCACTTGATAGGCTTACTATATACCACTAATAGCCAAATAGGAAGAAAATACATCACACAAAGTATCAATGACAACTGTAAGATCCCTAGGAATACATATAATAAAATCAGTACATATAATAAAATGAGTACGAGTTGAGAAAATTGTAAAATATCACTAATAACTTAAAACATCACTTCAGTAAATGGAGACATATGCCATTTCATGATAGGAAGATTCAGTATCATACGCACGTCAATTTTCCTAAACTAATACATAAGTTCAAAGCAATTCCAAACAAAATTCTGACAGGATTACTCGGGAACTTACTAAGCTTATCATAAAATTTATATGAAAGGAGAGTCGAAGAATAGCCCAGAAAATTTTGAACACCCTGTTCCTTAACATGAAAAGGGATAAATGAATTGCTATTATACTTCTAAAATAGAATTCTATACAGCAGATAACATGAATAATTAGAATTATGATGAGCAAAGAAAACATGTTGCAGAGCAATGCCTATAAAATCATAATACCGCTTACGGAGGTTTTTTAAAACATGCAAAAATGCCAAGTTCAGCCATAAGTAGACAGTTCACAATAAACTGCCTTTATTATCATGTTTCTCCCTGTTGGCACAAATAATCACAACACAGCGGGGGTGACAATGCACTGAGGTCAACGGGCTTAGAACACAAACCTAGCTTCAAGCCTTGCCTCTAACCTTACTGGCTTTGTGACTTGGAGGATATTATCTAGCCTCTGGCCTCAGTTTCCTCATCTGTGAGGGAAGATGGACACAGTTCACTAAGATTAGTGAGGGGACAAAACATAGTAGTGACCTATTTCACTAAACACCCGGTCTCATTAGTAATGATCCCTCATGAAGTGACGATTGTTACTGTTATTGTAGTAACCGCTCCCTCTCGCCCCCTCCCCCCCCCCCCCGTGCAGTTCAGAGAGGGGCATCTGCAACCTCGGAGCCTTTGGGTAGCATGCACCACTCAGCACAAAGCCATGTGGCCGCAACATTCAACTTCTAAAGGTTGCTTTTGCAGTCAACTCAATGTCTTTGTTTCTCTTTTTAGACCCGCAGGTAAACGTCCCTTAAGGACGTGCTATGGAAGTGTACTGAATGTTACCGTGAATTTGAGGAAGAAAAAAAGTGAAATGAAGATGAGCCGTGTTCTTTGCAATAAATCATTGTGCTATCCGATTGTTTATCAAGCCGCAACTCTGAAAAGGGCTGGCTTGTATAATATTTGAGATTTTGGAGGAAAACAAAATGTACTAGGTGGATCCGAGCGTCACCTAAAATGTTTGACACAGGGGAAAATATTTATGATTTTGCTGTCATGGCCAAGCTTCTGAAATAGAAAGCACAAAATGATTTCACAGACAATTATTTGAAAGCTGCAGAGAAAATTATGTTACTGTTAGCATTGAAAAAGCAACTGTCCCCCTACATCATCTTCTGATTCAGTAAAGATACAAATGAACCTGTAGAAAGAAAACTATAAGCATTATTATCTACTGCTGAGAATTTAAAGGACTTATTGAAAGCTTACAACCCTCTTATTACAAAAGCTTCCTTTCAAAATGCCTGTCTTCTTTGTTGATTCTGCATCTGTGCACAGAGCAGCAAGTACTCTTGGGTGGTACTCTACAGTAAGGTGATTATCAGAGTGCGAAGAAATTCTAACCACACACACACGAGATTCTAACCATACACAATTTTAGGCAGAACTCGTCAAGTGGAAAACTGATAACTGCTTCCTCCAAAGCTCCCCTGAAAATGCCACCAAAAACCTGCTACATCCAAGCAAGCAGGCAACGAACAGATCAACTCCTCTTCCCTAACATGGAACCTTTTCCGCAAAATGGATAGGAGGATAGTTTGGCAGAACTAGAATAGTTCTCTCCCTGTTTGAAAACTTCAGACTTCTATGAATGTTTTCTGTTTTGCTCTCAGCAGAAAACACTCATGTGAACAAATCATTCCACAGCTCCCAAACATGGCTAACTTGGCTTATTTGCCTACAATGAGTGTTGATGATCGTCACGTGATCACCTCACCCGCTTCGGAGCCTACAGTGTGTGCGCGCGCGTGCACACACAAGTTGGAGAACAGGTCTTACGAGGCGTGCCTTTATACATCTATACGAAATTACTTAATTCATCCCAAAAGAGAGTAAGGAAAGGAGGGGACTTGCCTCCTTTCCTCCACTTTCTTATTCTGCCATTCCCTGCAGTGACTTCGACATCAATGAAGCCATTACCTCATAGTTCTCAATATTCTCAGGTGCAGAGAACTTGGTATTTATGCCCTTGTTGCCATGCATGAGGCTGGCCGTCTCACCTTGGATATTTGCCATCATTTGGAAGTGCCTGACCTAGAAACGTGCTCCAACTGCAAGCTCCGACTCCTCCATTTAACGTATGTCCTTAATCTCTCTAAACCTTCTCTTCCTTGTCATTTTTAACTCGTCCATTCAGTCCACAAATATTTATTATTCATGCCAGGCACTGCACTTAGAGCTGAAGGTGCAATGCCGAACAAGACCAACATGGCCCCTGACCTAATAAGGCAATTATGAATATGGATATTTTATATATATCCTCATTAGGGCACTGGGTTCTGAAAAAAAAAATGGTGCCACAAGTCACTCCTCATTCCCAAAGGCAGCATTCCATTCTTAAAGCACATACTCCCACAAACTGGAAGACGGAGTCATTCTTTCTGTGCCCAGGAATAAGCTGTTCCCCAAGGCTGAAGTTCCCCTTCACACACCCTTAAGAGATCGCTGCCAAATCTGACCTCATGTTTCAACCACAAACACACAGCTAATAATAGCTTCTGCTCTTAACTTACAAAATACAATTCTTAAAGGCAATGTTTGAGAACCGGCCAAACGTCTGAAAGGAAAATTTAGAGCCTAACCAGTAACTACTACTAAAACAAAACTTCTCCGAGCGGCCACACGGCACTTCCGAGCTCCACCAGCAAAGTCCTTTGAAAAGAATCTGAGGTTCCCGCAACCAGTATGTGTGAATATTCACCCAAGTTCAAGTCCATTAATTACTCCCTGCTAGCTTCTGTTCTCTCAAAACAAGTCACAGATAAAAATCCTTAGAGATGGGATCAAGGAAAATATGTCACCAACTTTTTTATTTATATATAAGCAAATATGCATTTATAGAGCTAAATATGCAAAAATTATATATATCTATATATGCATAGATAAAGAGAGAGTGGGTAAGATTTGGCATGTGTTTGGTAGCTCTGAGAAACATATATCAAGTGTTATACCTAGCTAAAAATAAAGCTGATGTCTGGTATATGTATCACCCTTCAATTAAAAAATCAAATCATAAGATCTTCATTCCACTCTTCAGACTATTTGTGAAAGGAAAATATCCACACAATCCAATTCAAGTGACTTCTGAAAGGGCCAATTGTGAACCCTGCAGACAGTGAACTCTACACGTGATGTTTGAATTAATAGTTAATGAGAGGGAGGGAGGATGGATGGATGGATGGATGGATGGACGGACGGATGGATATGAAGGTGAATGAATGCCTAGATCTTGTTCCCTGTGTGGGCGGTACAGGTAGAATTAAAGATAAAGACTAAGTCAGCGAGTTAGGGAAAGATTTCTGACCCGTATTAATGATACTCTCCCTTTAACAATAAGACAAAATACTCTGAGCAAAGCTTTGAAGTTAGATGAAGTCAAGTGTAGATCGTGTAGCCACCTTGGATCAGCTATGCAATGTTAGCCACATAATGTCACCTTTCTGGACTCATTTCTTCATCACTAAAATTGAAAAGTAAAATTCATTTGCATTGTTGAGACAATAAAATGAAATAACAAGGAAAGAGCCCACTAGACTGTCTGACACTGTGTTTTTAAAATGCTGGAAAGAGCTGGATTGAAGAGAGTTGATAATCACCTTTGGGCTAAAGGACATGTCACTCACGTGCAAGGAACAGAGATGACACTTCAAATAATTCAGGCCCTTGGAAATCTATAATTACTTCAAACATGCGTAGATAAAAGAGCTTGCATTACGTCTGCGCTGTAGCATTATGGCTTTAAGAAAGATGCTCACCAAGATATCCTTAAAAAGGCAAAATGAACTTAATTTTCACCATTGCACGATTCCCTATGTTTTGTGGGTCCTACTACTGTTTTTAAAAGATCACAAAGTGTGGGCCAAGGGAGGTGCGAAAGTCTAGATCAGGGGGAAAAAAAAAAAAAGTCCAGAGCAGGGGTTAACAGTTCCCATAAAGGATCAAACAGTAACTTTTTTAGGCTGTGAGGGTCAGACAGTCTCTGTCACAACTGCTCAGCTCTGACAGTAGAGCACAGACACAGCTAGAGATAATACATAAAGAAATGGGGGTGCCTGTGTTCCAATAAAACTTTATGTGAGGGCACTGAAATTGGAATTTCATGTGGTTTTCATGGGCCACAAAATATTCCTCTGGGCCATAAAGTGAAATGTGTGCAATTTGGCCCAAGGTGATGATCTCCTGGAGAGCCAATGTTAAAAATTAAGAATTTTTACTACTTAATATTTTATTTAGAAATGAAGCACTATCAAGCTACTCTGTGAAGTCTGGTAACACTTAACACATGCACACATTTGCTGCTGTACACAGATTAGCTAGCATCGATATTTCCTAGCAAAAATAAAAGTTAAGAAAATAAAAGTAGGAAAAAACAATTTTCTTCTGGTTTCTGCTTACTCAATAGTTGAAGTGTGTTTCAGGGTGATGACAATTGGAAAGGCATATTTCATTTCCTAACATCATAAATAATAATAACAATTTTCTATCCTGCTGTTAGGACTATTTCTATGACTTATTAAGACCTGCCTTTGGCAACAGAACCGAACTGCCCCAACCATAGCTTAACTATTACCATTTGCAAAGCTCCAGTTTGACTTCAACATGAGCTCTCTATGTTAGAGACCTGGAATCATTATTTGTCTTCCTATTTTCCCTTAGAAAATTGCATTTTTAATTGATCTAAATCTCACTCCCACAGATTTGGCATAAATGATAACAGTGTAAAAAACTTAACATAATTTCTCTACTTCTGTTTGGTACATTAAGACTCAGCAGGAACTGCTCAACCAAGAAATTAAAAACTCTCCCAGTTTTCATAAATACATGGGGGCAATATTTACGGGGATACGATTTGTTCTCTTCATCCATGGTTACCATGGGCTGAATGTTTGTGTCTCCCCAACCCCCAAATTCGTATGTGGAAGTCCTAACCCCCAATGTGATGTATTTGGCAATATCTTTCGGGAGGAATTAGGTTTCGATCAGGTCATGAAGGTGGGGCCCACACGACGGGATTAATGTCCTTATAAAAAGAGGAGAGGGGGCGCCTGGGTAGCTCAGTCAGTTGAGCATCCAACTTCGGCTCAGGTCATGATCTCACGGTTCATGGGTTTGAACCCCATGTCAGGCTCTGTGCTGACAGCTCAGAGCCTGGAGCTGCTTTGGATTCTGTGTCTCCCTCTCTCTCTGCTCCTCTCCTGCTCGTGCTCAGTCTCTCTCTCTCAAGAATAAATAAACATAAAAAAATACAGTAAAAAAACCTCACAAACATCGGGCTTTGTGCTGACAGCCAGCTCAGAGCCTGGAGCCTATTTCGGATTCTGTGTCTCCCTTTCTCTCTGACCCTCCCCTGCTCATGCTGTCTCTCTCCCTCTCTCAGACATAAATAAAACATTCTAAAAAAATTTTAACAAAAAAAAGAGGAGGGGGTACCTGGGTGGCTCAGTCGATTAAGTGTCCTACTCTTGATTTTGGCTCATGTCATGATCTCACGGGTTCATGGGTTCGAGCCCTGCATTGTGCTCTGCACACCCGCTGCAGAGCCTGCACTGTGCTCTCCCTCTCCTATCTCTCTGCCTCTCCCCAATCACACTCTCTCTGTCTCTCTCAAAATAAATAAATAAACTAAAAAAAAAAAAAAAAAGAGGAAAAGACCTGGTGAAGACATGCAAGAAAGTAGCCACCTGCAAGCCAAGAAAAGAGTTCTCACCAGGAACCAAACCTGCCCACACTTCGATCTTCAACATCCCAGCCTCCAAAACTATGAGAATTGAAGTGTCTGTTGCTTAAGCTCCCCAGTCAGTGGTATTTGTTGTAGCAGATCTCGCTAAGACGATGCCCTGCTATGTAGTTTGAAAATATGTTTCCTTTAGCTGTGCTGCCCTCAGCAAGTTGTTCTTTGCCTACTTTCAGTAAAATAGGGATTACAGTGGTACCTGACTTGGAGTCGCCGTGAGGGCAAATTAAGTTACTATCTGTAAAGCAAATACAGAGCACTTGATAAATGTGCACTTATAAACATCCTCAAATTTATATATTTAGAGGTGCCTGGGTGGCTCAGTCGGTTAAGCATCCAACTTCAGCTCAGGTCATGATCTCATGGTTCAGGAGTTTGAACCCCACATTGGGCTCTGTGCTGTCAGCATGGAAACTGCTTTGAATCCTCTGTACCCGCCCCCCCCCCCGCCTCTCACTGCCCCCCTCTCAAAACTAAACACATTAAATATATATATATATTTACTTGTAGATCTAGTCGTTTCAGCCATTTACATAGCTATTTTTATTTAAATGGTTAGCAAGATGGGGCAATGGGGTGGCTCAGTTGGTTAAGCATCCAAGTTCGGCTCAGGTCATAATCTCTCAGTTTGTGGGTTCGAGCCCCACATGGGGCTGTATGCTGACAGCTCAGAGCCTGGAGCCTGCTTCGGATTCTCTGTCTCCCTCTTTTTCTGCCCTCCCCCCACTTACACAGACACACTCTCTCTCTCTCTCAACAATAAATACTTTTTTAAAATATTAAATAAAAAATGAATCTTTAGCAAGCTTTAACCAATAGTCATACAAAAATATGAGAGAAATAAAAATCACAACAACAAGGAGATACTATTTTTTTTTTCAAGTTGGCTAATTATTTTTTAACTATTCAGTGTTGGCAAGTGAAATCCTCAGTGGCATGTTAAATGGTGTAACTTTTCTGGAAAGTAATTTTGCAATATTCCTAAATCCTTAACATTATTCCTACCCTTTGAATCACTGACTCCTCTTTTAGTAATGAATCTTAGTGGAATAATAAGATGTGTAGTCAAAGATGGATGCATGAGAATATTCACCATAGCATTATGATAGTAGCCATAATTAGAAACAATTTAAATATCCAACATTATAAGAATGGTTAAAATATGGCATATCCTTACTATGTGATTCTTTGCAGCCATAAAAAAAATCACATTTTCATTAATTTTTAATGACATGGGAGATTTTATAAGAGAATGTTACATAAAAATACCATAAGACTCTAAATGAGATATTCCCTAAATTATATTAGTTATCTATGCCTAATTATTACCTAATCATATTAGTTATCTATCACTATCCAACAAATTACCTCAAAACTAAAAAACTTAAACAACATACATTTATTATCTCACAGGTTTTGTGGGTCATGAACCCAGGCACAGCTTAGCTGGGCCCTCTACTTATGGTCTCACAAGGCTATGATCAAGGAGTCCACTGAGGCAGAGGTCTCATCTGGAAGCTCGATTGGGGAAGGATATGCTTCCCAGGTCACTCATGTGATTGTTGGCAGGATCTATTCATTGACAGCTATTAGATTACAGGCTTTACATTCTTTCTAGTTATTAGCCAGTGGTCTCCCTCAGTTCCTTGCCTTATGGGCTTCCTCACACGCCAGCTTACTTCAAGAGAAAGTCTGCCAGCAAGTCAAAATTCATAATCTTTTGTGGCCTAATCATGGATGTGACATGTCCTTAAAGTTGCCATTTGCTATTGATTATAAGCAAGTTACTGACAGGGAAGCAATTACACAAGACTGTGAGTAGAGAAGGCAGGAATCAGTGGGGGCTACTGTAGAGACTGCCCACCACACATATACACATCTGTGCACAGCCATAATATATAAATACACAGAAAACTACTGCACAGAAATATGCCAAAATATTCCAAGTAATTATCTCTAAAACAAAGGGGTATGGGTGATTTGTAGCTTTGTCCCTACACTTTCCTATATTAGTATTTTTTTTACAATGAGCATATTTTACTTTTATAATTAGAGAAATGTTTTATCTTTTTAATATGTACTTAGTAAAATTTCATTATAAATTTGCTCAGAATGTGAAAATGTCATTATTCTCAAACGATCCTTTCTGTGATAAAATATCCTATAAAGGTCTGGTTAGAGTTAAAATGTCTGAATTCACGTGAACACTTGCTAACCTTGGTAGTATGGGTCATGATTACCCATATTTGGCTTAATTTTAACCTTTTGTACTACATAAGATTACAAACCCAAGAGAAATATCTTCAAATAATCATTTTTTTTTGGCACCAGCATCCATGCTTTTAGTCACAGTCACAGAGAGGCACGTTACTATGAAGGAATGTCAACAACCCAAGAAGAATTTCCTCCCTCTTGGGGCGCCTGGGTGGCTCAGTCGGTTGAGCATCTGACTTCGACTCAGGTCATAATCTCATGGTTCATGAGTTCGAGCCCCACGTCAGGCTCTGTGCTGACAGCTCTGAGCCTGGAGCCTGGAGCCTGTTTGGGGTTCTGCGTTTCCCACTCTCTCTGCCCCTCCCCAGTTTGTGCTCAGTCTCTCTCTGTATCAAAAATAAATAAACATTTCAAAAAAAAAAAAAAGAATTTCTTCCGTCTTCACTTTCATCAATGCAATGTCCTCTGTGCTTCAGGGAGACACAGTTCTTGTGCTCACGAAGGTCATGTTCTAATTGCTAAGAGAAAACAAATACACAACAAATAATAGCACATAATTCTTTACTCGAGGTACATAAAACATCCTAATTTCTAACATGATTGCACCACCGATGTCTTAATAATTCAGATAAAAGGAGGCCAAAATACTCCAAAGATCCTTCTTGGAGAAGACTTGCTCTGAGTCTTCCAAGGTGGGTGGCACTTATATGTGAAACAGGGAAGAACAAGACATTCCAGGTGACGTCTCACCAGCATGATCTCGGGTTATGCTGGTTACTCTGGTGTAATAATTAACAGCCTTCCTTTTCACATTCCAAAGTGCCCTGATCTTGCAGTAAAGGATGTGAACACCCTCAGTAAAAGTTCTGTAGCCAAGGGCATGCATGTTCACGAAGTCGAGTCAATTTATTCAACAGGTAATATGTCTTACCAGCACCAGCAAGAGAACATTTACTCACTCAGATTATGTGTTCACTTATTCAACATGAATTTAACTTAAAAGGGTGGTCTGTCTTACCTTTTTTACTATCATTGCAGAATACTAGCCAATTAGAGACCTGGAATGGAAATGAGAGTGTATATTTTTGCATAGCTTTTCTCCCTTTTTTTTCCTTCTAAACACTTTTGGGGATACTAGAGGAGATACCAGAAAGACACATAAGCGTCATGGCTACAGGCATATCCAGTGCTTACAGAGTGAACAAACGTCCCTAGTGGGTTTGGAAGAGGATGATGTGGATTTTCTAGGATTCTCCAGGACAAGAACTGAGATGAAGTTTTTGCCCCCCAGCTTTCTCTTTAGAACTACAGTTTAAGGGGCGCCTGGGTGGCTCAGTCGGTTAAGCATCCAACTTCCGCTCAGGTCATGATCTCGCGGTTTGTGGTTTCGAGCCCCACATCGGGCTCTGTGCTGACAGCTCAGAGCCTGGAGCCTGTTTCGGATTCTGTGTCTCCGTCTCTCTCTGACCCTCTCCTGTTTATTCTGTCTGTCTGTCTGTCTGTCTCTCTCTCTCTCTCAGAAATAAATAAAACATAAAAAAAAATTAAAAAAGAAAAAGAACTACAGTTTAAGGCTTACAGAATTAAAGGACTTGTTTGTTCAAGGGTGCCTGGGTGGCTCAGTCAGTTAAGCATCTGACACTTGATTTCAGCTCAGGTCATGATCTCACAGTTTGTGGGATAAAACCCTGCGTTGGGCTTTGTGCTAACAGTACAGAGCCTGCTTGGGATTCTCTCTCTCCCTCTCCCTCATATTCGTTCTCTCTCTCTCTCTCTCTCGCTTTGTCTCCCTCTCTGTCTCTCTCTCTCTCCCTCTCCCTCTCAAAAATAAATAAACTTTGAAAAAAGAACTTGCTTAATCTTAAATCAAATGAGATTTGGGGAAGGGGTTGCCATCATCATGGTCATCAGATCAAACCTAAGTTGGACATCGTCATTTCTCAGCACAGGGTGAAACTGGAAGTCCTAAATCATATGAAACACCTGGCACCAGATAAAAGCCACAGTCATTGAGCATTCTGGCCATCACAAAAAAATCACAACCTCTTACGGAGTTCACTCATAACCATGGAACAGGAAATCCAAATTTTGGTCAGGCCAAATTTAACAATAGCTTCAGTCAACCAAATATGTTACAGAAAAACGTAAGCCATGATCAGTTTGATATCAAAGTTGAACTACCTGCCAACAAGGATGTTGCTTCAAGGTATTCCCTTATTAATTAATTTATAAGCTATAAATTTTAGAAAGAAACAGGACCCGATGGAAAAAAAAAAATAAGCTACTAACCGATGTGCAATTAATGGCAAGATGGAGATTTTTTAAAAGAAGAGCCATTTCCTAAAAGTCCTTACTGCACAGCATTCATTACTTAGCACGTCATGGGTTTTACCATGGTCTGATTGTACTGGCAGGAAATAGCAAACGTAAGAGTTGGAATGGTCAAGCTGATGTTTAGGGCAGGGAATTCCATTAATAGCTGGCAAAAGGCATCGGTGATAAAATCTGGCACCAAACCCTGCCATTATCCAAGACTCTGCTGGGACCACATCAATTAATTTCAATAATACCTGAACTTTCAAAATAATTATTCCAAATTTTGCTTTCACTTTCATTCCATCTGGATCATTCCTCTAATAATGTGTGAAAGCAAAATTCATTAGCCTAATTATTTAAACTCCAATTCGAGAGTAAAGCCTATTTACACTCATAGAAAACAATGGCAAAACTTGTGATAAAAAGTAGTTTTAATTCAAGTGTCTCTGTGAAAAGCTCAAAACATCACTTCACTGAGTTTAAATAAGTTTCTCTTTCCCAAGTTCTTCCCAAACCTAATTAAATTCTTCTGTAATTGCGTTTACCCTCTGAAGTGTTAGCTATACTAAACGCAAATTTGGTAATGTTCTCATTGGCATTTAAAAATATTTCTAGTTACCAGTGGCTGGGTGGCTTAAATTAAAATGATTCTTTTGGGACTCTCTGAAATTAGTTTTTGACTAGATCCACGGATGTTCGGGTGATAAGCAGTGATAAGTTTCTCCATACAGAGAAAGAAAAATGAGAAAGGATGTTCAATGATACAAATAGGTTGTTTTCCTGTCAAAACAAGATAGGTCGGGGCTAAAAGAATGACAATTTTCAACGATAACAGGAGTAATTCTGTTTTTAAACCCCGTAAGGAAGCAAATCAAAGGATTAGGCAAATAGACAGCTAATAGTGTAAGTTTGCCATACAGTGGTGGGGCATCTTTTGAAAGCCAAATACAAACACGTATCACCAGAAGAACCAAAATCACGAGGAAGAGACTGTTCTTAGGCATTTGGTACCCAGGGCTATCTGTTCCAGTGCAGACTAAATTCTGAATAATGTTTACAGTTGGACGGAAGAAAACGGGAAAATCAAAAAAGAGCAAGAATGACACTGAGAAACGTAGACAGAAGCAATGGAAATTCAAAGGTCTGAGGTAAATCTATCAGAACTAATCTTTGAAAGTTGTTTACAAGATAGCATACATTAAAAACCAAAGCTTGAAATAACGTTCAGGCTCTGTGTGCAAATAACCAAATTTCAGGTGTTTAGATGATTTGTCTACGTAACCATACAACTGATCTGACTGAACTGTTTAGATATTTTTAGTGATGGCTGCCATCTAAAATTCATTCTCTACCTCCATTAAAATATCCACTTGTTTTCCATTGCAATTGTAATTCCTCCTGGTATCTATGCAGAGAACAAGGGGCCAAATTACTTCTCCCCCTATATTAAACTCAATTCTTAATCTGCAACTCTAAAGAAAATATTAATTTCCAGCAGATGAAAGAAAAATCATATGTAGCCCCAAACTAACAAGTAATACAAAGACTTAAGTTTGGTAATTTAAAAATGTTATTAGTAAAAAAGCTAAAGTATGAATTGCGTATATTAGAATGAATAAGATCTAATGGATACAAAGACAATACACAATTGTATACAATTATACAATAGATACAAGATCTATTTGCAGACAACTGTGAGGCTGCGAAGGAACGTAACACTTGTCAACGGGCAAGTTTTTAAGTTAGGTGACCTGAAAGTTCGAGGGTTCAGGAAGCATGAACTGACTGTCTCGTCTGAAAGGATTTCGGACTGACAAACATCAGGAATGGACACTGAATGTGAGAGAGTCTAAGAAATGTGAAATGGTGAAAGCACAAGGCAGCACAAGGGGAAAAGACACGACCACCCAACCCCCATACTCCTCGCCTTAACCGTTGAGTGATTAAGTAAAAGTAGAAGAGAACCACATTTAACATTGTTCAAGTTTCCTTTCAAGCCAATGTTTATTAAGATTGTCAGTGATTTTTAGTAAGCAAGGTCATCTTACAGCTCTGACTCTATGCCAGAAAAAAGTCCATGTCTGCATGACTGCTGATGTTCACAGAGTAATGAGTCGTGTCTCCACTGCCTTATTCAACGTGTTCTCTTACAGTGATATTTTCGATAAGCTCCTGATTCCATAGTTTTCAAATCTCATAAAATGAAAATGAGACATAAGAGTAGTGCCCCAGGGGAAGCGAACATGAATATTACACTCATTAATTCACCCTCACTGCTCCCTCACAGGCCTGAAGCTGTTGATTCCACATCCATTGTTCAAGAAAACAGAAACTTGGCATCGGCGGCATCTTCTGGGCTTGCATCTATATTTTGCTTCCCATCGAAACATAACACAAACCCCCAAATACTAATCTTTTCAATGAACAGAAGGAGGAAAATTCTCCTACACTGGAATTCGTCCTCACTCTGCTTCTGTATGCTTCCCAGGGTCACAGGGTTTTAAAAATCAAACAAATAAATGCAAACCTAGTGAAGAACAGTGCTGACCTTGCCTTAAAGGACCTTCTACGGTGAAGTATGCAATGGGGCAAACAGGAATATGCCAGTAAAGTAAAAGCTTGGCTCAGATGCTTAAACACTAGCTTCCGGTTTTGCTGGGGCTCCAGTCACACTCTCACACATTCAATGATTGCTTCTTCCTTGGAGCTGTTGGCCGGGCCGCCTCTCTCTCAGAACTATTGTTCCGGTTTCTGCCCCAGCCTCAAATGCCTGCAAATCTCCACTTCATATATGGATGTTCTCTCTGCCTCCAGAGCCAGCTCAAAGTCCCCCTTCTGGGAGGTCTCCTTTGGTCACTCCCGATCCTCTCTTCTTTCAATCTAGAGGGAATTACCAGGCACCTCGACACTTTCATCTCAATTTACTACTTCTCTGTCATTCCCTCATGTTTCCCGTGTCCTACCCAACTAGGATGGTGGGAGGAAGGGTAAGGCAGTTTTACATGCCAAGATTTTGGACATTAACAGGGGCGTGGATATGTGACAAAATGCTTGCTGGTAGACGGATGGATGGATCCATTCCTTTCCTGACTGGGAAGCGGGAGAAGGCGCAGAGAGATCGTCCTTGGGGCAAGCAGTCTCCTAATTATCTGATTTCACAAGGGGCCACAGTATAAGCTTCGTATTCTGCCTCGAGGGCAGCGTGGGCTAAATGTGGCCTCTTGCTTTGACATTCACAACGTCCTTCAAATTGGCAGGCCCCTGAATCAACAGTGACAAGGACTTGCCAAGACCATACTCACAGGAAGAGGGGAGAGTCCAATCTAATCCCTCCCGTGGAAGAAGGGGGGCATTTGTGGTTCCAAGAAGATTGCCCAGAGGGGCGAAAACTTCTTCCAAAGGCATTTATCTTGACCTTCAACAATGACAGCACATAGCCTGGGATTCAGGGGACTGACAATTACGGCGAGCAGCTCAAAGTCTCAGCATTAACGAAAGAGAACTTGCGAGAAAAGTAAAAATTTGGAAAGCGTGCCTTTAAATCATGTGAATCAACTGAGTAAGATGTGTCCATGGCAAGTATTTCCACAACCTGCCTTCGGAGCGTTTCCGCACAGCCTGCATTCTGCATGCTTGGATGGACTGTACAGTCAGAAAAGGGCAATATTCTCCTTGTGCAAATGCT
The DNA here is from genome assembly GCA_017311185.1 of Proteles cristata cristata. Classification (NCBI taxonomy): domain Eukaryota; kingdom Metazoa; phylum Chordata; class Mammalia; order Carnivora; family Hyaenidae; genus Proteles; species Proteles cristata. The sequence goes on along the minus strand of JAESUZ010004994.1, from coordinate 44,483 downwards.
CTTAGGCTGAAGAGTTTTAACAGCCCACAGGGAGGAAAGCCTAGAAACTGCTTTAGCAAATGCTAAGCATGCCCGCGTGCTTTCTGCTCAGCTGCAGGTAATTATCGATCACCTCATTCTGGCAAAAGCTTGACGACACCACTTGCTTTCTCATCTTTTTTCTCATTATGCTTTTCTCCCTATACAAAAATACGATTTGGAAAAACAAAACAAAACAAAACAAAAACAACCTTCAGCCCTTCCCTACGCTGCTTGACAGACCACCGAATAGTTTATAACTTTACTCCTTCTTTTACTCATTCTCATTCCCGTGGGCACAGAACCATTTCATCTTTTCCAATCCCAATACATGCCATGTATGCGTGGCAATACAAAGTATACGCAATATGCCGTATATCCAATATTAAATATAAGGTGTCTTTTGGGGGCGCCTGGGTGGCTCAGTCAGTTTAGTGGCCGACTTCAGCCCGGGTCATGATCCCGTGCTTCGTGGGTTCAACCCCCATGTCGGGCTCTGTGCTGACAGCTTGGAGCCTGGAGCCTGCTTCAGATTCTGTGCGTGTCTCTCTCTCTGCCCCTCCCCTGCTTGCACTCTGTCTCTCTGCCTCCCCAAAATAAGGAAACACTAAAAACATTTTTTAACATATAAGGCTTCTTTTTGTATATATGTAGTACATCTTGGAAACAAGCAGAGTTTTACACAATAACTTTAAAATACGCACATACGATGCCAACAACTTCGTCCGACTTTGGTGCTATTGCTTAAAAGTACATGTGGAGGGGCGCCTGGGTGGCTTAGTCGGTTAAGCGTCCAACTTTCGCTTAGGTCATGATCTCGCGGTTCATGGGTTCGAGCCCCGCGTCGGGCTCTGTGCTGACTGCCAGCTCAGAGCCTGGAGCCTGTTTCAGTCTGTGAATCCCTCCTCTCTGACCCTCCCCTGCTCACGCTGTCTCTCTCTCTCTCCTAGAAATAAATAAAAATATTAAAAAATAAATAAATAAATAAAAGTACATGTGGAGCTGCGTTTTGGAAGCTTTTCTCAGGTATTCACGGGAGAACATGGATTATGGTCACACCCTGCTTGGGCCAAAAGATTATATTCCCAGCAAAACCAACGACCATATTTGCCAAAGCCTAAGCAATGAATTTATTTAAACCTTAGCGTACCCAGAAATTCCACTCATGGGTACATATACCCAAGAGAATTTAAAACATATGTCCAGACAAAGACTTGGACAAGAGTTCAGGACAGCATTATTCACAGTAGCCAAAAAGTGGAAACAACCCCAATGTCCATCAGCTGACAAATGGATGAACAAAATGTTGCCTATCCACACAATGCAGTATTATTGCCCAGCAACAAAGTAAAACGAAGTCCTGATACGGACTACAATGTGTGGCTGAACTTTGAAAAATTTGTGCTCCGTGAAAGAAGCCAAAGACAAAATGCTACATGTTGTATGATTGCATTTATATGAAATGTCTGGACTAGGCAAATCCAAAGGGACAGAAAGAGAGAGAGAGAGAGAAAGGTATGTGGTTACCAGGGGCTGGGATGGGAAGAACAGACAGCGACTCCTTCATGGGAACAGGTATCTTCTTGGGGTGATAAAAATGTTCTCAAATTGATGGTTGCACAAGTCTGTGCCAATACCAGAAATCATTAAATTCTATACTTCAAGTGGGTGAACTGCATGGTGTATCAACTAAGCTCAATAAAGCTTTTTTAAAAAATGAAGGGGACTAACGGCTGTAACCAAAACCTGCTTCATAAATGGGTTCTCTGCCCTGGCAGTGCGGGGCCTGCTTGAGATTCTCTCTCTTTTTCCCCTCTCTCTCTGCCCCTCCCCACTCACATTCTTACTCTCTCTCTCTCTCAAAATAAATACTTCTTTAAAAAAGATCAGAGGTTGCCATCCACAAAAAGAAAATGCATTTAACATTTTCCACCCCCGCAAAAAATTCGAAACAAGTTCATCCCCCAGAAACCTACTATTGACCATTCTTGTATTTGGAAAGAAATGTCGGTGCCTTCCTCACAGACCGAAGTAACCACTCCCTCTTATTGAACTTACATAAGTAATACCCGTTTATTTCGGAAGACATGAGAATTTGGGCTGGCTATAGGACTTGAACGATAGACGACAGCAGAAGTGACAATGTAGTTTCCAGCCTCTGCCTCAAGAGGCTTCGGGGGGTCTTCTCTCAACCCTGCACCCGCCATGAGTACAAACCTATACCAGCCTGCTGGAGCATGAAAGAGCACGTGGAAGCAAGATGAACATCCTTTACCAACATGCTACACGACAGCACAGGCATGAGCAAGCCCAGGAGAGATCAGGCAACTTCTGCCCACATCAAGGGAACTACTCCAGCAACCCACAGAAGGGTGTGCAAAAATAATTATTCACTGTTTGTACAAAGCCACATTTTGTGGTTGTTTGTTACATGGTTTTCTTGTAGCCATATGTAATTGATATAGTATATCATTCTTGTCTAAGGCCTTAGAAGCTGACTCCATCTAAACAGAAAGTCCATTGAGTAGACATTGGGCAGCTCAGAGGAACACAAAGATGTTCAGGACCATGTCTTTCAAAAACAATTTCCCAAATCACATCCTAGACTGACCTGATGATTAAACTGCATTTGGTCATAGTGGCTAAAATGAGCAAATCAGAGGACTCTAGATGCTGGCGAGGATGTGGAGAAATGGGCACCCTCTTACAATGTTGGTGGGAATGTAAACGGGTGCAGCCCCTCTGGAAAACAGTGTGGAGGTTCCTCCAAAAATTAACACTAGAACTCCCCTATGACCCAGCAATAGCACTGCTGGAAATTTAACCAAGGGACACAGGAGTGCTGATGCATAGGGACACAGGTACCCCAATGTTCATAGCAGCACTCTCAACAATAGCCAAAACATGGAAAGAGCCTAGGTGTCCATCAACAGACGAATGGATCAAGAAGATGTGGTTCATCCATACAATGGAACACTACATGGCAATGAGAAAGAATGAAATCTGGCCACGTGTAGCAACATGGATGGACCTTGAGGGTGTCATGCTGAGCGAAATACGTCAGGCAGAGAAGGACAGCTACCATATGTTTGCACGTAGAGGAGGATTAGGAGGAACTTAACGGAGGACCGTGGGGGAGAAGAAGGGGAAAATAGTGGGGGAAGGGAGGGAGGCAAACCATGAGAGACTCTTGAATGTTGAGAACAAACTGAGGACTGATGCATATGGAGGGGGAGAGGGGAAGGGGGGTGATGGGCATGGAGGAGGACGCTTGTGGGGATGAGCACTGGGTGTGATATGGAAACCAGCTTGATAATAAACTATTAAAAATTTTTTGAAATAGGGGCGCCTGGGTGGCTTACTCGGTTAAGCGTCTGACTTTCGCTTAGGTCATGATCTCGCGGTTCGTGGGTTCGAGCCCGCGTCAGGCTCTGTGCTGACTGCCAGCTCAGAACCTGGAGCCTGTTTCAGAGTCTGTGGCTCCCTCTCTCTCTGACCCTCCCCTGCTCACGCTGTCTCTCTCTCTCTCTCTGCTAGAAATAAATAAAACATTTAAAAAAATTTTTTTTTGAAATAAACTGCATTTGGCCCTCCTCCAGCTCCAGATGCTGCCATTTACGTTGCCTCCAAAACCTCAACTTTTCTGCAACTATACTGTCACCAAACAGATGCTACTCTCGCTAGAAACTCAACCTTTCTGACACTGCTGCCCTCAAAAGCTAGAAGCTCGTACCTCCGCCGTTGCTTAAGAAACAACCTTCATTATGCTCTTACCGAGAGAAATCTAGGAAGTATTCTCTTACAAAAATTAAATCTATCTAATTTAAAAATGAGCAAAGAACTTGAACAGACATTTCACCGAAGAGGACATAATAAGGAGGGCCAGTAAGCACTTAAGAAAGACTGAACAAGACTGAACACCATTAGCTGTCAGGGAAATGCAAATCAAAACCAGGATGAGATACCACAAGAGCCCTCTTAGAATGGATAAAACAGAAACCACAGACAATACCAAGTGCTGACAAGGATATGGAACAACTGGAATTCTTACACATTGCTGGTGAGAGGGCAAAAAGGTGCAGCCACTCTAGAAGAGGACCTAGATTCATCATCTCTAGAAGAAAGTTCCGACACTGAAACATACACTCACCATGTGACCCAGCAATCTAACTCCTGGCATTCAGCCTGGAGAAATGAAAACTCACACTCACACAGAAACCTCCATGCAGGGATATTTATAGGAGCTCTCGTCACCATCCCCCAAAGCTGGAAATTGCCCAAATTTCATTTAACAGGTCAGTATATCAACTACGGTACCTCCGCACCAGGTGATTTACTACTCATCCATGAAAGAAACAAACTATTGATAACACATGATGATGGTAGTAGAGTCCATATGACAGATGATATTTCGTCTTGATGGTAACAGGACTCCATAAGAGGAAATTAAATGATAATACTAAGTGTTAAGGTAGAAGAAAGCAGGGGTTAAAACGAGGAAAATCTGTCATCCAGGAAACTAGGTATAAGGCCCAGCAGGAGAAACGAGGGTCGGTGCCAGGATGGACCGAAAGAAAAGGAAAAAGAAGAGTATTATGTAGAAAGAAAGATAAGCTATCCCCCATATGGGGGCCATATGAACACAGACTATGAAAGAGAAGGAATCATCAAAATATTTTCAGGGTTCCAAGACTATGAAAATGGTTATCATGGAAGCAAACAGGAAAGTTTAGAAAAGAAGCTGGTTGTGGTTTATTCATCTACTTACTTTCCCTTCCTGCAGAGAAAAGACCATTAGTTATTCTGAACCTTCAGAATTTGAAACGATGGTGAAGCCTACCAAAAGAGCCATCCTGTAGAGAAAGGGGAATGCGGGCTAGGATTCAACCTGGGAGGGAAAGAATCATTTGCACCTGTAATGGATACACGCGATAGTTGAAACCAAGCCAAGTGAACAAAACTGTTGAGAAAACCCACTTCTTCCATTTGACTAAAATTATTTCTGATAAGCACAAATATCCGATTTAATCTACACATTTCTATCATGGAAGTACATTATGAACATCTGTTTTAGTACCAATCAGTTTCAAAAGATACCTTATGTCAGATCCATCGTCTAAAAGACACTTAATTATTGGATATCATAGGAACTAATCATATCAACTTTTGTAAACCAAGAGAAATAGTTTAAGTTCCAATCAGGCTCAAAGATAACCAGATCAGCATATTCAAGGAATGCAGTATAAACCCAGGCATATTTTGCTTCTCTTTGCAAGGCACCTCCCAAATCCATACTTTGTTCCCTAGAGATATTAACATAATTGCTGAGGATGCTGGCCAATGGTATTTTTTCCAACGGTATTTATTATAAAACAATCTTGGCAAGTGAAAGAAAACAGCACACACTGCTAATATTTTGGTAGAATTCTGTGTTTATTCTAGCACTGTTAACAAGAGAGAAGCAAGCATCCAGAGTGCACAGAGGAATGCTGCTGATGTAAATGAATATTTACTCAAAGTCCAGCTCTTCCTCCCCTCTCCCCAACATTGAGGAATGACAAAGAGCATTTGGATTTTGGATTTCTCCCAGCCTCACACAGAAACACATGCGGCACCCAAAGAAAGGCTTGTTGATGGTACCGCATGGCAGTGAGCGCAGACTGAGAGGCATCCTATAGCAGAGCTTCTCGCGAGATGGAGAAGGATGGGCCAATCCAAGTTACAGAGGAGGTAGAGGGCCAGTCAAGTCAACTGGTTGCTAGCGACGTCACTGTTACAAGGCGGCTTTCTTCAGTCCCCTGGCCACAGTCTATACCCTCAATATTGCATCTGCAGGCCTACGGCTGTGCTACCAGGCAGACAGGACAGGAGCGGGTGGCCCATTGGGTAAAAAGTATTACCATTAATAGACACATCATATTTTATACTGTAGGTAAACGGCGACGATTGTCTTCAAATTTGCTGCGTGTATTCTTCCCGCCACCTGGCCTTAATCATGAGAAACATCAGACAAACCAAAATTGAGGAACATTCCACAAAGTGGGAAGGTCATGAAAGGCTGATGGGAAGAGACTAAGAAGCGATGCTAACTAAATGCAAAATGGGTTCCTCAATGGGATCCTGAAACTGAAAAAGAACGTCAGTAGAAAAGCTGGCGACTCCTGGGGAGTTCTCTATTTGAGTTAAAAGTACTGCAGGTAACCAGCATCACCGAGATTACCCTGGAAACAAACTTGTTACCAGGGATTATTTCTTAGTTTTTATTTATGTGCCATGGCTACATGAGATACGGACATTAAGAAAGTCACTGTATATTTATTGTCTGTCCTGGTCTTAAATGGCTGGTTGGGTATGAGATTAACTCATATGCAAAAACACTCCAGAATTCATGGCCCACCTTCCACTCATATCAGACAGCTTTCAGCTTCTGCGCGACTACACCCTGCTTACGAAGCCTTCCATTCCTTTGCTCATTCTGTTTCTTCTACTTGCCTTCTTCCCCATCCTTGTTCCCAGGACATACTCCCTATTTAATGTCGACTTCAGGGGCACCTGGGTGGCTCAGCCAGCTGAGCGTCTGACTCTTGATTTTGGCTTAGATCATGATCTCACCATTTGTGGGATCGAGCTCCACATCAGGCCCTATGCTGACAGCATAGAGCCTGCTTGAGATTCTCTCTCTGCCTCTCTCTCTACCTATCCCCCGCTCGCACATGCATGCGCTCTCTCTCAAAATAAACAAACATTAAAAAACTGACTTCAAATATCATCTCACCTGGCTTTCCCAAGCAGAGTTGGACTTTCCATTCTTAAAGCCCTTTCTACAAATCTCTGTTTTATAGCTACCATTTTTTTCAAGTTTATTTATTATTTTGAGAAAGAGAGAGAGTGGGGGCAGGGCAGAGAGAGAGGGAGAGCTATAGAATCCCAAGCAGGCTCTGCACTGTCTGCACAGAGTCCGACACGGGGCTCGAACTCATGAACCATGAGATCATGACCTGAGCCAAAATAAAGAGTCAGACACTTAACCGGCTGAGCCACCCAGGTGCCCCCAAATCTCTGTTTTAGTTCATAGGAGAAGGAACGGAATCTACCCTATGTGGAGTGATAGTTACAAGCAAGAGATCTAAAACCAGGCTATCTGGATTCAAATCCTGACCCAATCCTTTACCAGCCATATAACCTTGAACAAAGTACTTAATTCTCTGTGTCTAAGTTTCCATGTCTAGAAAATGGGGCTAAATAATAACAATTCATGGGGGTGACAGGAGAACTAAATGAATTTATGCAAATAAAGTAATTCTAAGAGTGTTGGACTCAGGCAAGTAGTCAGTAACTATTTCCTATTATTACAGTTATACATGTCTCACTAGACTGAGGGCCTTCCTAACAAGGACCGTATGTATTAACTTTGCTGAATTCAAATCCTACCTTCCCTATTTTCTGGCTTCGGACTTCCTTTGATTATTGTGAGGACTTAATGATTCAATGCCTTTAAAGGCATTTAAGAGGATAACTCGCTCAAGGCAAGCATTCAATAAATATAACTATTATTCTGCTAAACCCAGAGCTTGACGAGATATGCTGAATTATTTGATGAATGAATGAGTGAGTGAATAAACTGGAGTAAGAATAATTACTGAAGGATAATATTTCAGTAGCTGATACAGATTATCATTATCAACGAATGATAGAAAAAACTGAATTTCTTCATTTGCCACCCCATGCCTCCAAGCTTTGGAATGCCAGTTTTTACCAAAGATATCTGTATGTTTTGTTTCCCGCTTGAAGCGGGAAAGCAGCCTGCCATCTACCAGCGAGAGGACCAGTGGTGGCCCGGGAGCCACCCAGTTTCTGACATTCCATGTATTCTACAAACAAAACGCGACTGACGTGACGAAGCTACTATGATGAGGGCATGGGAATGAAGGTCACTACCCCTGTGCCTGTTGGCATGTCAGGTTATAGCAAATGCACAATGCAAGTCTGGCAAATTCCTGTGTCCCAAGCCACTAGGTGAAAAGAGCAAGGGGGACAGAGTACTGCTGCTCCAGTGCCTATCCGGAAAAGTGTATCTCCCTCAACAGCTTGCAAAGCACATTTCCAATGCCCCCCCTCTCCCGTAGCCCAACTCAGCGAGGTCTACTTTTTCACCTGCTGATCACCTAAGCCCTCTTCAATTGCCACGGTGGAAAGACCAAGCTTCGTGGCACACAGCAGGTGCAGAATAAATACTTTTTACTAAAGCAGTATTTTAATCCAAATCCTACCTTTGTTGCTTCCTAGCTGTGTGACCCGGACACATCTTCCATTTATTTCATCTTGTTCTCCTTGGCGTCTTTCATACTTCCTATGTGCTGGGCACTTTCCAAGTAATTAAGCCATGAGATCCTCACAAAAACCCCTTGAGGTAGGCACTTTATCGCCATCTGACAGACGAAGGCACTGAGGCAGAAACATGCTTTGTAATTTCTTTAAGGTTACAAGGCAGAGCTGGGATCTGAACCCAGGCAGTGTGGTTCGGAGTCCAGCTCTAACCCATTCACTTCATTTCATCTCCAGCTGAGTTTGGCTACCTCTTCATCAGAAGTCTCAGTGTCCTCACGTACAAAATAAATGTTGATACACTCACCCCAGAGAATTGCTGTGATAACAAGATTGGTGAACAGTTCACAAATACTAATAGCTGTTCCACTTATCATTATCATCAACACCCGTTAACTAAAATAAGCGCACAGGGAATCAATCAGAAATTTCAATGTGCACAGAGTGACACTTTGCGCAAAAGCCAGAAAACCTGGTAGCCCGTTTCAGGATTTCTCTGGACCGAATTAATAGCTAGAGCAGAGGCCTTGTTATAATAAACCCGAGGCAATGTGGCTATTGTTACCTAAAGCTTCTCTTTCCCTTTCCCCACTTGCATTTTGGTCTCGGAGTAGCATCTTGCCTAATTGTTTCTCAACCCCTGAGGGATGAAGTTATCAGCAACAGAAGCACTGATCCAATGCTTATTCACGCTTTGGCTCCCGTAGGTGGTATGGAGTCACCTGTTTTGATGAGCTGTCCAGGTATACAGAAACAAAAACACGTCCTTTTCCTTGCTCTGTGGGCCATCCAACTCAATTCACTTCCAATTCCTCCACAGACATGACTACTCTGGGCTCAGCCTCGTCTTGGGTCCATCAGCATATCACTTGATGGGTGGTTTCTCAAGGTGCTTTTAATTCTAATGGCTCCTGAAAATCGTTGGCTATGTAATAGTTCTAATGTGATATGGCTGGGCAATTTTTCAAGATTCTAAGTAGGTTTTAAAGTCCCTGCGTATTGTGAAAAACAATCTTTTGAATCACTTCCTTTCAAAGCCTAATAATCAGGACACAGAATCTCCAGGGTAACCAATCTCAGAAAATCCCAGTTTGGCTGTCGATTTTTCCATTGATTCTGCCCGAAGAATTATTACCTTCCTTGTGGCATCTTCAAGGACAGATTTAATTTACTGTATATTTAATAATGTATATTAATTTACATTTAATATACATTAGGCCTCGCCAACTGCATGACCTTGCTCCTCATTAATATTTACAGTGTCTTGAAAAGATGACACAGTGACAATGTTGGTATATTTTCTAAAAGCTGTAAGCAACATCCTTTTTTGATTGATATTAATACTGTAAAGTTCATCCTTTTACAGTGCACAACTCAGCAATTTTTAGGATATTCAACCAGGTTGTGCAACCATCACCTCTGTCTAGTCCCACAACCTTTTCAACATCCCAAAAAGAAACCCAGTATCCATTAGCAGTCACTCGCCATCCCTCCCAACTGGGAGCCTCTGGCACCCACTAATCTACTTCCTGTCTAGATCTGCCTACTCCGGACATTTCATATAAACAGAATCATAGAATATGTGGCCCTTTGTCATCAGCTTCTTTCACTTAGCATGTTTCCAAGATTCATCCAAGTTGTATCATCTATCAGTACTTCATGCCTTTTTATTGCTGAATAATCTTGTATCGTACGGACAGATCACACTCCACTTATCCAATCATCTATGGATGAGCGTTTGGTTCATTTCCACCATTTTGCCTACAATGAATAACGATGCTATGAATGTTCATGGACAAGATTTTGCATGGACATACTTTCACGTCCCTTGGGTATGTGCCCCAGAGGTGGAATTACTCGGTCATACCGAGAATCTATGTTTAATTTCTTGAGAAACTGCCAACCTGTTTTTGGAAGCTGCCACACCGCTTTGCAGTGTCACCGGCAGAGTGTGTAAGAGGTTCAGATTCTCGACATTCTTGCCAACACCTGTCATTATCCTCTTGATTATAGTTATCCTAGTGGGTATGAACTGGTGTGTGCCTGTGGTTTTGGTTTGCGTTTCCCCCATAGCTAGTGAAAATAGCATTCTTTACCTGTTAACACAACAACTAATTTCATTTTTTTCCACACATCCCACTCCACGTCTTTCGCTGTACTGTAACACAGTTGCAATCATAGTCTCACTGGCCCAGAGACGACGCAGGAAACTTTAGAACAAGACATCATGTCCCCAAAGGTGTGTCTCCAGGGCTTGGAAAACTGCTGTCAGAATACAGACTCCCTCTGCCATTGACTAGATTTTGATATGAAACACACTTTCCCTGACATAGGCACCAGACTGGAAGAATCAGAATCCCACTACGGAGAAACGAGCACACAATTCTGCAAATCCTGAATGTGTCGTGACATGTAGTGCACTCAAAGCTTATTTATTCGGAGACAGCATCTGGTTGAGCCAAAACGTGGAAATGGAGCCTTCTCAGATATATATGGGACCAGGTGATCAAAAGCAAAGTAAGAAGAAGAGCTATCTCCACAGGACTCTTTACATTAAATAATAAAATCTGGGGGCACCTGGGTGGCTCAGTCGGCTAAGCGTCAGCTCTGTGCTGACAGCTCAGAGCCTGGAGCCTGCTTCAGATTCTGTGTCTCCCTCTCTCTCTGCCCCTCCCCTGTTCGCATTCTGTCTCTCTCCCTCTGTCTCTCAAAAATAAACACTGGAAAAATTTTAATGATAAAATCTGTATCAGGACGCTCAAAGACCAGTTAGACTTACTCCCAGCCATTTCTCACTCCCATACTCCATTCTAGTTGGATTTCTCGAAGCTTCTGAAGTATACTGTGTCCTTTCTGAAGGACTACAGGATGGTCCTTCTAGCCAGAGTGCTGCCCATCTTCCTTTTTGTTTGGCAAAAGCCTCCTCATCCGCTGGTTTCAGTGTAGACCTCCCACGCCCCCTTGGTCCTCGTGTAGGTTTCCTATGGCCGCTGTACCAAATCACCACAAACACCATGGCTTGAAACAACACACACTCACTCTGTTACAGTTCTGGAGGCCAGAAGCCCCACTGGACTAAGATAAAGATGTCGGCAGGGCTGAGCTCCTTCTGTAGGTTCTGGGGGAGAATCTGTTTCCCGGCCTTCTTGAGCTTCCAGGGGCTGCTCCTTTCCCTGGCACATGACTCCTGCCTCCATTTTCAAAGCCAGCAGCGTAGCATCTTCAAGACCAACTCATGCCTCCCCTCCCTCCCTCCCTCTCCCCCACCATCCATCCTTCCCTCTCTCACTCATCGTGTCCCCACATCTCCTTCTCTGCCTCGAACCCACCTGCCTCCCTCTTGCAAGAATTCTTGTAATGACACTGACTCACCCACACAGTTCAAGATCACCTTCCACCTGAAGACCCTTAACTGAATCACATCTGCAGAGGCCCTTTTGCCATGAAGGAGCCTATCCATGGGGTCTGGGAATCGGGACGTGGACATGGGGGGTGGGGGGCGTCGTTCTGTCTACAGTAGTCCTCTGGTGGTAACGCCACAGTATTCTGAACAATACGGGGCCCTAATTATTTGAAAGTATTGTTTTCACAAAAGGATAAGCACCTTGTGGGGCCATACCTGTTTGTTACACGTACGTCCCCCACGTCAAGTGCACAGGCGGTATTCGATAAATTATTTGCTGACTGGCTGAGTGGCCAGTTTAGCTTCCCTGGACTGGAGTTCCTTGGGAAGGGGAGGAGGGCAGCTAAGATTATACTGTAAAAGGCTCTGAAATGACTGCCTTCAGCTGTTTGGATTTCATTCTGTACACACGGAGTCCCAGCAAAAGTTTTGGCTCAGGAAGTCAACGTGATTGCAACGTGTCTTTGGAGTAACAGGCCCATAAGCCAGATGGGAAGAGGGACAAAGTGAAGGCGGGGTGGCCAAGCCGGAGGCCACGGCCACCGAGGACCCAGACCAGGCAGCAGCAACGGGAAGGAACCGCTGGAGAGAGACGTGGGAACTGGGATTCACTCCACTTCATTTTTTTTTTTTTACATTTTTTTTAAATGTTTTTTTATTTATTTCTAGGAGAGAGAGAGAGAGAGAGAGGGAGAGAGAGAGACAGCGTGAGCAGGGGAGGGTCAGAGAGAGAGGGAGTCACAGACTGAAACAGGCTCCAGGCTCTGAGCTGGCAGTCAGCACAGAGCCCGACGCGGGGCTCGAACCCACGAACCGCGAGATCATGACCCAAGCGAAAGTCAGACGCTTAACCGACTAAGCCACCCAGGCGCCCCAATTCACTCCACTTCAAATCCTTTTGAGAACAGAGCGGATGAGACACAAACCCAAAGGAAGTGGACGGCTTCTTCGAGAAGACAGGAGAAAGCAAAGAGGGGAGAGCCAGAGGTGGCTGCAAGCGGGTGAAAGCGAGCGCACAGAGGAACGGCGGCGCCAGCCAGAGCCCGCACTGCAGGCCAACCGTGCTCCGAAGAAGGGGGGTGAGCTGCTGGGCTTCGGACACATGGAAGGTGAGGCGTCCGGCCTACACTGTGAGCACATGTGCGGGAGGAATCGGAAATGTCAGCAACTCAAACACAGGGCTGGAGCCGGACATGGTTACGAGTATCCCCATGAGGGATGATGGTTCAAGTCGCAAGAGTGAATGAGATCATCAGGGGAGAATGATTTGAAGGAAAGACACAGAACCATGAGGACAGGCAGAGGAAGACCAGCACAGAGACAGAGGAGCAGGAAGAGACATTGGAGGTGGACAGGAGGCGACCGAGACTCCGTGGTGGGGACAGCATTGGGGGGGGGTGGGCAGGGCAGCTCTGTGGGTTCTCCTCAGAAGTCCAACCAGAGGAGGTCTAAGAAGAAGCTTGGAATCAGGGTACCTTTGAGAGAACCGTTTCAGTAAGTAATAGGCAAAGAAAAGGGATTGCCGAGGTGTAAGGTGCTTGTGGCCGCTGACTTTTTCCAGAAGCTTGGCAGTTTATATCAAGATTCCAGAAGAATTTCTGGGTAGGTCTGTCCCTAGTGTGTCTGAATTTGAGCTTGATCCTTGCAGTCCACCCTGTAACTGTGAGATCTAGATCTAGCTGTGCCTAGATGCTACCCAAGCTCCTTCCTGGGTCTAAAAATCCCTCCTTCCAACCCTCGAATCTCGAAATTCTGGCAAAAGCTCCATTCCCAGGCATCTGATGAGTTACCTTGCCATTATTTTCTATTTCAGTTCAGAATTACTTTAGCGATGAATTCTAGCAGAGGGATAGTCAAAGAGAGAGCATATAAAAGCTGAGTAAATGTTTTCCTAATTTATAAATTCTTCCGGCATGCTGATTTCAGACCTAATTCCTTATCTGTCAATTTCACGTCTGAAGCCATCTTACTCGAATTACTTCCTCTTTGGTGACACTGGTGAGCCTCTATTTTTAATCACAACATTCATCTCTGCTCATGTTTTAAATTTTAATGCCAGTTTCCATCATTATATATTTACCACTCAATTTTTCCCCACACATATTTAGACGCCCCATACTTTTTTCCTTTCCTCAATACCTATCGGAAAGGCTTTTTTCCAGTTCAGAGCCTTGCTTGACATATACCAGAAAAGAAGAAGAAAAGAACAGAGAGTGAAGCCAGACGCATGAGAGAAAACAGTACTGGAAGGCAGAACCTAGGATTCCGCTTCTTGTATAAAGCGGCACATTACACGGAGTACCTCAACTTCAGTGCTACTAAAATTCCGAGCAGGATAATTCTTTGTTGTGGCGGGCTGTCTTCCTTGTTGTGGGATGATTAGCAGCATCGCTGGCCTCTACCCACCAGATGCCAGAAGCAACCCCCTGCCGCAGCTCTGGCCACCAAAACTGCTGCCAGCTGTTGCCAAGTGCGCTCAGGGTGCAAACGCACCCACAGAGGAGAAGCACTAGCCTATAGAGACCAACCTAGCCGCGGTTCAGTAATGCAAGAAAACAATGTGCTAAAATGGCAAAGTAAGACATACAGAAGTATTATGTTTATATGCCAACTCCCATCTGTTTGTAGGATGCTTGGCATGGTTTCCCCATGCCTGCCTCCTCTGAATATCTCCCCCGCTGCGTGTTTCACCCTGCTAAGGCTTCGTCCCCCACCGCCACTCCCAGACACTGGAGGGATCTCTCTGAAACACATATCTGATCGTCTTCCACCCTCATGCTAGAAAATCACCAAGTTCCCCCATTCTCTACCACAGGGTTTCTCCACCTGGGCACTCCTGACACTGAGGGCCAGAGAATTCTTTGCTGTCGAGCTGCCCTGTTCGTTGCAGAATGTTTAGCAGCATCTCCGGTTTCTCCCTGACGAGAGGCCAGTGGCACCTTCTCCTGTAGTAAACAGAATAATCTCCCTCCAAAGTTGTCCACACCGTCATCCCTGGAACCCGTGAATACGTGAGGTTACATGGCAAGGGGGAGTGAAGGTTGCAGATGGAATTAAAGGTTGCTAATCAGCTGACCTTAAAATAATGAGATTAGCCTGGATTATCCAGGTGAGCCCACTTTAATCACAAGGGTCCTTAAGAGAGTCCGAGGGAGAAATGACCGTGGAAGAAGAGTCAGAGAGATGCAACAAGGCTGGCTGTGAGTATGGAAGAAGGGGACCACTGCAAAAGCAAAGGAAACAGACCCCAGAGCATTCAGGAAGAACACAGTCCTGCCAGCAACTTGACTTCAGCCCTGTGAGACCCATTTCAGACTTCTGACCTCCAGAACGATAAGGTAACAAACGTATGTTGCTCTGAGCCACTAAGTCTGGGGTAATTTGTTCTGGCGGCAATAGGAAACTAATGTACCACCACCCCCCGCTGTGACAACCAAAACTGTCCTCAGACATTGCTAAATGTGCCCTGGGGACACAGTCACCTCCAGGTTGAGAACCCCGACTCCACAAAAGGACAATTCCAAACTCCTGCGATGTGCACAGTGGGCCTCTTCATAAGGAATGTTACCGAAACTGTTGAATCCTATTATGCAACACACAGCAAGACACAGCCTATGCTCTGGGCAAACTAAGCTTCCACCTTCAAAAGTGCTTTATATACTCTGACCTCTCTGTAGATTTACTGCCAAAGAGGTGCCTCGGAGGGTGAGCCATAGGCTTTGGTCCTCCTGCCATTTGCATCCGTGCCCATAGTCAGTTACTACCCCCCAAAATGTGTGTGTGTGTGTGTGTGTGTGTGTGTGTGTGTGTGTGTGTGTGATTTCTGGTCTCATTAGGTTACTATATAGACAGCCATGTGGTTGCTACACACATTAAGCCACAGATATCCGAACCTCCTCCTCCAAACAGATGCTGCACTCGAGCCCCTCTGAGCCCTCTTCGTTGAACACTCTGGCATCACCAACACCTCTGTGCCTTCGCACGTCCACGCCTTTCCCTTTCATCAAAGAACCACCTCCCTTCTTCAAGTTCAAGTCAAGTTCAAGTGCTCTCTGCACAGTGACGCCTTCCAAAATTCTCCAGGGCACAATGTGCTGATCCTTCTGCACTGCACCTGCTGGCCACCTCCTCTGTCCTCTGCACGAGACTGCAGGCTCCTTAAGAGGAATAGCTTCTCGGCACTTCGGGTACCTACAGAAATCTTGTGCTCAAGACGTGCTTCTGGCATGAATGAAGAAAAGAAGTCATGGATAGAGAGAGATCGTTTTAATTGTGGGTTATCAAAGCTGGCAAAGTCCAAGTCAGCTATGAGCATAACCCCGGCTCTGATCCATGAGAATGAGGAGAATGCCAGGGTTGGCAGGAGACCTTACTCCTTTGTCTGAGACCAGAATCAGGGACAGAGCTTGACCTCTAGGAACGCACGTTGAGATGCGTGTACCAACTGCGCCATGATGCACCGTTTATCCCTTTGCCCCCTGGGCAGGTACTCTACCTCACACGCCCACGAATCTGAGTTTGTTAAAGCGATCCTGAAACACATAGTAAGGAAATATTAACAGAGTTGTAGCTCACTTTGTTTAATACCTCCTGGTTTTAGGCCATAAGATGGCCCTTTGGGAGCTTTCAGTGAGCACAAGGCATTGAGCTGCAGGCATTTATGAGAGTCTTGGGAGCGGGGTGGGCGGGGAGGGCCACTGTGTGAACAATTTAGTTGAAAACCAAAGACTCTGCTCAAAGAACTACGCAGAAACAAATGCGATCCATGGCTGGCTAAATGTGAACGAAGGTGAATTCTCAAGTTTGCTTACGGCTTCAGTGGAAGAGAAAGAACAGTTGAACAAACCATAAGAGGCATGCCTGTCTCAAGGGAGATCCACCTGGCATGAAACTGGACAAAGGCCCCAGGGAGAATTTATGCCAGTGGAAACACTTCTATGGGCACAGACAGCTGGCATGGCATGCTACATTCAACTCACAGGTGCAGTGGTGCTCAACTGGGGCGACTGTGGCCCCCAGGGAACATTCAGCAGTGTCTGTAGACATGTGTCATTGTCCCACTGGCGAAGAAGCGTGCTCCTGGCATCTAGTGGGTAGAGTCCCAGGATGCTGCTAAACATCCCACAATGCACAGGACAGCCTCTACCACAAAGAATCACTTGGCCACCATAGTCAACAGTGCAGGGGCTGAGGAACCCAGAGCCACCAGGAAAAGCAAAAGAACCAAAAAGCTCCTCCTAGAGCTCACTTTAAGTAACCCTGCAAGGTATCCATTTGCTGGACTTTTGACATTATTGATAGAGATTCTCTTTTAGGAGGAAGGATCCAGCTTGTTGGCAAGTGAGAAGGACGAGCAGTGCTCAACTGGATGGATTTCCTTGTTTTTTTGAGAAGATTCCCGGTAATCTAGCCATTAACTTCCAGACCCAGTGGTTATGATAGGATATCTGGGCCTCTACTAAACAAAACCAGCCTTGAACCTTCATTCCATCTGATCACTCCTTGCCTGTCTCAAGAATAAAGAAACTACACACACACACACACACACACACACACACACACATGCACACGCACACGCACACATTCTTTATGAGAAAATGTTGCTCTTCTGCTAGATGGCTACATGATAAGTTTTAACCATTGCAAAGAAGTGAAAATCACAGTAGATGACCTTGCAGACCGCCCAAATGCTGAATAGAACAGTTAAAAGCCACCAGAACTGCTGCAGTTCAGATACTTGTCCAGTGATCATGAGATTTCAGTGGATAAGAAGATAATTTCTACCCAGACATGATCATCTACAGTAGAATACCTTGGGGTCACAACAGCAACAGCATCTGTATATTCCAGGTACGTGCAGTTGTTAAGAAAACCAGAGACATTTTTAACGAGGCCGTTGGGTTTAAACGTGAACGTCAGTGGCTATTGAATCCAAGAACCTGGCTTGCTTTCACATTTCTCTCTCTTCTCAGCTCGCACGGATTATTCTGATAATGTGCACTTCTGATATACAGTGCGATTTCAGCCCCTCTAAAGACCTAGAGAAATTCGACATCCAGATTTTTTATACTGTTTCGAATGTGGAGTTCCCTGGTTTGGAGAGGACTTCCTGTTCTCTGACTTGACTTTTCTCTCTACTGCCTGTCTTCCTCAAGAAAATAGGCAGAACCGTCAGCAACGTTTGTTAGTTTTTGTAATCCATACTCCCCACCCAACAGCAAGTTACTTTGACATAATAGCTAATATTTTATTAATATATGATACTGATGTTTCTGATTAAACTGCTGAGTTTTCTAAGGCGGTCCATTAAAAGCCAAAATTTCACAGTTATCTCATGTTAACAGAGGGAGGTATGATCTTGGATGCTATTTTCAAACCATTTTTCTTGGTCGTGTTTCCTTTATTTAGTCCAAATCTCTAGCACTTACACAGTATTTCATTTCTGTAATTCTAACTGCACTTTAAAATATTTAATTACAACTGATGGAATCTCCTTTTCCTTATGGAAACAGACCCAAGGCAAATCTATGGAATTTGTGAACTGAAAGAGACCAGAGTTGTTCATTTCTAGAACAACTACTATTTATTCTCTAAACGCATGCTGCTTTCCAAGTGCCCGTCGACCAGTTTCCCAAGAACCCTGTTCCCCATTCTTCTTAACCAGCCAGCCAACATTTCAAAGGTACCAAATAGCTCCCTCTGAGTTCCCTATTTATTAAAGACCCCAGATTCACATAGATTTCATTAACTACTGGTCGTCCTTAGTGGAATTTGGGCATATTTCCATGTTCTTTCATAGCCTGAAGCAGAGATTCTTTTTCTCCTAGATTAAACTAGGACTAGCTACCGTAGATTTCTGAAATTAGATCTTTAGGGAGAAGAAAAGATCCAAACTAGAGAATTCTAGTAGCCACTCCCCACACCACCCAAACACACACACCTCCACACATAATCAACAGCACCGTCCAGAATGTGTCTGAATTCTCTGCAGAACAACCAGATGGCAGACATACTTCAAAATATATTACATCCAATCCTTACAAGAGCATAGGAATTAGATCATTTGAGTTGGGGAAAACACCCACATTGGATGAAGGGATAAGATGACCCTGGAGATCGCCTGCAGCACAAACAGGAAAGCAGCACATGTATCTCCCTCCAGTTCCCACCACTACTCCAAAGTGGAGCCAAGAAGTCCTAACGAGACACACATGGGCCGCCACTAGGGACGTCCCATTTCCAGGCATCATTTCATCGCGAAAGAAGAACAGCACCCGGTGGAAACCTCTCCGGGGGCCGCTGGCTCTGTAAGTGTTAAGGCATTAAACGGCTGCCCAGGTGTCCAGCCTTGGGCCACGAGCACGCGCAGCACCGGACCCTACCTACCTCGGACTTCCACACAACGTAGGGGTGGCTGTGGCTGTTGGGGGGGGACTGGAACTTTCTCTGCTGGAGCCACCTCCTGGGAGAAGCGAAGATGCCATTGGGGCCACCCCCCGAGGAGCAGAGGATGGCGCTGCGGCCACTGCCGGGCCCAGCCAGGACTGAGGGCAGGTCCCAGGCCATGCTCTTCTTGAGGCCGCCGCGACCCAGGGGGACCTCATAGTCAAAGTGGAAGCTGCCGGACGGCGACTTCTCCTGAGGGGTGCTGGGCGTGGAGTAGGATGAGCAAAGGGGTCTAGGGGGCGGGAGTCGGCTGGCCCGGGGGTGTGGGCCCCGAGGAGAGGACGCCGAGCGGGGGCCGAGACCCTCGGCCGGGGGCAGCGTGGAGCAGAGGCGGCCCCCGGTGGCCCCCCGTGAGCTGCCCTCCACGCCCGCCTCGCCCCCACAGCCGCCGATCAGGGCCGGGTCCAAGCTGCGGGTCTGGCGCAGCTTCCTCTTGGAGAAGCCCTTGGCCGAGGCCGCGCCGCCCGAGGCCGGCGAGGAGCAGGAGAAGACACTGTGGAGGAGGCTCTGCGCGGACATCTCGGCGGGACTGTGCTCGAGGGCCACCCTCTTCCCGCTCTCGGGACGCCGGCGATTTGGAGCCGGGAAAGGAAGGGGGACTCGGGCTGGGCTGCCGGGCGGGGTGGCCCGAGGCTCGCCGAGGGCTGTGGAGGGCAGCGCCCGGCTCACGCGCCACCAGCGCGCTCCAAGTGCCCCAGCGGGTGCAGAAGCAGAAGATCCATCGCCAGCCTTCTAGGAAAAGAGGTCGGGTGGC
Organism: Proteles cristata cristata; assembly: GCA_017311185.1. Taxonomy (NCBI): domain Eukaryota; kingdom Metazoa; phylum Chordata; class Mammalia; order Carnivora; family Hyaenidae; genus Proteles; species Proteles cristata. Next base: position 24,537 of record JAESUZ010004994.1, on the reverse strand, counting down.
CTCCTGCGGCCGCTAGAACCTTCCCCCCAGAGCCCAAGTCTCGAGTGCGGTGAGGAAGAGAAGGAGGAAGGTCAGGCGCTCGCTGGGTTCTCAACTCCAGCCCACCAGCGCCACTCCCCCTTCCCAGCCGAGGCTGGAGACGCCGCGCTCCCGCTTGCTGGCTCCGGACAGCCTCGAAAGTCTTCAGCAAGCTCCTCCTCGCGCCCTAAGGACTGTCCCGAGGGCTGGGGAGGAGGCCTCCTGGGTGTGCGCCCAGGGCGCGTCCGTCGCGCTCCCCGCGCGCCGCGATGGGGACTTCCTCGGGCTCCGGTGTTGGGCGCCGGAGCCGCGCCTGGGCGGCACCGCTGCTGTGTCCCGGGCCCTGAAGCTGCGCGTCTGGCCTCCACTTGGCTGTTGCGCCCACTCCTCCGACTGGCTAGGTGCAAGTGTCTCCAAGCTCCAGGTTCCCGCGGGGTGCTAGCCTTGCTACGAAGCGGGGACACGGAGCGCGCTGTGGCCAGGGCCTCCCAAAAGCTGAGTGGCCACGGCGGGAGAGAAATGCTGGCTGCACTCCGGGAGCTAAGAAGAGAGCCCTAGGGGCGAGTGGCCAAGCCCCGCGGCATAAGGGCTCTGGGGATTCGCAGCCCAGCCGCGGGCCCCGGGCAGGAGCGGAGCTGTCCCCGCATGCTCACGCTCCAGACAGCGGGAAGGGGGTGGGCGGGAGGGAAGCCAGGTCCGGAGCTGGGGCGGAGCCAAAAGCAGGAGAAAGCAGAGCGTGGAGTTTTCCAGGCGCCAAACCTGGGAGCCGCGCAGCGCGAGCGCAGCTCGCCACTGATACCGGGTCTCCAGGCGGGAGAGCCGTGAGGACGGAAGTGCGGACCTTCTCCCGGTCTCCCCTCCCCCAGACCGAGGGGGCGCCAGCTCCACTCACGTTTCTGGAAAGGAAAGGAAGTGTCAGATTGCACCCCACCCACTGGTGTCAGATGGGCAGCCCAGGACGGTTGCTCTAAAGTTGGAGTTAAATCTCCTGCCTTCCTTTTTCTACCCACTACTGGTTTTTGGTTTTTGGTTTTTGGTTTTTTTCTTTTTGTTTGTTTTGGGGTTTTGTTGTTGTTGTTGTTTGGTTGGTTTTTTTAAGGAAGGCTAGAGACTCAGTTCAAAAGCAGTGGCCGCAAATGAGTGGGCTGGAGATGGGGACCTACTTTGGGGACGCGGTGGGAGTCCTGGCCCAGTAAGGGGCTTGGATAAATGTACTCGAGGAGGAGGGGTGAGTGAGGCTGGGCAGGAGGCAGGCGCCGAACGCGGCGTCAGCTCGGGGGCTGCGGAGATTGGCGTTCACACGCGATAGGTCTCCGGGTTCGGCCCTGGGACACCTCTGGGTGAAGCGCGCCGCGGCCACATTCCTGGGAAGGTGGAAAACGCTGGCGATGTCCATGTTCCCCACTTGGAAACGAGTCTGGGAGCAGCTTTTCCCCCTACCATCCGACCCCAGGAATCTAAAAAGCACCAAACCTCCCGCCCCTCGGAGGGCTTTGTGAGGTGATATTTAGGTTTTGCAACGCATCTTACAAGCGTCTCACTCAGCAGGGGAGTAGAAAGAATGTTGGAAATGCCTGCGTACTTTATCTAACCGTGTCCGCGTGTCCCCTTGTACCACTTCGCGGTGAAAAGAGTTGTACCAGAACGTAAAGGTAACTTTCCTTTACCATTTCTTTGATTAAAGAAAAAAAAAAAAAACAAAAACAAAAACAAAAGAAAAAAAAAAAACCTTACAATGAACTTATAATTACAGGTGTTTGGCACAAACGTCCTGTGTATACCAGAACTGTCCAACTTTGACTTTGGAATACTTCTTCTGTTCCGCAGGGCCTCTGATGTACACGTTTCTGTAAATGTGGCTGACAGCCGGGACCCAGGGAGTTCCTTCTGGTGACTTAGTGACCTATCAGCTGCCCGAGGACAGAATGAGTTACAAATTGCCCAGCACTCTCCCCGCTCTCCTTCTCTGAGCTCCCCGAGGCTTCAGTATTTTCCTCACCGGCTGACGGTTATGTGAGCTACGGAGAGGCGCGGCGGTTAAAATCGCTTACTTCCCTGCCTGGCCGCCCAGGCCAAGTTCCATTTGGGGGGTTGCTGGCGTTTGCTTTCTTCCCTCCTCAAACAAGTCGGGTTAGAAGGAAAAGAGGGCGGGGTTGCCTGCCCTTTACTCAACAATACCCTGTAACTTGTCACTAGTAATGAAAACACTTAGTGTCCCTACCATTCCCATACCATTGCTGGGATCAGTTACGCTCCATTGGATCTTGGCATTTGGAGTAGATGGTTAACAAAGTCACACGAAATGGGACCTCTTATAACTCAAGGTGGTTGAGCAAATGTAATTTATGGCTCATATACATTCTATTTCTCTAAACCCCTGTGATGGCCATGGGGTTGAAAATGCAACCCTGCCACGGTTATGGCAGGCTAGTAAGAATGTCCTCTGGGTACGAAGTCATACATTCCTGGTTATGGCTGTCGGAGAGCCAATGAGCAGGAGGACTCTTCTATTGCCATTTGGGGCTGGGAGCAGACAAATCCAGTTAATTCATCATCTGGTTCCCAATGGGTCTTGACCCTCTATTAGTCTGAAGCTTGCCTCACTGTTGGGAAATGTGAATAAATTGTTCTAAACGTTCATAAAGTTAAGCTCGGGCTCCTTTTTTGAAACCCAGTATGTGAGCTTTTAAACTATGGGGGAAAGGGGTGCCTGGGTGGCTCAGTCAGTTAAGCATCTGACTTCGGCTCAGGTCATGATCTCACCGCTTGTAAGTTTGAGCCCCTTGTCGGGCTCTGCTGACAGCTCAGAGCCTGGTGCCTGCTTCAGACTCTGTCTCCCTCTCTCGCTGCCCCTCCCCCACTCTCTCGCTCGCTCGCTCGCTCTCTCTCTCCCTCAAAAATAAACATTAAAAAATATTTTTAAAACACGGGGTGCAATGCCGTGGTGTTTCCGGAAAGAAGGCATTCATAAGAAAATTATTTGGGGGGCGCCTGGGTGGCTTAGTCGGTTAAGCGTCCGACTTTCGCTTAGGTCATGATCTCGCGGTTCGTGGGTTCGAGCCCCGCGTCGGGCTCTGTGCTGACTGCCAGCTCAGAGCCTGGAGCCTGTTTCAGAGTCTGTATCTCCCTCTCTCTCTGACCCTCCTCTCTCTCTCTCTCTCTCTCTCTCTCTCTCTCCTAGAAATAAATAAAAATATATATAAAAAAAGAAAATTATTTGGATTTTTAATGATATTTTTTAAACTATTTTGATTTCTAACCTGATTGCTATTAGATTTATTTTACAGTCATTGTGGTTTGTGGCATATTTATTCATTCCTAGTTAAGGCATCCTATTTTACTCTTGTTTGTTATATAATCCCTTTGCTTATATAGACCCAAATCACACTGGGCCTTTCTGATTGACTGCCATTTTACACCAAACTTGATTAAGGAAGATCTGGGTTTCATTTACAATTTCAAAAATGACTGGTTCTATTACATCAATCCCCAGAGTCTTTCTTACAATTCATCAGCCTGCTTCGTAAGCAATATAACTAGTAGTCTAGAAATAAATGGCTTTGAATATATATACTTTAAAAATCAGATCTCTAAGGCTTTGCTCCTTTATGGGGGCATTTGCCAGTGAAAAGTAGTATCCAGGGATGCCTGACTGGGTCAGTCGGTAGAGCGTCCAACTCCTGATCTCAGGGTTGTGAGTACAAGCCCCATGTTGGGCGTGGAGCCTGCTTAAAAGAAACCTAGTGTCCATATTTGTTTATTTTTTTCCCTCAGAACCAAGGATGATCAAAACCTTAGGATACCTTTTATTAAAGGCAGAACAGTGCGTTCACTATTCATTCCCTGTTGTAATGATCCTAGAAATTCAGGACAAAAAAATACAGCCCATCTGGTCATGGCCCAAGAATATTCTAATGAAAGTTTTAGAGTCCTTGATCTGACATCAAGGTATCCTCTTATCAAAAGATACTAGAAAACTCATCAGTTTTCTTTCTTTCTACTCCCTTGAGATGCTGTTCTACAAACACATACATCTTACTACCAAAGGATATATTCTGTTAAACCTAAATTTCCCTTTTCTTAACTTTATCCCTTGAAATTTTTCTTATCTCCAGCCAAAATTCCTCTTTCCTCTTGGTGTTCAGACCCTCAAGCTATTTGTAGATTTTTATCATGCCCCTTGGGTCTGACTGTGGTTTGGCTACACTATAAAGTTCATATTTTGCTTTAAAACCCTCATTGTAGATGATCTCCTCTGGATTCCCTCCAGTTGCTTATTTCTTTTTAGTCCTGATGTCAAATATTCTAGGTTGGGGCATCCTAGTTTGCCCTTGTTTGTCATATAATCCCATTGCTTATGTGGCCCCAAATCACATTAAACCTCCTGATTGATTGCCAGATAATATTTCAGATTTCTAACTGATCAGCTCCCAACTCTGAGTCAGCATCTGATTTTTCGTTCATGCTGCCTGTGTCTCTCAAACCAATTGAGATCCCTCTGATATCATTTCTACATTTTTAGTGGTGTCTGGGGTAAACGGTTCACAGCATCTCACTCCCTGATAGAAGTAGTCAAGGTTTCTGCCTTAAGTTTCTGAAACATGAACGGGGGGACAGGTTTTTAATCTGTGTGATGCGGAATATATGAGAAACGTGCAAAGAACTTTGCAGGACTTAAGAGTGCTAATTACACGGGGCACCTGGGTGGCTTAGTCAGTTGGCATCTGACTTCGGCTCAGGTCATGATCTCACGATTCGTGGGTTTGAGCCCCGTGTCAGGCTCTGTGCTGACAGCTAGCTCAAAGCCTGGAGCCTGTCTTCAGATTCTGTGTCTCCCTCTCTCTGACTCTCCCCTACTCACACTGTCTGTCTGTCTGTCTCTCTCTCTCTCTCTCAGAAATAAATAAAACATAAAAAAATTAAAAAACAAACAAACAAAAGAATGCTAATTACACTGAATAGCTAGGCTGCCCCATGCTCAAACTCCTTCTTGATTGTTAAGGTAGGAATTTTTCTGCAGGTGAACTAAGACTCTTCTGATTCCTATTCTAGGATCTCCCTGAATGAATATAATTGCCAAGGCAATTAGACTACAATTAATGGATGTCAGTGGCGGTAAATCTAGAGTCCCAGGATAATTCCGTATGGGTAAGATGAGCAAAAGCTCACTTTCTTTTTTTTTTTTTTTTTATTTTTGTGAGAGAGAGAGAGAGAGATCAGGGAAGGGTCAGAGAGAGAGGGAGATACAGAATCTGAAACAGGCGCCAGGCTCTGAGCTAGCTGTCAGCACAGAGCCCGACGCAGGGCTCAAACCCACGAACCATGAGATCATGACCTGAACCGCAGTGAGACGCTTAACCGACTGAGCCACCCAGGTGCCCCAAAAAGCTCGCTTTCTTAAACACTAACCCAACATTGAGGAACAGTGATCATTTTCCAAAGACAAAAATATTGTCATAATTATTCTCTAGAAGGTGACTACAATGATTTGCAAGACAGAAGGGTATTTGATAGCTTGAGTCATAATCTGTACTGTGTTGTGAGAAGACAGATATAATTTCCACTCTCCACCTTAGAGGACAATTTAATATTATAATACCAAAAGAGATATTCGGGGAGGGGGAAATTCTTTACGTGAACACTATAGAGGAAAAAGCACTGAACATGTCCACACCATTTGTTAACTTGAATTTAGTGTTGTACTCAAGAGCTTCTATTCAAATAACTTGGTCCTGACCTTTTCATCATAACAATATAATAACTAACACTTATTGGACCTTACTGTATGGCAGGTGCTGGGCTGAAATCATGTATGCGCTCTCCAAATCGACACACACACACACACACACACACACACACACACACACACACACAGAGCTAGAGTACTTTACTCCCCATTTCGTACCTGAAGAAAACCAAGACCTAGAGCAGTCCCACAGGACACCCCCCACCCCCCTCCCCCCGCCCCGGTGAAGTGGCAGAGCTAGTGTTCAGATCCTCATCATGGAGCCTCAATCTCTCTCTCTCAGGGCTAGAATTGCAGATTAAGGAGCCCTTCATTTTGGAGGTGCTTTGGGACCCTCTCTGGATGGATTTCAGTTTGTTGATTTCCCATGTAGCTGTGTGACCCGGGGGGCAGCATTCTCCAGCTCTCATCCTCCCTTCCCCATCTGCGAGAATCCCATTCCCTTCGGAAAGCTTTGGCGCTGAGTAAAGAGCCTAATGTATGCAGCATGCTTAGCAAAGAGCTTTCTGGAGAGAGTAAGCACAATAATGGGAGTCACTTCTATCATCTGTACAGAGCCTATACATTTCCAATTACTTTATGAATCCAGACATATTGAATGACTGACCATCCCTAATGTGAGTTCGCCTGGTCTAACACCCAAGAGACCTATTCAAACCTTTCCAATTTGCTAATGAATCATTTACTATTATTTGAAAAAGCCCTGTGGTTGACTCCGTGAACAGTCATAGCTGGAATTTCCAGCACTCCCCATGAGTTTTGTGAGGCGCTGTCAATACCAACTAAATAAAAGCAACATCGTCTTTCAAGGCAGGGCGCTTTCTGAGTTAAATGAAGGGCAATTTGGGATTCTGTATATTCAGAGAGGAAGATAGGAAATGTTTTGCTTCTTACTATATTTATACACCAACAGGCCAGTTTTTTTGGCTCAATCTCACACTGCCCAGAATTAGAAGCATGAGCCCCCTCTTTAAAGGAGGCATGTGGCCAAGGTTTCCATGTGCATCTAGTTCATACCAAGATCTGACCATTTCTTCTGCTATTATATTCAGGAATCAAAATGATTACTTGTAATCATCTTTCTCACTTTCTCCTCACTCCGTGTGTGTAACTTTACCATCCCTCACCGATCACGGTCTTAAAAAAATCAAAATCAATTAAGAGAAAAAGAAGTCCTGTTTCCATGTCAGCATCTGCACTGAACACAAAAAAGCCACTTGCAACACCATCCATTCTCTCATTTTCTGGGTAAGTGTGAGCAGCAAGTTGTATGTTTTCTAGAATTTTGTCTTTGTCTTTTCAACTTTAAAAAACAGTCTTGGGGGATCCTGGGTGGTTAATCGTCCAACTTCGGCTCAGGTCATGAGCTCATGGTTTGTGACTTCGAGCCCTGCATCAGGCTCTGTGCTGACAGCGTGAAGCCTGCTTGGGATTCTCTCTCTCCCCCCTCTGCCCCTCTCCCACTCACAGTCGCTCTCTGAAAATAAGCTTAAAAATAAAAATAAAAAGCAGTCTTGCACAGGCACATTGTTCTACCCTTTCACTTACATGTTTATTCCTCAAGCTGGTGTGACTACAGTATTTCTAAATAACCTTGATGTTTTCAGGGTACCCGTTGGTGAGTCAGGTGAAAAAGCAAGGTTGTATAAAAATCTTAAGGCAAGTTCAAGTACGGATGTGCTTAGCAGAGTACCAGAGGCCACACGGGAAAGAAACAATTGTTGTTTGCCTGCAGCTGGCATTTGACAGAATCTTTCAACATCAAACCCTAAATGTATAACCATCACCACTTTTGGTTTTGGCTTTGAGACCTGACCTCAAGAGACTTTCTGTAAATGCTCATTTACTATATTTTTGAGAGAGAGAGAGAGAGAGAGAGAGAGAGAGAGAGAGAGAGAGAACAAGTGGGGAAGGAGCAGAGAGAGAGAGAGAGAAGGAGAGAGAATCCCAAGCAGGCTCCACGCTGTCAGCACAGAGCCCGACATGGGGCTTGAACCCACAAACCATGAGATCATGACCTGAGCCGAAACCAAGAGTTTGATGCTTTACCGACTGAGCCACCCAGACACCCTTCAAGAGACTTTTAATAATAATACAAGTTGGCTGACAGCCAAATTCTATTTCGGTTTATAAACATGTTTGAATGCGTACTTTGTGCCAATAGCATTCCTTCTTTGTTTTACTTTCTCCTGTCTTTGTAGGTGAAGGTGCACTTGGAGTCTCAAAGCGAGTTAATTTTACGTAAACCTGGTATATGGTTCAATTGTACTTAGTTACTTAAAGTAGTTTTTACCACCTTCCATAACATGCTAAACACGAAACTACTTTGGAGGGTGAAGAATTAGGTGATAATGTAAATGATTTTTCCTATCTTGTTACTCTACAATTTTCATAATCTAAACATTTTTCAGGATTTTTAACTTTTAAAAGTAAATAATGTGGAATGTTTTCCTCCGAAATTTTCATTTTTTCCCCCAGAATCCTGACTTCTCTACATGGAATGGAAACAGGAAAACCTATTTGCCCAACATTGTTTCTAGTGGCAAGATAGAGTTGGGCATAGAAGGGAAATAAGGGCAGGAAAACAGTGGGTACTGTGGCTAGATAGTGTATAGCTTTTGCTCTCATCTACTTTACTGAGGAAAATTCTACATACAATGAACTGTACCAAGGAGTTTTGACAGCTGTGGGTACCTAGGAAACCACCAGCACAGTCGAGTCCAGAACGTTCCCATCACCCCCTGGGTTTGCTTTTATTAACGTCCCATGAACACTGACAAGGAGATTCTGCTCCATGCAACAGTTGAATTATGACTTTGGTCTATATATAAAGGGGAGGTGGGGGGAGGAAAGACTAAATAGAGAACAGAGCTTTTTACTTCTTACAGTGGGTTGAATTATGTCCCTGCAAAGGACATGTCCAAGTCCTAACCCCTGGTACCAAGGAATGTGACCTTATCTGGAAACAGGGTCCTTGCAGATGTAATCAAGTTAAGATTAGGTCAGACTGGAATAGGGTGGGACCTAAATCCAATGACTGGTGTCTTTACAAGAGAAAAGAGAAGGCAATCTGGATACACACACACACACACACACACACACACACACACACACACACACACACACACAAAGGCCATGTGAAAACAGAGGCACAGACTGGAGTGATACATCTACAAGCCAGGAACAACCAAAGATTAGCAGCAACCACCAGAAGCTGGGAGACGGGCATGAAGCAGACTCTCCCTTAAACTTCCAGAAGGAACCAATCCTCCCGACACCTTGATTTTGGACTTCTGACCTTCTTAACTGTGACAGAATACATTTCTGTTCTTTTAAGCCACCCAGTTTGCAATACTTGGTTATATTTCTGAAGCATAGCATGCCACAGCTTGGTTCTCATTGTAGCAATTTAATAAAACCCAGGACCAAGGAATTCATTGAGCAAAAAGCAATCACAGAGAAATTACAAATAAGGCAAGAGAAGGGCTAATGAATGATTTTAAGTACAGTGACATCGCTGCCATAGCGGCAGCTAAGCTGCGGCTGGTCCCCAAGCCGGGGTCCAACGCTCCTTCAGGTTGGAGTTCACTTTTCCCCTGGGGAACCTTCTGTCCTTCCGTGCATTTGTTTCGAGGAAGGTGTTTGGCCCTTGGCTCTGTAATTGATCAGCAACACCCAGAACCGTGTATCCCCAGCGCAACCCAAAAAGACACTCAAATTCGCAGGGCTGTGATGCTCCAGTTGACCTTCTTCAGTGTTTCATGCACTCTGCATTCAAGGGGCCAAGCACACACCTGGGATGCGAACGAGTTCAAATGCCAGACGCTTGAGAGAAAGGCCTTTAAAAGGACAGGGGGGCGCTGATCAAACACGTCAACGGGCATGGAGAACCAGAGCCCAGTAAGGTTATCTCTAGACAGAACCTCCAGGGATCCAGTTGAAAAAGCAGCGCTGCTCAAGTTCCTAGCTGCATGCCCTTCATTTGCCTCCTGTACGATTTATTGGGAATTCCTTGGGTATTTTTCACAGTTCACTGCTTTGTGGCATGACACAGATTAGAGGCATACCAAAGAACTCCCACCCCCTTTAAAGATCTAGGAGAGAAAATAAGACACTCACAGATTGCAGTAAGCAGGCTGTGGATCAGAGAGCTAAATTGAAGGGGGTTTCCCCCTTTTTAAATGGAAAGGGCTTCAGAAAGCAGCGCCCTGGCAAATGCAAACTGCCGGACGACGTTGTTGAAGGTTTACACAGCCGTGGGGAAAAGGCAGGAATGAGAATCGTGGCTCTAACTTTTAGAACAGGCTCGGCCACTAACTAACCCGGTCAGCTCACCTTGTGCAAAATAAATTCCTGCTCACCTTCCTGGTCTCCGCTTCAAAGTCACTCTGCTGGGAGCGCGCCCTGCCTACTCCCCACCCTCCACCTCCCACTTCCCTCCCCTCCCCCAGGTTAGGTCCCTGTCCCTGGTAGGTGCTCTTTCACTCAACGACTTCTTCCTCATGGCATTCACCATAATGATAATTACGTGATATTCATTAGTGCAGTTGTAGATGTTCAAGTTCTAATAACATCCCCAGGCTTGTGAGTTTCATGAAGCAAAAGCCATGACTGATTCGTTTTTCCTTGTAACCCAGTGCTGGAACAGCTCATATTACATAAGCAAAAGGGCTCAATCCATAATCATGAATGGATCTGTCAGCCACTGTCCCTTCATCTGGAATTTGGCTCTTTGGGTCCCTGATGGCTCCTGCCTTCTGTCTCAGAAAACTTGGAATTACCCTCAGGCATCAGAGGGAGGTGTCATTGTTGATGTGACCTGTTGTGAAAGGACTGAAATGAGCAAGAATGATGAAGGCATCTGTTCATCAAAACTGTTGCTATTTCCTTCAACGCATGGCCTTTGAGTTGAACATCTCCAAGTTTGAATCCTAGGTGTGTGTAGGCAGTGTGTGTATGTGTGTGTGTGTGAGAGAGAGAGAGAGAGAGAGAGAGACAGACAGACAGACAGACAGACCGAATGACTGCCGTGAGTAAAGTTATTTAATTCTTCACGGACTCAGTGCTTCCTCTGATACAGGAAGTTTATAACTACAAGACGTAAGGCATTTAATACATTTTGTGACAGAGGACCACACATAATAATAGTTACCTATTATTAATAAAATTTACTAGCATGTATTATAGAAATAAGACACGTAGAATGGCTTATCTAGGCTTGTCTAAATGGATGTACCATCATAAAATCAAATAACTAATAACAGTAATATTAATAATAGCCAACCCTCAATATGCACTAAGTACTTTGCCAAGTACTCTTGGCTCAAGTACTCTTGGGCTCTTATTTAAACCTCACAACTTGATGAGGTACTTATCATCTTCATTGCCCAATGAGGAAATTGACTCACTAAGATGTTACAAACGTGCTTAAGTGAGCAAGTAAACAGTAAAGCCAGGATTTGCCCAACTTAGCTGGTCAATGATGGAGCCATTACATTCATCCCAAACAGACAATGCTAATTGGGTTTATAAAATATGTTTTCTATGGAAGATGTGTGACAAATAGAAACGTCACACTCACCTCCCCATTCACACAATCTAGACCACACAGGATTGGGGGTATCTGGGTGTGGGGGTCAGGTATGGAGGAAGGGTGGAAGGCAGGCTTAACGTTTCCCAAACACCGATTCTGTGCCAAACCTTTGCACAGATTATTCCTACACAACTTTGCCATAATGTGAATATTCCTATTCCCATCTACTGTGGTGAAATCACCACAAATCAGTGATTCATACACATCTGTCAAAACCTACTTACTTCCCACTACAGTTCATGAATATCAAATCTGGCTAAAAAAGATCATGGTCATCATAAAACCTGAACAGGAATGTCACACCCCTAACTCAAACTTGCCCTTCATACTTTCTAAACGTATACAGAAATTAGACAGCCATTGTTCTGTGTTTCTTATGCATCCTTTCGCTTATTAAAAGAGTTCTAGCCTTCTTTCCTCCAGGGTCAGTCTTCGATTTTTTTTTTTCTGGTATCACTACCTTACTTTAAACATGTTCTTTTGGACATTCTTCACTTACTGCATGTTCCTCTTAAGTTGTCAAAACCCAAATTGAACATCGTGCTCTTATAAGGGACATATTCAAGCTGTGTTTAGTTTGATTCATGTATGCCAAATGAGAAGTTGAGTAGAAAGCTTTTATTCACATTTTATGATCTGCCTGATATGTGAGGGTGGTGAAAAGGTCATCAAATTCTTGTTATCTATAAAGTAAAGGGAGGCCACTCCTGCCAGATTGGGTTCTAAGGTTATGAGAAGTTACTAAACTCCCTTTTATTATTCAGAACAGCTCCTTCTGCCCAAATGAGTTCTCATCAATGGCAAGTCAGTATACTTGAGCCAAATGATCCTTGGGGCATTTCCAAATCACAGGCTGTAGCAGAAAGTGTCTTTCTAAATGGAGATTGATCTGATAAGCAGAGGGTCAAGAAAGGACCTATTTGGCTAAAGCATGTGACACAATGTGGATCATTAAGATAATGAGAAAAGTGTGTTTAAACTCCTCCTGAGCCTGACTGGAGGAAATTCAAATGCATAAACCTTTTATTCAGAAGTACTGAATTTTAAAAAACCCACAGCCTTTACTGATAGTAAGTACCTACATCTCAGCAACCAGTAAGGCAGCCTTGTATGCGTTCACTATGTTCTCGAGTCTGCACCCATCTCTCTGACCCAGTTTGTCAGCCCCTCCACCAGCAGGGAAGCTCTTACGAGTAGGAGAAACACAGCATTTAGTCCACTTTGCTTAAGAAACGGAAAACCCTGTGGCGGGTGACATGCCCGTGATATGGGAGACTGTGTTCCATTCATTTTGCTATCCATAGAATATTCCACGATGGTTGATACAAGATAGGCGCTCATTAAAATGGAAAAAAAAAATAAATGAATGAGTGAATGAGAGACTGCTGGAGCTAGAGATCAATGGAGATTACTTGACATCTGACACGCTGACGTCACCATTTATGATGTTATTGAGCCACATGCCATAAAATTCACCCATTTTCAGCTCAGTTCACTTTAACTCAATTTAACCAAACAGTGTTAAGTCATATATATTTATTTAAAGTCTGCTTCAAGATTTGTTGGGAGACGACCTGAAGATGCACAGTGAAAACTAGGTTTGGGAATCTATCTTTTGAGTTATTTGTTAAAGCATCCCTGGAGACCGCCAACTGCGAAATGAAAGCTAGAAACTACAAGCCACTGATAAAACAAACTGAAGAACACAAACAGAAAGACACTGTGCTCACTGACTGGAAGAACTGGCATTGTTAAAGTGTCCATTCTACCCAAACACATTCAATGCAATCCCTGTGAAAATCCCAACGGCATTCTTAACAGCACTAGAACAAATAATTCTTTTTTTTTTTTAAATGTTTGTGTATTTTTGAGAGAGAAACAGAGAGACAGATGGAGCATGAGAAGGGGAGGGGCAGAGAAAGAGAGACACAAAATGTGAAGCAGGCTACAGGCTCTGAGCTGTCAGCACAGAGCCCGATGCTGGGCTTGAACTCACTAACAATGAGATCGTGACCCGAGCAGAAGTCAGGTGCTTAACTGACTGAGCCCCTAGAACAAAGAATTCTAAAATTTGTATGGAACCACAAAAGATCCCGAATCGCCAAAGTGATCTTGAGAAAGAATAACAAAGCAGGAGTATCACGCTCCCTGATTTCAAACTATATGGCAAAACTATAGTAGTCAAAACGGTATGATATCGGCATAAAAACGGCCACATAAATCAATGGAACAGAATAGAGAGCCCCCAAATAAGCCTTTAATTTACTAGTAAGGAGGCAAGACTATACAATAGGGAAAGGACAGTCTTTCAATAAATGATGGTGGGAAAACTGGACAGCCACCTGCAAAATAATGAAACTAGACCACTATCTTACACCAAACACAAAAATTCACTCAAACTGGATTAAAGACTTGAATATAAGATCTGACACTGTAAAATTCCTAGGGGAAAACATAGGCAGTAAGAGATCAGTAAGACATCAGTCTTAGCAATGGTTTGCTTGGTTTTTTGTTTTTATTTTTTGGGTTTTTTTTTTTTTTTGGATTTGACTCCAAAGGCAAGGAAAACAAAAGCAAAATTGGACAAATGGGACTACATCAAACTAAAAGCTTTTGCGCAGCAAAGGAAACAATCCACAAGATAAAAGAGCAACCTAGTGAATGGAGGAAGATATCTGCAAATCATATATCCAGTAATGAGGTGATATCTCAAATATATAAAGAACTTATACAGCTCAATGACAAAAAAAAAAAAAAACAATTAAAGATGGGCAGTGGATCTGAGTAGATTTTTTTCCAAAGAAGACATATAGATGACCAAGAGGCACATGAAAAGATGTTCAACATCACTAATTATCTGGGAAATGCAAATCAAGACCACAAGGAAATATCATCTAACACCTGTTAGAATGGCCATTATCAAAAGACAAGAAATAACAAGTGTTGGTGAGGATGTAGGGAAAAGAAAACCCCTGGGCACTGCTGGAGGGAATGCAAACTGGTGCAACCACTATGGAAAATGGCATGGAGATTCCTCAAGAAATTAAAAGTAGAATTAAAAGTATGATCCAGCCATTCCAGTTTGGGGTATTCATCTGAAGAATACAAAAACATGAATTCAAAAAGATATATGAACCCCTATGTTTATTGTAGCATTATTTTTTAATGGTTTTATTTATTGTTGAGAGAGAGAGCAGGGGAGGGGCAGAGAGAGAGAGGGAGGCAAGGAATCTAAAGCAGGCTCCAGGCTCTGAGCTGTCGGCACAGAGTCCAATGTGGAACTCGAACTCATGAATGGCGAGATCATGCCCTGAGCCCAAGTCGGCCGCTTAAATCGACTGAGCCACCCAGGCTCTCTGCAGCATTATGTACAATAGCCAAGATATGAAAACCACCTATGTGTCCAATGATGGATGAATGGATGAAGATGTAATACACACACACACACACACACACACACACACACACCACTACTCAGCCATGGAAAAGAAGGAAAGCTTGCCATTTGGAGCAAAACAGATGGACCCTGAGGGCATTATGCTAAGTGAAGTAAGTCAAATGAAGAAAGACAAACACAGTAGGCTTTCACTTATATGTAGAATATAGAAAACAAAGCAAATGAACAAACAAAACAAAAACAAATACATAAATATGGAGAACAGATTGGTGGTTAACAGAGGGGGAGGAGGTTAGAGCGTGGGCCAAACGGATGGGTGAAGGGGTTCAATTGTATAGTGATGAGCGGTAAGTAGACTTCTAGTGACGAGCACTTTGTAGTGCATGCAGACATTGAATTATAATGTTGCATACCTGAGACTTATATGTTATATATCAGTTTTACCCCAGAAAAAAGAGAGAGAGAGTGTGTGTGCATTTTCCAAAATATATATTAGCTATAACTAAAAGAGGTTATTTTGTACATTTTTAACTTAGTGAAGAAATCATTACAATGATGAGGAGATTGCCTTTTTTAAAGTCAGAATCTTGCTTGGAAAAAAGAGCTTCCAAAAGAGAGTCATAAGATTTTCAGATGATTGACCAGATCCAGAGGGTAAGACTTCTAAGGAGAAGCCAGATGGATTATTACCGATTTTCAGCAAGATAAAGTATTTGTTTTCACAGATTGTTTTAAGTGTCCTGGTTTGACATTTGCTGTTGGTTTAAAAGGCAAATTAAAAACACTGGTAACGAGAAGGCCAGATAAAATATAATCCCAAACTACCCTGGAGGGCCAGAGAAATTGATAAAGGTGACCTGGGGCCGCCTTCTCCTGCCCTGGACAGCCCAGGGCCCCAAAGACTATTTGGTTGGTGCCTCTCTTGATTTGAAAAGATGTAATCCACGGTCAACCAGCTTCTTTCTCTTCGAGGAGCTCAAATTATTATTCTAAGGCGGAACATCATCAATGTTTTAAAGGAAGGAATTGAACTCAATAAGACTCTCGTCTGATAAGATTGAAAGCCAAATGAAAGTAATACTTTTTTTTTTTTTTTTTTGGCCAGCTTTTATGTTCTATTGCTAAAGGAAACGAAACTTCTCCCAATATGTAGCCGCCTTAAACAGGACATCTTGGAAATACTGAGTTGCACACATGACCTTTCTAAAGGAAGAAACTGTGGCACAGATCTCTTGACTAGCCTGACTCAAATTACATAGTTGTTAGTAGGTGGGTTTGAACCTCCATTTGTAGTCAAACACATCTTGAGATAGGGCGATCACGCCTCTATACTTCTACTCAGTCGACAAACACCGGGTGAGCAACCACTTGTGCTTTCAAAGAGCTTACCAAATTGTAAACGGAGGCACGTGACAAATACATCAACAAATCAATATATAACTTTAAGAAACCATACGTGCTAGATAGAGTGGAAAACAGAGGAACCGGTGGGTTGCTTTAGCTACAGCGATGGAAAAGAGGAGGCGGTAACAGATTTGATTTCTTTGTGTCTAGAGAACTCAGACAAAGACAATGACCCAAAAGGCAAAGGGTAGTGACCTTAAATATTAAATACCCTGAGCAACCGAGGAAAATGTAAAGGGTGAGTCTCTGTTACCCTGAAATGGTCCCAAAGGCTTGCTTCACCGTCCTTATGAGAAAAGCGAAGTCTGGCTTCTCTTAAGAGCCCTGTCGGAGGCTTTAAATAATCACTTGCCCCGGGGTGCTCACCTTTACAGGCCAGGTGTTCTAATTCAACCCAGAGATCTATAATCTCTCTGAAGAGACAGCACTTCTGCGATTGTTTTTTTTTTAAAGTCTTTGTAAAAATACTTCACTTACACTTGAAATATCGTTTCCAGAACTAAATATAGTTTTGGCACTCCTGCCATTGGCTGACTTCCTCGCATTACATTTGCCTTTAAGGGCATGTTCGCTTTCTAGCTCTCTCGCTCCCAGCCACGGCTGTCAGGCGGGCTCACCCCTGCAGGGGCAGCGTTTGAATGACCTCCCATGTTTTCATTAATTCTTAAAAAACCTTACACAAACATTACTGCTCATGTTAGGTTTTGCAAACCTTTGCCCTTGTGCTTTTTTTTTTTTTTCTTTCACAAAATCCTAAATTTGGTGCTTAGACTAATTGGACCTCAAAATATATCATCTTTTAAATAAATATAAGACTTTGACAAGATCCAGAAACCAGTGCTGAAATGCAAGTCAGGATCCTCTCCAGTTTTCTGAGGCCAGGTCAACAGAGCCACAACTCTCCCAATAGCTCAAGGGGAAAACAAAACACGCTATTTTGGGGAAGGAAGATAAACAAACATTCAAGGGGAGTATCTATTTTGGGGGGAATCTACAAGAGAGATCTCACTGAATGGTCCCTGAATTCCTTATCTGCCCAAATCTTCTGAGGTCTTTTCTGGACTCTATTTCACCCTGGGCTTTGAAGATCAGCCCCCAGTGTTATGATTTCCTGGTCATAACATCCAAGAGAACTCAAACAATCAACAATAAATGGACTAATTTAACATGACGCCACGATTCAAGGAACAAATCCTGACTCCCGAGTAACCATGGCACGTTGGTCAATCTTGTAACAACTCGCAGCCCCTTGGCTTGCCAGTCCACTGGTGAGGAAGGCGACAGAAATCCACTGCCGTATCAGGCATCTCGGGGCACTTGCTTGACCACCGTGAGTGAGAATTCACAGTGCGAACGTCAATGCCAATGCTCTCGTAGAAGAATCGGCTTTTAAAAGAAAATAAACATGTGTCTTACAAAGCAAAGCCTAAACATGTAACTTTCATTATTTGTTAGGCTTTGAAGGGGAATTTGTAGAACACAATTTCTAAGCCATTTGCTTCATTATTTCCACAGAAACCACAAGGGGAATTAAATAGGAGAGCTGAGCGGTTATAGGAATAACTCACATGGAAAAATAGCAGCTTTTTAATGAATTTCCTGAGTATTGCAACACTGTAGAGATGATGGAAGAATGCTTTTTAAAAGCGGGGCTGAACTGAGCAAGATTAATTAAGATACGGGCTCTTGGGTGCATAGTCCCCAGAAAGCTAACTGTTTAGAAAAAAGACTGAGAGCTGAGAAGAAGGGAGGGGGGAGAAATTCCATCAACCCATATAATTCCTTTTCTACCCAACGGGGCTTTTAGGAATAGAAACATGGGAAGGGAAGGAAATAAATAGGGTGGTGGGTCAGAAGCTGCAGGCTGACAGGCTGCAAAGGGGTCCGAACCCTCTACCGGGGGGGGGGGGGGGTTCAGAAGGAAGCAACGCGAGATGACAAACGAGAACACTCTCAGTTCCCGGTTACAAGCGTCACTGGCTGCCCACCACTGCAATGCCAGACAGTTTGCATTGCCGTCTTCTCTAAGGCCCGCCACCCGGCGACTCAGACAAGCAGCGAAAGCATGTCAGAGGGGCAACAGAGTAACGGCTGAAGAGCATGGATGCCGGAATCAGAGCGGGGTTTGAATTCAGGCTCTGCTCTTTACCAACTCTGTGCCTCCGTTTCCTCCGCTGAGAAATGGGACAGCCGCCGGGCTTTGCTCCCGGGCTACTCCAAGAATTCAGTGAGTCCATACTTGCAAGATGCTTAGACACACGGTGAACACTCAGTGAGGTTTTCAATTAGTAAGTACAGTTGCATCCAGGAGGCTTTATTCTGTGTTTTGGTAGGTTTATCAGCTGATAGAAAACGGGAAGTACTTTCGATTGCTCATAATTCGTATTTCAATTTCTTTCTCTCCAAGAGTTTGTTTATAAAGAGCACCTTGTTATAGTATTTCCATTTCTTTTTACAATTTTTACAGTTCTGGGAAAATTCCCTCATGGGAATTTCCACCAAAAAAAAAAAAAAAACCCAAAACACATCTGTTTTTTCTGACATGAAACTGGTCTTCAGAAAGTTGATCAATTCCATGATGGCCACCTAATACTTTTTCCCTGCACAGCACGCACACACAATGCATTGTAGGTACTGGGGACTTTTTTCCCCTCCGCGAAAGGCCTTGACTCTCTTTCACACTGGGGCTTTCAAAGAATCCATTTGTGATTTTATGGAAACTTTTCTAATGAATGGTGCCGCTTTTGAAGTTGAGTACATGCATTCTGTGGAAAATGTAAGCAACCCTTGGCATGGAGAAGAGCAGGAAAATTCTGAGAAGTAAACCAAAATATTTATATATTGGTCCACAAAAGATGTGCACCAGTGATCTTAGAATAATATAGGAAAATGAGCTTTGCCCTCGATGCTAAGACCTACATCCATTTGCAACAACAACATAGAAGATGCCATAAGCTTTCCCTTTGTTGCTGGGTCACCACAAGAATGTAAGTTGAGTGAACTGAGTGCGTTCTTAGCACCACCTTCAGCATCTAGTCTGGTGGTCCTTGTTGGAGCCAGGCTTCTCTTGTTAACTCAAAAATGTTTCGACAAAATGTGAAAAAGCTGCCTTATTATTCTTCATATTTCAGAGGAGATAGTTTCGAGTTAATACTACTCTTTGAATTTATTCTGTTCCTTACACTACTTTGCTTTTATCTAGTTGCCTAGCATTCTTGGATATTCACTTTGAATATTCTGTAAATGATTTATAGTTGATGAGTTTTATTTCCTCCAACATATTTCAATGCCAATCTTCTCTGCAAAGAAAGTAGTTTGGATGGAATTATACTAAATTTCAGCAAAGGAACTCAACAAAATCATTGTTTCACTACAATAATGTCTTGTAGATTTATTTCTAGCCTACTGGTTAAAAGAAAGGTAAGAACGGATTTGTAAATAATAATCTATAATGTGTTCCAATTATTGTTATGAACACACAGGTATACACATACATAGATACATACAGACATACATATATACACACAGGTATACACATACATAGATACATATAGACATACATACATATGCACAGGTAGACACACAGATGTTACCGATGTGCCTACCTAGCTTTATTTCATATATGATGTTTCCATAATGGTTGGCAAGGTGAAGTAATTCTCTTCAGTGAATTACATCCGGAAACTTGAACAGAGGCACTTTAAGAAAGATCCCTCCTCAGCCATCAACAAGATAAATACCAGGTGATCATGTCCAAAGGCCATAAGATACAAAAGCAGATCACAAATAAAAGTGCTCATTTAACTACCGTTTCCTCCTTAAGCAGGTCATATTTTAGCATATTACATTACAGAAAATATCAAGTCTGCTTGGAGAGCTGTTATAACCCAGAAAGCGAGCCAAGGCGTAGCCACTAGCCAAATGCCCATCCTCCTGAGGTGAGTTTGCCTATGAGGAGTTAGCTCACGCTCATGGTTACAAATGCACTTTTCTCCAGGCAACTGTATTCCAGGCATCTGCCTGTGGCCAAGAATCGGGTGCATGCAACCCGAGAAGTCATGTCACACAGGTCCTTGACACCGCGTTCCCCAGGAACACTTCCAAGGACACAACAAGCAGGCTTCCTTTGCTCACAGGAGGTCACGCTTGTGCCGCCCAACACAAATGTGCTCCTTGGTGAGCTCGCCTTACCCTTTTGTTTTTGCACGATTTGTTCCAGTGGTCTCGTCTCAGCTCAGGGCTGCTGTACAAAGTACCGCAGACTGGGTGGCTTCTAAACGACAGCCATCTATTTCTCACAATTCTGGAGGCTGGATGGACATCTTCGATCATGGTGCCGGCACGGTCAAGTTCTGGTGATGGCCCTCTTTCAGGCTGCAGATGGCTGTCTTCTCAGTGGATCCTCAATGGCAGAAAGAATGCAAGGGTGCCTCCTGAAGTCTCCTTCACAGGGGCAAAAACCCCCACCATGAAGGTCCTCTTACTACCATCACAGTGGGGAGTAAGAGTTCAACACATGAACGTGAGGGCAAACACATCCGGTCCACTGAAATTCCAAACTACATTTTCACTGCAAGGGGATTGATTTGGACCTTGCGTTTTGACTAGATGTGTTCCATTGTTTCTATGTTCAGAGGGGCCCTTTGACCACTCATCAGTGCCTATAGCAATGGTTGCCTCCTAGGGAATCTAGCTACTGAGAATTACAGGTGTTACATAAAATTATATTTTTTTGTACTGCTGGCTAGAAATATATCAATAAATGCTTTTCCTCTACAATTATCTTTTTTTTTTTTTTAATTTGAGAAAGCAAAATAGAATATTCTTCACCCATCTTACTTGTGGCATGGTAAGAAAAGACCCAAGCTTCATAATGCAAGTTATTTTGAGAACAATGTCAAGTCCACAATTGGGGAAAAAACAGTAATCCCAAAGGGCTGGCGGAGCAGTAAGGGATCAGCCTCCAGAAGGTGCTTAGGAATTTCAAGATGGTCACAGAGGAGCCTGATTCATTTAAAATGCACTGACGAGGGAGGCATGCTCTTGATCTAGAACTTACAAGGCCCTGGTCTACGCAGAATGACATACCTCTCCGGGCAAAAGGAGAACTGAACCCCTCAGCTATGAAGTGAGTAATTTAAACCATTTTGAAGTTTTTTAAAATGCGGTATTTCCTTTCATGTGGTTGTACAAAAATGTAAACTGAGTGAAGATTCGGGGTGTTAATTAGGCACATTCCCCCCATTTAAGTGAAACAAAAACATCAAAGAGGGAATGAGAAGGAAAACGCCAAGAGAACACATTTGACACTCGGGTACAATATGGTGAGCCAAAAATATCCCCCCAAAACCTCTGAAGGCCATTTGCAAGACTCACCATGTCTGTCAGCACTTAAAGCAGCTGAGTAAGCTTAGCACATGAGAATTTTAAATTTTTTTTTTTAATGTTTTATTTATTTCTGGGGTGGGGGAGAGAGAGAGAGAGAGAGCAGGAGAGAGTCAGAGAGAGAAGGAGTGACAGACTCTGAAACAGGCTCCAGGCTCCGAGCCGGCAGTCAGCACAGAGCCCGACGCGGGGCTCGAACCCACGAACCGCGAGATCATGACCTAAGCGAAAGTCGGACGCTTAACCGACTAAGCCACCCGGGCGCCCCAGCACATGAGAATTTTAGAACCAGAAGTTATCTTGGACCCAGTGTAACCCATCCCACCTCAGTCGCTGAGGAAACCGAGGCCATGCCAGGTCAGGTGAGCTGGATTTAGGCACCCTGTAGGGATGGTTCTGGTCTAGGTGATCCGTAAGTGGAGGGCCCAAGTCTGACCTGACACCCGTCCCCTGGTATCCAAATAAGGTAACTCATGTCCAGAGTCTCCTCCAGTTCATACCCTCTGCCCCCAGCACTGTCCAGTTTTCAGGATTCCTGGCTGTGCCTGCCGTGTGGCGGACAACGTGGTAGAGACGGGAATGGAACTCCCGGTCCCTTCTATCCCCAGTGACCTCCCCGGGCTTCTTGCTACCTTTGCCTTTAAACCACGTTGCCCCAGGTTGGGCGCACAGTCTCTTCTTCACCGCCAAGGTGCAGTGCAAAGAGGTGTGCGTTGTGTAGCGAAGTCTACCAAGGACTGAAAAATGGGGAGAGGAATTGCCACAGTCCCAGAAGTCACTTAAAATTGGGCACCAGCACTCTCGTGGGTTTCCTCAGCTACAGCTCTTATGGAGAAAGCTACTGGTGACTCTCTTACCAAAGGCTTCAGCCTCTCTCCTCTGCCCTCCGTTCTAAGACTTCAAGTCTATTGCTTTCAGGGCACAAAGCCCGTCTTCCTCAAGCCCCTGAGGTGTGACTAGGTCCAGGGGCAGAGCATGCAGATCGTAAGGCCTATTCGGTGTTTTCCTAGCCCCAAGAGAAGTTGTTTTCTCGAGTTTTCTCTCTTAGCGTACATACAGTACTGCAATTTTAAAGCATGGCACCATTCTTTCTTAGGTCATGGCTACATTAGACAAAATAAAAATCAGGCACATCGAAATCATCGGTCCAGAGGCGTCCTGCTCAACTTCCAGAGCCACTGGTAGTTTACAAATTAATTTTGTCCCTTGGATACCTCTCTAACGCATCCCCCACCCCTCCTCTGCATCACCACTGCCACTGCTGTGGACCAGGCCCTCACCATCTCACTCTTGACTCTGACCACTGCCTCCCAAATTTGTCTCCCTGACACCAGCCTCCTACCCTTCCCGTTGAATTCACCGGGCCACCAAAGTTCAGTCTCAAAAGTTCAAACTTTATCAGGACACTCTCCCCGCTAAGCACCACAGTCACCATCACCTGCTCTCAGGAGCATGTATGGTCTTACTCAGTCCCAACCTAACCCTAACTTAGCATTCCGTCCTCACACCCTTCCGTCCTCCTAATGACATCGCCTGGCTGCTATTAAAGCACACCTTCCCTCTTCACACCTTGGTATCTTGAAGAAGGCTTTTCCTTTTTAGAATGTGACTTATAACCTCTTAAAAATATCTAACACACCTGCTTCAAGAAGCAGAGACTTCTATGAAGTCTCCCCCTTGGGCCTCATAATCTTTAGCACACGCGCTCATTATTGCATTTTCCACATTATATTGCTAATAGAAGTGATTTCCCTACTAGACTGCGAGGTAAAAAGGAACACTTGCCCGAATTCAACTCAGCTTTCTACTGCTTGGTGCAATACTTAGCTCTGAGTACGGAGATATTTAAGGCACCATGTTAAGCATTTTAAATTAATTTCCACTTACATTTCCGTAAAATAAGGGAAGAGAGAGGACCCTGACTTATTTCATTTAAAATCAATGACAGTGTTTCCTGGATAATGTTGGGGAAATTTTACGAAGAAAAGTAATTTGTATTGCTATCTCAAATCATTGTGTAAGAGAGGCGCCTGGGTGGCTCAGTGGTTGAGCGTCGAACTTCAGCTCGGGTCATGACCTCACGGTTCGTGGGTTCGAGCCCCGCATCGGGCTCGGTGCTGACAGCTCAGAGCCTAGAGCCTGCTTCAGATTCTGTGTCTGCCTCTCTCTCTGCCCTCCCCCATTCATGCTCTGTCTCTGTCTCTCTCTCAAAAATAAAGAAGCATTTAAAAAATAAATAAATTTTAAAAATCATTGTGTAAGAGTAACTTCAGAATGAATTAAAAACCCAAAATTGAAAGTCTCCCATTCAAAACAAAGTGGTGATCAGAAGCAATGAACTAAAAGTGCATAAAAATGGATAGATCTTAACGACAGAGTTAGGTAAAATCATAAGAAACAGGATCAGACCTAGAATATGACAGCATTTATGTAAATTAAAATCATAAATATAAAAATACAAACCCGTAATGACTATTTTTCCAGGATACATTCTTTTCCAAAGGCACATATCAACCATGGCTGCGTGTATGCCTAAGGCAGATACAGAATGACGAAGAGAATTAACAAAATAAGACAGAAAAAATGACATTACTTGAAATGATAATAGTGGGCTCTGAAAGTGGATTTTTTCTATATGTAAAGACACTGTCAGCCCTTGAACAATACCAGTTTGAACCGCATGGGTCCACTAATACGTGGATTTTTTTTTCAATACAGTACAGTACTTTAAATATATCTTCTCTTTCTTATGATTTTCTTAGTAACTTTTTTCCTGTAGCTTATTTTAAGAATACGGCACATAATACATATAACATACAAAGTATGTGCTGACTGTGTTCTCAGTGAGGCTTCCAGTCCACAGTAGGCTATCAGTAGTTCCATTTTGGGGGAGTCAAAAGTTATACGTGGATCTTTGACCACGTGGGGGGGGTCAGAGCCCCTGACCCCTGCATTGTTCAAAGGTCAACTGTATATATTTTTTAAATTTATTTC